>CM068580.1:13200217-13800217 GCA_035048485.1 Pteria penguin
TTATCAGGTCAGATAGGGATGTCAATTTGCAGATTTTGGGTTCGATATTCAGATAAATATTACTCTTTTTTCTAAATTTACCATTCTAAATTTCCAAAAATCATGACCTCTTTCAAAAAAAAAAGAAATTACGTCAACTTCCAAAACAGCTATGGCAAACGAATCAGCAACAGTGAATGATACGATCCTGAATGATATGGCTTCAGAGAGCAACAACAATGTTGTCAAAATTAGGGATCCTCCTGCAAGTGACAGGAGTGGAATCTGGAAATATTTTGGATTTCGCATAAATGTAAAACAGGGCAATGAAGTAATGGACAAAGAAAAAACTGTGTGTAAAGTGTGTACCCTGGCCTAGGTTGTCAAAGATGGCTAAGTACTATCTGTCAATCCCTGCAATTTCAGTGGCATCTGAAAGAGTGTTCTCAACTGCAGGTGACATTGTGATGGTTCAGAGAGCTGTTTTGAGTCCAGAGCATGTCGATTTGCTCATTTTTTAAAAATCAAATCTGGAAATCCCTAAATACCTTCTACAGATTAACAGACAAGAATAGTACTATGTAGAGTCAATTTAAACTGTTTTGCAATTGTATCATGAATTCATGATGATTTGTGTTTTGTGATTTCACTCAAATGTTATGTTTCATACAGGCGGTATGTAACTAAAGTGTTTTGCAAAGTTTTTATGATTGATTCAGATTGAAGTTGGTAATCAATAAACATGGTTATTGTAGCAAAAAGGTTTTGGATACTGATTGTGACACCATGGTATACTGAATACATTGCCCATGGCAAGTTAAAGATGTAATGGAGATCTGTACTTAAATTCTTCAGGTCATCTTGGTTTATTACATACAGATACATGGCTTTATACTGTGCATATGTATCGTATCGAAAAGTATTGTATCACAGCCAAAAAATTCAATACGTATCGTATCGTATGACATGTGTATTATTACACCCCTACTTTAAAGCAGAGTCTTCAACAGAGAAGCAACTTAAATTAAAATGCAAGTAATTGGAAAGAAACAAACAATCTTGACCACCCCACATCGTGCTAAACTACCTAGAAATATGACAAGTATTGAAACATTCATGTTAAACATTAAGAGTTAAAAGCACCAGGATTCTGAAGTCCTATTATATGCATATTTTTTAAGTCAATTTTTGTAAGGTTTGTTCTTGTAGCCTAAAGTATGGTATCATCAATATAACCTCTGTATGCGAATGTGTTTTTTTTATATAATAGAGAGTTTTTTCCCAAACATTATATATCAGATTCAAATAAGACCTATATTTTTTCCAGTAGAAGTATGTGTTAATTAGTATGAGTGAGCCAATTTTTGGAGTGAAACCACCAAGAAATTACAATATGGTCTGACACAAAACTACGAAAGCCGATTAGACTCACTTAATAAGAAAAATTTTTATATATTTTCTGGTTATTTCAAGATAATTAACTCATGATTTCGAGATCCTTTCTCGTTATTTCGAGATCTTTTCTTGTTATTTCGAGATAATTAACTTGTTATTTCTATATCTTTTCTCATTATTTTGACATAATTCACTCTTTATTTTAAGATAATTAAGTCGTTATTTTGAGATAATTATCTCGTTATTTCAAGATCTTTTCTCGTTATTTTGAGATAATTAACCTGTTATTTCGAGATCTTTTCTCATTATTTTTAGATAATTAACTTGTAATTTCTAGATAATTATCTCATTATTTTGAGATCTTTTCTCATTATTTCAAGATAATTAACTCATTATTCCGAGATCTCGAAACAACAAGTTAATTATCTCGAAATAATGAGAAAAAGATCTCGAAATAATGAGTTAATTTTCTCAAAATAACAAGTTAAGATCTTGAAATAACAAGATAATTATCTCGAAATAATGAGATAATTGTCTCATAATTACAAGAAAATATCTCAAAATAATGAGTTAATTATCTCGAAATAACGAGAAAAGATCTCAAAATAACGAGTTAATTATCTCATAATAACGAGAAAGATCTCGAAATAATGAGTTTATTATCTCGAAATAACAAGAAAAGATCTCAAAATGGTGAGAAAAGATCTCGAAATAATGAGTTAATTATCTTGTAATAACGAGATAATATATAAAATTTGTTCTTAGTAAGTTAGTCTAATCGGCTTTCGTACCAAACAAAATTTTATGGAAAGAAAACATAAATAAAAAAAAAAAGGTGCAATCTGACAATCTTCACAATTTTAGGAAAATAAAAGACAGGCTTCTTAATTTTTTGTCAATTTTGTCATCTGAAAAATTGCTTGATAAAGGTCGTGAGGCCGAAAATTTGCAATACAGAGTGTTTGTGTTCTTTTACTTTTTATGTACCGGACTTCCCTTTGGAGGACTTCTTCGAATCTTAATTTTAAAACAAATTTAAACCATTTATTTAGTATTACTTCTAAAGAATAAATGCTATTAAATTTCTTAGTTATTTAAACTCACTATAGTGCAATATAAGACAATTTAAAATACATGTATCAGTTTTATAGACGTATATATCAAAACGTCTTAGACGTCTTTTATTTTATATATTTTTGGTGTGTATCTACATGTATGTGTATGTGTATATGTTTGTACGTGTATTTATGTATGTATGTGTATGTACAGTTGACACTCATTATCTCAAAGTCGCTTAAGTCGAAATTCTGTTTATCTCAAAGTCAAGTGCAAGTCCCAAATTTTTTTCTTTAATTTCTATAACGATGTTACTTCGGTAAAGTCGAAGTCGGTTAAATCGAAATTCCGCTTGTCAAAGGCATTTTACATTCCCAAAACTCCATTTTCTATATATCTTACACTCATTATCTCGAAATGTCAATGTTTGTACAAAATAAATTTATTAACACAGCAGTAAAGGTAGAAAAAATGCAAACAACCAATTATCCCAGGGGGATGTATGGTAATTGCTGATTGTTTGACCGTGAAGCCATTTTACCTAATCGATGATGATTAAATAATTGGATTGCATCCGCACTTGTTATTTTAAAATATGATAGTCTTATTAGTAAAAACATCTTCATTTAGGGCAGATTATAGACTAGTATCATTTTCCCAGCTTGTAAATTATTAAATGAATCAAAAATATAAAGAGCTGAAATTACGATTTTTGAAATTTTTCTTCATTTATCACCTTGTCATTAAGTTGACGGATAGTAGTCAGAATTTAGTTCGTAGGAAGATGCATTACACGGACTAAAATATAGAATGACAGGTAAAACAGTGCATGTATATTCATATGTTAATAAGTATGATAAAAAATAGTGACATAAACAGCTGATGTTTATCTTGAATTGCGGATAAGTCAAAATATTTGCTCTGGTCCCTTCGACTTCGACATAACGAGTTTCAACTGTTTATAAATGTATACATGTTCATGTATGTATGTATATAGTTTTGATTATTTTATGGTGAAGTGCTTTAGAGATTTCAAATTCATTAGGGTGCTATACAAAATTTTAGTATTGTTGTATTGTAACATATTGTGTACTGGCTAAAGAATGGAAATGGTGTGTATATAATTATAATTAACACTTTAAGTGACAATCTTAAGCAACTGCAGCAGCAAGCACATCATTAAATTTTTGAATATGTAGTATGATAGATATAAAATTAATGAAAATACCGGTAAGGTCATCTTCATAATTATGACAATATTTTGAATTTTCCCAATTTTGCCAAAAATGTCGATAATATTACCCATTTTAAGGGACCCAGGACCTGTACCAAAAAATAATGTGAAAGACATCCATCATACTTCCCCCCCGCCAGAGAAATTACCCTGGTTCTCCTTTACACGAAGGTCACTTTCCTTGCACCATATCTGTAAGAAGCAGGGTGAGAAATTGTGGCCTGCCCTGGGAATCAGACCTAGAACCTTCCACTTTCAGGAAGAACAATTCCACCATTGAGCTGTTCGGCTGATATCTGGATTCATTACACTATTAATGCAATATTTCTTATGTTTATAATGAAAATGATACAAGCGCTACAAATGCCTTTGTTGTTAACAACAAGCCAGATCTCCTTTGAGAGGCAATCAGTCAAATGCATGACAGTCTCCTTGTTCATTATCAGTTTTTAGGCCTGAGCAGAAGTAATCAAGAACTAAGAATAATTTTTTTTTTAAATTTTGACTTCAAACTTAAAAGGGAACATTTTTATAACATATTGAATGTAGTTTACAAAAGAAGTAGACCTTTTTAACTTATGAGTTTATAGCTGCACAAAAATTCTTTTGTGAAGTATGTTCAGTATGTATGTTTAATAGATGTGCCCTTTTTGTTTTCAAATCATTCCATTTAAGTTCTGTTTTGTAGTATTTGATTAATACATAAAACTGATCAATAAAAACAGATATTGTATGTTCAGTATGTTATATAGATGTGTCTTTTATTTTCAAATCGAAATTCCAAAATACTGTTTTGTAGTACATGATTAACACTTAAAATTGATTACTGAAAATAGATATTGTAATGCATAAATGATTTGAGTAATTGTCTCTAAAATGAGAGTTTGTGACTGACCTGTTCTAGGCCCTGAGGCCTTGATACGTGACAAAGGCATAGCAGCCCTGAAGGGAATTGGCTCTGCAATTTGCCCTGTGTGCATTGGTATATGTTGCAACTAGACAGTGGCCAAAAGGACTATTTATACTTACAGTCTTCAGGGTTGTCCAACATTTTCCCCTTGAAGCACAGTTCCAGATTGCCGGAATACCAGGCTTAGCCTGCATTCACAAAATCATCCATAAGGGAGGGATTCAGACAAAAGCCTGGGGATCGCTTAGATCCCCAGCAGGTTTAGGTGGGGGACAGTGGGGCAAAGCCCCACAGAAGCTCCTAGATTTGATAGTTTTATGGCCTCTCCACTTCCACTGAATCTGCCACTGGTGTATATAATGTCATTACTTTCAAAACCCCATAATATATTGTCTTGTGTAATAGTAAGTTATGCTTACTGATCTTATTCATGGACTTATATCTTCAAAATAAACTACAAGTACAAGGAGCAGCACAATCCTTTATAGAACTATCATATTAACTTGCATATTACCGATATATATCTGGTAGTATAAGATTAGGTAGAAATTGACTTTCTGTATAATGTTACACATCTTGAATTTTATAAAAATCTCCAGTTTCATTTGCTGATGAAATTAAGGACTAGGCTATGATTGTTGAAATCAGGTTATGCAATGTAAATAAGATCAGTATTAACTCTCAAAGTGCAGAGATATGAGCTGTGAAGATGGGCATTCTGGTTATGTAAAATTTGAAATTTCATGTAAAAAATGGCTGCAAAAATAAGGGAGTTATACTTCAAAATCACTTTTCTCATGTTTTGGCCTCTCTCAACAGTTGCACAATTGTGCAAACAGTTGCACAATTGTGCAACAGTATGACAGGTTGGACGAACCTGAGTCTTGAGGTTTGGACTTGGAGAAAACTAAAGGCATGAGTATACGGTCAGTAGCAAATTAAACCGTCAAACGAGAGGGATGCAATTTGTAGATTGGAGGTGGAGTAGCAATGAGACCAGTTAACAATTGTATGAAACAAGATAGGTGGGCACTTGATGGAGTGGGTCAAAGAATTCCCAAGACAATCCAATTATTCTAGCATTTTTTATGAATTTTTTTTCTGGTCACATGCCAGCTGGTCTGTTTGAGTTCCAAAATTTACTAGCAAGTAAACATTTCACCAGTCAAAAGAAGAAAAGAAAAAATCAAAACAAACAAGCTTTTCATGTTGAATGACATTTAATCAATGCTAGTCTCAGTCATATTACCATGGAATACAGATTAATATTTGTAACAGTCATTTTGATCTATTTACCTTTCATAAATATTGAATACCAGCATTGCAAATTTTAGTAACCTGGGGAAATATTTGATGACTATAATGGCCAGGCTGCTATAGAGGACTGTTCTAGCATGACTGCTTTCTGTATGGGAGTTCTTACAAAGGGTTTACTTAGCAGGCTTGCATGGGTTGCATACTTCAGTTGTGATCTGACTAGAGTTTAGTAACAAGCAGACCTGCCTGAACTTGGCATTTTTGTCACCATGATTTTCTTTTTTATACGCCCGGGACATATTATGTTATGGCTCTGTCCGTCCGTCCGGGGTCATGTTTTCCAGACTTTTTTTGCTGTCTTTTAAGATATTGAGTTGAAATTTAGTATATAGCTTTATATCAAGCAGCGTCAGTACAATTTCGAGTTTTGTTACGATTGACCTACTTTTGACGGATTTATGGCCCTTGGACTTATAAATTTCAAGATTTTTTTCCAGAAATTCATTAAAAATCTATTTTTTGTCAAAACATTATGAAATTTCTCATGAAACAAGAAAAGTGTACCAACTATCACATATGTTACGGCTTTTAATATCTTTTTCTTCATTTTTGAGAAATTTATAATTTTAGGGGTGGGGGGGGGTTGACCATATGTCCTAGGTCATGTTTTCCGGAGTTTTTTGCCGTCTTTTAAGATATTGAGTTGAAATTTGGTATATAGCTTTATATCAAGTGGCGTCAGTACCAGTTTGAGTTGTGTTATGATTGACTTACTTTTGACGGATTTATGGCCCTTGGACTTATATAAATTTCAAGATTTTTTTCAGAAATTCATTAAAAATCTATTTTTTGTCAAAACATTATGAAATTTCTCATGAAACAAGTAAAATGTACCAACTATCACATATGTTACAGGTTTTAATATCTTTTTCTTTATTTTTGAGAAATTTATAATTTTAGGGGTGGGGGGGGGGGTGACCATATGTCCTAGGTCATGTTTTCCGGACTTTTTTTTGCCGTCTTTCAAGATATTGAGTTGAAATTTGTTAAGTTTAGCTTTATTCCTAGCGGGGTCAGTACCAGTTTGAGTTTTAAAAAATTTCAAGTTTTTTTTTGCAGGTCAAGTTCCAAGATGGGTTGGATAGGACCATTTCTGCAGGAGTTATTGCCCTTGGACTTATTCCTATGATAAAATGCTATGAAATGCAATTAACTTTAGTAAACGTCAGATGTTTTTCATGAAAAACATGCCAAATGCGAATTGATCCTGTCCGAATTAAGCGACGGGCATATTATGCCACGCTAGGCGTTGCTCTTGTTCACATTGTTTTTCAGAATTTCTTATGTCACTCAATTTCAAATTAACATATATCTAAATGTTAAAATGAGAGAGGATATTCAGTGTTAAAAATGCTAAATAAATACTTGCTACAAGATACCGGTATGCATCAAATTTTTGATATCATTATTATTATAGTTTGGATGTAAATAAGTAGATTACAAAGCAAATGTGAGCAATATCAAATTAATTTCAAATTCATTCATTTCCTATCAGCTCTATCTATGATAAAATTTCTGACCCAAGTTCCAATCTTGTATCTGACATTTTGGACTACTAGGTTATCTAACATCTCTTAGCTAAATATAAGCTAAATATAAGAAATTCATGTAACGTGGCATCAGAGACTTGATATGTAAGTACTTGGAAATTGACATAATTGGCTTGTCAACATCCATTAAAACTCTTTAAGGTACAAAATACGTGTATAAAATACAAAATGTATGTCTTATGTACTTTGAACTGTATGTATTGTAGCTTTTAGTGCATACATAAAATGATCAGTTAAAAAGAAATTCCTATAAATTTCTTTCTCATCAACTTAGACATGATGAGTTAATAGGTCAAATCACAGAATGGTGGTCAGTACAAAATAAAAATAAAACTGTTACATGCATGCGATAATAAATGTTCTTCAGTACCCCTGATGTTTTGAAAAATAATGATGAACTATAGTTTTTTTTATTTATTTTGTAATTTTCTGTTAAAGATAAATACTCTTCTAAACAATACAATGAATTTAGTTCAATGAATACATTCCAGACTATAACTAAATAAAGCATTTTTTGAGGAGATTTAAAAAGGTTCAGTGATTATACGCACATTAACAATAAGTCCTAAAAGTTAATTAGAATAAGAATGTACCTTATTGTTTGTTAGCTATATTTTGTTTACATTTGTGTAACAGGCAGTGAGTCAGACAGTACAGATGAACCAGTTGTCGGCAATGTCAACAAGTTTGCTGTGGTACCACCAGGGTATAATGGGAGACCCAAAAAAGGACATTTAATTTTTGATGCTTGTTTTGAATGTGGTAAGACCAATCACTTAAGTACATTCGCTTAAGGTTTAAATTATAAAATTTTCAATTTATAAACTGTTTTAGATATTGAAATGACACTATAGTTAACTGTGAATAACATTTTATTTGCAACAACTCTTTAATTTTTGTTTAAATTCTGGAAGTATGACTGCAAAAGTGAACTTCCCACATCCCTTGATTTTACTTTTTAAAAAATATAAAAATGTAGAAAAAGGTACTTGCTTCATTTGAAAATTATGTCTCTCAAGTATATCCAAAGTGAAATCCTAACAAGTCTCAGAAAATAAAAGTTTTTTAAAGTAATTATAGATTTGACTGAATGAATAACATGAAAGCTGTATTAATAACTCATTGATCCATATCTATATTATGGAAGTAAGGTCAGATTTTTAATTGTTACAATTTAAAATCACTTTGACACATGCTCTTCTGTCATATCTCTATTTTAGCAGTCTCTGCAGGCAACATTTGTTTCTTGAAATTCTTTGCTGCTAGGACTATAAGTGGTGTGCGTTGCTCTGTAACATTCTGATTGTTCATGTGTTATTCCTTATGATCAGTGATATGCTAAATACTATGTTTAATTTCATTTTGATATACCACAGCCTCATCTTTGATCACTGTTTTGAATTTTATTACTAATTTTCATCTTGAGCAAAGACAGCCTTGCGTGTAAGCTCTGCTATTCTGTTATAATAATTTCTTGTTACAGTTCTTCTAACTACAAAAATGTGTGTGAAGATGTAATGGCATGTTCTAAATATGAAGATTTCATCTGAGAGCAAGGCTTCTTGCCACAAAACTACTCTCACATAGATACATTAAGTAATGTTTGAAATTGTCACTGAGGAAATTCTATGGTAGATAAAGGGATCTGGTGCAATTTCAGATCTTCCTTTTAAGAGTGTTAACTGACGTTTTGGGGTCTGATCATACAAACTAACCACCTTGAACTTTTTGACTGTACTTGATTTGACATACGTATATATGCAGACATTTGTTTACAAATGCATTTCTGACACAGAATTTCAATCAACAGCTTTTCATACCATGAAAGGGATAATTGGATTTACGTCCATGTCTTTTTTATGTGCTCATGTGTATATATATGTATATGTATTTACTTCCTGAATTTAAAGAGTTGTTTTTCAGTCACTTACTCTTCCTGGGCACTTGGTTTCACCTAAATTTAATGATATTGTCCTTTTATTGGCTCACCTGAGTCGAAGACTTGAGTGATATATTGTCATAGCTTGCTGTCCGGCATAAACTTTTTCACATATTTGACTTCTCCTCTGCAACCAGTTTACAGAATTTCACCAAACCTTACAGGAAGAAAGTACATGTACCTAAGGTTTTTCGCGAGATATAATTACAAGATGTAAGTAATCAAGGTTCTCTCTCAGTTTTGTGTTTTTTGACCTGATCCATTATCCAAGGTGTCCACCATGGGCTCTGGTTGGTTGAAACATGTTTGACTTCTCCTCAGCAACAGCTTTACAGAATTTCAACAAAACTTGGAGGTAGTAAGTACTCAAAGTCTTCTACCAAGTTTCTGTTTTTTTACCCTGTCCATAATCCAAGATGCCCAACTTGGGGTCTGAGTTGTTGACTCATTGTCGATTTCTTGTCCAAAACTATAGCACAGAATTTCACCAAAACATACAGGAAGTAAGTACTCAAGGTCCTTTACCAAGTTTGTGTTTTTTCAACTCGATCTGTAATCCAATATGGCCGCGGCTCTGATTGGTTGACATATTTTCGACTTTGTCCCCACAACTGCTTCATTAAATTTCACCATATGTTACAAGCAGTAAGTAATCAAGGTTCTCTATCAATTTTTTGTTTTCTGACTTTATTCGTAATTGAAGATAGCCGCTATGGGATCTGATTGGTTGAAACATTTTCGACTTCTCTTCTGCAACTGTTTTACAGTATTTCACAAGAGGAAATAAGTACTCAGGGTCCTCTACCAATTTTTTTTTTTTTTCAACCAGATCCGTTATCCAAGATGGCCCTAATTGGTTGACATATTTTCACCTTTTCTCCACAACTGCTTCATAGAATTTCACCAGACCTTACAAGAAGTAAGTAATCAAGATCCTCTACCAAGTTGGTGTTTTTCAACCCGATCCATCATCCAAGATGGTTGTCAAAGGCTCTGATAGGCTGACACATTTTCGACTTCTCATTAACTGCTTCACAGATTTCTGCCAAATTTTATAGGAAGTAATTACTCAAGGTCCTCTACTAAAATTGTATCTTTCCATCTGATCCGCCATCCAAGATGGCCACCAAGTACTTATATTGGTGGATACATTTTCAGCTTCTTTCCATTAACAGTTTTCACAAAATCGTACAAGGTACAAGTACTCAAGGTCCTCTACCACATTTGAATCTTTTGACCGATTAGTCATTCAAGATGTCTGCCAAGGACCCTGATTGACTGACGCATTTTTTACTTCTTTTCGGCAACTGCTGCGCAGATTATCACCAAAACGTACAGGAAGTAAGTTATCAAGGCCCCATACCAAAATTGTATCTTTTGACCCAGTCTGTCATTCAGGATGGCTGCCAAATGCTATGATTGGCTGACATATTTTTTGACTTCTTTTCATTAACTGCTTCACAGAATTTCACCACAACATATAAAAAGTAGGGCTTTCATATTTGGCATGTGTGTCCCTAATTGCAATACCTTTCTGTTTGTACCAAAATTTTTTCATGTGACCTTGACCATGACCTTTGACCTACTTCAATGTAACTTTTTAACCTTCATATTTGGCATGTGTGTCCCTAATTGCAATATCATCTGTTGGTACCAGAAGTTTTTATGATGTGACCTTGACCATGACCTTTGACCTAGGTGAATGTAAGTTTTTAACCGTAAGACATAGGGCCTTCATATTTGGCATGTGTGTCTGTAGACATGCACAACCATGACAATATGTCACAGATCACTGCACCCTTACTGATAGAACCCCCAAAGCAGGGGACCACAGTTCTCTGAATTTGCTTGTTTTCTGTCCTTCTTTCTTGTCAAATCATGTCCCATAGTTATAAAAGGGATTTTGATAAAACTTAACATGTCTGATTCTTCAGTGGTCTGGTTGATCATAAGCAAATTTCATGAAGATCTGAAATTTCTCAAATGTATGTTCACTTTTTCTATCCGAATGTTTATAATAGATTTTTGAAAGTGAAGTTGAATAATACTCTAGTGTGTTTAAACAGTGTCTCTTCATTTGAATAGGAAATCTGGGACGAGTTGATTACATTACAGAATTCGAATATGATTTATTCATCCGTCCAGATACATGTAACCCAAGATTCCGAGTATGGTTCAACTTCACAGTGGAAAACGTCAAAGCAGATCAAAGAATTATCTTCAACATAGTCAATTTTAGTAAAACAAAATCATTGTACAGAGATGGAATGTCACCATTAGTGAAATCAACCAGCAGACCAAAATGGTATACAACAACTTGACTACAATTTATTTTATCGGGATAATAACCATTGATTGATATATCACTGTGATATAGCCCAATATAAAATTTATTTTTGGTCGGAATTGCGTAGCAATTCCAGACCCTAGTCGTTACAATAGGCTGTGGAGAATGCGTGGAACGCAGAAAATACCTCCTCGTGTATAAATAGTGCGTCGATATTTAGAAAAAGTGTGATTAGATTTACTTTCAGTACTTATAATTCATATTGTACGAGTCAATACAAGATAAGTGTGATCAGATGAGAAAATAGATGTGCCGTTATTCCATCGATTTAGACGAGTTATATTTTTGCGCTAGAGGACATGCAGTCTTTCCGAATACTCGACGGAAAGTCCCGAAAAAGTACGATTGACATTATTGTGTAGCTGTGCCGTAATTTAAGAAGTACACTACTAGTCCTTACTAGTATCCGTTGTATTATAATTAATAAAATTATCGCTTCTTTTTATAGCAGTGGAATTCGAAGTACTCTACAATCTTCTCGTCACAACGATAATCAAACGTCTCGGTAGTTGTTGATATCAGAGACATATATACACATATATGTGTATATATGTCTCTGTTGATATGTAATGCTACTAAAAATAGCCAGTTATTTATAGATCTCCACGAGTAAACGTGGTTTTCCCCAAATGTACATGTACAGCGGGAGACTGTCCAGATTGTTAATTTCACACTACTGTCAATATCAAAAGTGATGAGAGAATGAGATAACTGTATAGTACGAGACGGAGACGTACAGGGGTGTTCAGGGGCGGAGCCGTTGTTTATATGAAAACGAGCACCTGTGCGCAGACCGTGTTTTTGTCAATACTGATCCTAAACACTACACGCTTGGTGTGTGATCTCTTGGTGGATCACGACTTTATTACCTTTGATGTACTTGACCATGCAATTCCGACCTTGAGGACTTTCAAGTCCTTTCATTATGAGTGGTTCCTACATTTTGCTAGGATAACAAGGATCTGACGAAGCACAGTGGCTAGGTGCTCGGGTTGAATTAGAAGCAGTCCAATTTTTATTATTGCTTTACACCAGTATTATGACTTAACTTTAAGGATTGCATTACACCACTATTATAATTTGTCTTTAAGGTTTGCATAACCTCATATTATGACTTGGTTTTAAGGATTGCATAACTTCATATTATGACTTGTCTTTAAGGATTGAATAACCTCATATTATGATTTGTCTTTAAGGATTGCATTACATCACTATTATGACTGACTGACTGATTGATTTTTGTTTTACGTCACACCACGAATATTTCACATATATGGTGACGGCATCTGTCTGATGTGGGGCATACAAATTTTGACATTGCAACGGACCCATCCAAAGCAGTGAGGGATCTTTAATGTGCCATCCATACCACAACCTCGGTTTTTACTGTCTTATCGGAAAGACAGGACACCAGCATGACCAGAGTGGGAATTGAACCCCGGCCTCCCAATTAGGAGTCCAGTGCGATACCACTAGGCCATGCCGGCTTCATCACAATTATGACTTTTCTTAAGGATTGCATTACATCACTACTATGACTTGTCTTTAAGGATTGTATTACACACAATTATGGCTTGTCCTTATTGATAGCATTACACCACTATTATGACTAGTGTTAAGGATTGCATTACCGGTACACCACAATTATGACTTGTCTTTAAGGATTGCATTACACCACTGTTTTGACTTGTCTTAAAGGATTACATTACACCACTTAAAATTACACATCTTTAAGGATTGCGTTACACTATATTATGACATTTATGTAAGGATTGCATTACCCCATATCATGACTCGTCTATGAAGGATTGAATTACACAACTGTTATGACTTGTCTTTCAAAATTCTATTTTGTCTGAATTTAAGTCCTTTATTATGCCCCCCCCCCACCCTTCCTTTGAAGAAGGAGGGGCATATTCTTTTGCTGCTGTCGATCAGTCCGCCTGTTGGTCGGTTGGTCCATTTACAGTTTGCGCTCATTATCTCTGTAACCAATAAAGATATTGAATTAGTATTTGGTATACAGATACATCTGAAGGATATCTAGTTTCCGCACATTATCTCAAGAACGGATCAAGATATTGAATTGATAATTTGCATACAGATAAATCTTAATTATATCTACCGGTAGGTCAAGCTCAAATTTGGTTATGATTCAATAATTTTTGTTAGAGTTATCCCCCTTGGACTTAGAAAATTTCTAAAAATTAGCAGTTTCCGCTCTTTATCTCTGGAACCAATAAAGATATTGAATTGATATTTGATATACTGATAAATCTAAATGATATTTGGCTTAACTTCAAATTTGGTTGTGGTTCAATAATTTTTGTGAGAGTTATCCCCCTTGGACTTAAACAATTTCTTAAAATTAGCAGTTTCCATTCTTTATCTCAGTGACAGCTAGGTATATTGAATTGATATTTGGTATGCAGATACATCTTAAGGATATCTAGGTCAGATTAATAAGTTACAATTAGGATACCTGTCTTTGGCATATTTATTTTGATTTTGTATTGTGTCAGTTAATGCTGATGTCTAAATTAAATGAAGACAAATGACATATCTGTTAATCATTAGACACAAACTTTTGAATAGAAAAATTTGTTTGTGGGTGATAATGAGGAGTAGATGACCTCTAATGCGGCCATATGAGTTATGCCCAGTTATTACAAAAATAACCAAGGAGGGGGGGGGCATATGCTACACTGGCATTGATCTTGTTCTAAACTAGTTCTGGTACCGAAAAATCCTATATTTATTTCAAAAATATCCATTTCTTTCAGTTTTTTTGTGGAAAAAAACTTTAATAGACAAAAAAATGAAACTTGCTGGGGAAATTCGGTGTGATGGATTACAGATCGAGTTTGACATTGGTCATGGCTGACTTGCATAATTGATGGTAAAAAGAGTAACCTCCCTTCATTAATTTGTAATTACAGTGTAGCAAAGTTAATGCCTTTAATTGAATATCAATTTTGCAAGGCTTTTCTATGTAATCTTTATACATAATGAAATAAAAGTTTTGAGTCTACAGTGTGATGAGTCACAGCTCAAGTCTTTTCTTGCAATGCTAGAGAACTTATCAAAAAATTGTATATACTAAATTCAATCAATATATTTGGGCTGTTGAATTTAACTTCACATGACATCTCAAACAAAACCAAACCAGATAACACTTCAAATAGAAGAAAAACACCCTCAACTTTTTACAGTCTACCTTTCTGTGCACCTGGATGAACATAGTATATACAGTTTTTAGTTTGCCTATACATCTATTTGCCTATTTCATGAAAATTTGCCCAGGTAGGGAATATAGAACACAAACTTGATGGTCTTTGTTGGTGAAACATTACAAGTGCTTGTAATTTTGAATATTGAACACTTTAGCTTCTAAATATTCTTAGAACTTTTACCATTTTTCAAGCTTTAATTGAGTGTGAATATGCCTGTCACAGACAGAAGTAGTATAATATGGCCATGCATATTTGGGATGGGGGGGTGTCAATGTGTATGTCTATCCATTTAGACCTTAGAAAGGTCACACCTTACAGGTGTTGATAAACCTTAAAAACAAGATACTGACTGAACCGCTTGGTTAAGAACTGTCAAACTTGGTACTCATAATCCCTTTGACAAGAGAAAAATGTATATAGTTTTCAGGGTTAGAGGATGAAGGTCAAGGTCTCATGTTTACATTACATGTATTGATAAACAGCACCTTATAAACAATACATTGACAAGAACCATAGGGTAATGAGCCTCAGATGATGAAATTTCAAATAAACTATATAGTAAAATTGTTGTTTTCTTTGCTATTTGAACATACATGATGTCCCAACTGGTATGTTAGTTAGAAATTGATCTTGAATCATTCAATGTTTACCCCTCCGTATATGGGAGTTATCTCCCCTTGGTAACATTATGAAAAATGTAAAGGGCATAAATTCTGCTCTGTGAATTTCATTTCTTTTTCTGAAAATTGGTGAAATAAATCTTTTCACCAAGAGTTTTTTTAATTTTGTCTTTTATGAAAAATTAAGACTAAAATATTTTAAACTCCCATAGGGCAAAATGCTAGATTGGTGTGCCCCTATTTCAGGGCTATATACCTGGGGTATTTTGAAAATTCTTTACGTAAAATGTATTGTAAAGTATTCAGTTTGATATATTCACATTTGAGATTCAAGTCATATTTCCTGAGATCCAGTTAGGGGCCATTACCCATGCAAGACCTTAAGTGAATGACATATTTTGCAATGAAGAGGTTATTGTTGTTAGATTTGATGTTCCTGACATAGCTATTGTATATTGTTCAAAACATTTGTAATTTGGTATTTCAGGGTAAGAATTCCAGCAAAGCATGTATATTATTATCGTTGTCCAGATCACAGAAAAAACTATGTGATGTCATACTCCTTCTGTTTTGACAAGGAGGATGATGTATATCAATTTGCATATTGTTATCCCTACTCATACACAAGACTACAGAACTACCTCGACAACCTAGAGAAAAAAGGTCTAGACTTCTTTAATCGAGAACTTCTATGTCTTACTGTGGTAAGTAAATTAATAAAAGCAGAGGAAAACATTTAAATTATGTTTTTTCTATTCATATTGAGATTCTATTGCTCAAAGCACTTCAAATAAAAATTTAAATTTCATTATACCCCCATTCTACAAAGGCACTGGTATAAGTAATCCACATATCCTTCCATTTGTCTTTCTGTTTATCTGTTACAGTGGCTATTTTCAGATGATCAGAATGAAAAAATGGCAGCTTTCTTTCAGCCTAACATATATAAGAGGAGGTTGCTACTGTATCTTTCACCATTAAAGACTTATGCCCCATGATAAAGGAGGGGAAATAGCCAAGTTTCCAGATGATTAAACTAAGAGGAAATCTATTAGAACATATGTTTATACCACCTCCTCTTACATTAATAGGGTGTTAAGTGATCCAGATATCTCTCCATCTGTGTGTCCATCTGTCTTTACATGAAATGCTTAGGGAGTTCCAAGCCATGCTTTTCACCTGTATATGTAAATCAATCTGACAACTAGTCATCTGTCTACTTTTACACTGTATTATAAATTTACAGCACATTTCCCTATTGATACAGAAAAAGTACATTTCCCTATTGATATAGAAAAAGTACATTTCCCTATTGATACAGAAAAAGTGTAGTGGTTATAAGCAAATAGCAAATAATTAATTATAATTATTGTAGCCAAAAAGTGATCATTACACAAATAACATGGAATCTACTAGAAACATCAAGTAAGGCTTAATAATTATTTTAAAAGTTGTGTGGATTTTATGAAGGAAGCACTTGGTTTAAGGACTTCAAAGGAAAGTGTACTTTTTTTTTTCAGTGTTCAGATACAAAAACAAAATGTTAGGTCTAGTGCTAAAAATGGAGTTGGTTTGGATTTACCCATAGAAACATTTCTTACTGTGTTGACTTAATACTCCAAAAATTTTTCAGCAACAAAGGCGTTTAGACCTCATTACAATTACACACCCAGATAACATGGATGCTGATGAGAATGTAAGAACAGTATTCATCACAGCCAGAGTCCACCCTGGGGAGACTCCAGCATCATATGTGTGTCAAGGTAGGCGATAAAATGTGTGTAGGTATGTATATATGATACTGTCAAAAGCAAAACATGTTCACTTTTTGATGTAAAAACCTTCAGAAGGATTTTTCAGTGTTTCTTCTTTTAATGCTCCCTGGTCTCTCAAGGTCATTTCTGCCAGGTCAAGGTCACTCAGCTAGCACAAATCTCTCAATGTTTGGTAGACTTTTATTAAA
The DNA here is from genome assembly GCA_035048485.1 of Pteria penguin. Lineage (NCBI taxonomy): Eukaryota > Metazoa > Mollusca > Bivalvia > Pterioida > Pteriidae > Pteria > Pteria penguin. The sequence goes on from CM068580.1 coordinate 13,217,761, forward strand.
GCATATCTCATTTTATCACATGTTTAGCTCTTTAAGCAGTGAAATATCGTTATGTCATGTCAAGCCGGTGTTTGATGAAATAAACACCTTTAAACTGAGTAATAAACATGTGATAAAAAAAATCTGAATTTTCATTTCCTACGGTATTTATGAAACTTGTTGTGTAAAATAAACAACTTGTTTCATAAATACTGTATGAAATGAGAATTCATTTCAGATCCTATATGACTGATTATCAAAATTTTTTTTTTTTTTTTTTTTTTTTTTTTTTTTTTTTTTTTTTTTTTTTTTTTATTCCAAATTCATCAATTAACATATACATTGTAAACATATATTATACATTATCAATATACAGTAAATATTCATATGACATACATCATACATATCCTAATAATATAATAAATGTGATACATGTTGTATTACAATATCTATAAAGCACGTCACGACCTTGAATTTGGTTTTTTATCTGCTAATATAGTACTGCAGATTAAGAGAGAGAGAGAGAGAGAGAAAGAAAGAGAGAGAGAGAAAGAGAGAGAGAGAGAATTAGCTAAAACAGATAAAACTAATTGTATATCATTGTATACATGTATCTATATCTCTAATGCCAGTTTCCATTTTTCAAAATTGCTATAAAATACCTCAAGATGTTGTTGTTTGACAGCAATATAGTGATGAATAAAATATATTTTCTTAAGCAATAATTTTACAGAGATTAAAGTAGGCAAAGTCTTATCACATTTCATTGTATAAATATGATATTTTATATATAATAACATTAAATCATTTATTTTTGATAATTTACCTATTCCAAGAATAACATTTTTCTTGACTAAATTCAAATCTATTGAAAATTGAAATAACCAATTCTCAATACTTTTCAAAAAGTATTGTATGTGTTCACATTCCCATAAAAGATGAGTAATTGTTTCTTCTTCTTTATTACAAAAAGTACATAAAGGACTTTCATAAATTCCTATTTTGTAAGCAGACAAATTTGTTGTTAAAAAGAAATGATTTATTCTATATTGAAACCAAAGAAGTTTTGTGTCTTTAGTTAAATTAAACGGTTTCTGATAAATACATATCCAATCTGATTGGTCAATATCATTGAAGATATTTTCCCACTTTTTTTGTGATTTTGGTATAACATAATTGTGTTTTATAATTTCATACATATCCTTTGATCCTGAACTATTTTTAATAATATATTTAATTTTATCAATAATCCATGGTCCACAAAATTTAGACTCAGGTTTTTGGTCATTATTTTGGAAAATTTTCTTTATAGCCACAATTAGTCCATTAAATTCTAAGAAATTACTCTCTGGTATATTGAAAATTTGTTGAAATTCATCATATGTGTAAAATTGACCATTCTCTTTTAATAAATCATTCACATATTTTATATTTTTTTCATACCATAATCCATACAATACACTTTTACCCCCTATTTTTATATTTTCATTAAACCATATTTCACTTTGAATCAATTTCTCCAGCTGATTTTCATTCTTATAATAAAAGTTATCATATATTTTTTGCTTATCTACAAGTGTTTTCCATGCTTGTAAAACATCTTTCCAAAATTGATTAGTAGTCTTATTTATACAATACTTAATATATTCAGTTCCACAATCGAGTAATAGGTTAAATTTTATTTTATGAAACAAAAGATTTTGCCAAATGCCTTCTTGATTAAGAATCCTTCTTATCCAAGTTGTTTTGAGTGCAATTATATAAGCATTAAGGTCTATCATATTTAAACCACCCTCGCTAATTAATTTAGTTATTATATTTCTTGCTATTTTATCAGGTTTTTTCTGCCACAAAAATTGATAAAGTATACTATTAATTTCATTTTGGATATTACTTGATGGATTTGGCAAAGACAAAAACAAATGATTAAACTGAGAAATCATAAGCGTTTTTATCAGTGTTATGTATCCAATTGGAGTAAGCTTTCTTTTTCGCCATTGATTAATAATGGAGTTTAATTTCTGTATTCTTACTCTATAATTTAATTCACAAATATTATTCAAATTAACATCAAACTCTATCCCTAATAACTTAAACCTAGTTTTTCCCCATAAAAGATTCCAGTCCCTACACATATTATCATCACTGAATTTTTTATTGCCTATCCAAATGAGTTGAGTTTTTTCAAAGTTTACTTTAAGACCAGAAATATTTTCAAACCATTTTAATGTTAAAAGAGATTCTGATAAAGATTCTTCATTGCCATTAAGGATAAGTGACGTATCATCTGCATACTGAGATATTTTATATTCTAGTCTATCAACAGTTATACCTTTTATTTTAGGGTTGTTTCTTATTTTTATAGCAAGAATCTCTGCACATAATATAAATAAATACGGTGATATCGGATCGCCTTGTCTACAGCCGCGGCCAGGATTAAAATATTGTGATAAATTACCTCCCTGGTTCACTCTAGACTTTATATTATTATAGAAAACCTTGACCCATTTTTTAATATAATCTCCAAATCCAAAAAAATCCAAACATTTGTATAAAAATTCCCATGATATAGAATCAAAGGCTTTTTCAAAGTCAATAAATAAAAGAAGACCTGGTATATCCTGATTTTCTGTATAATCCATTATGTCATATATTAAGCGTGTATTTTCCCCAATATACCTCCCGGCTATAAAACCTGTTTGTTCTTTACTTATTAATTTATCTAACACTGTTTTGATTCTGTTAGCTATTGCCCCTGAACCCAATTTATATACTATGTTAAGAAGAGTGATTGGTCTCCAGTTTTTCATATAATGTCTAGGCTTATTTTCTTTAGGAATACATGTAATTATACCTTCCCGTTGTGTAATAGATAATCCCCCTGTTTCAAAACCATAATTAAGGGAGTTAACAACTAAAGATCCCAGTTGCAACCAGAAAAATTTAAAAAACTCTGCAGTAAAACCATCAGATCCTGGACTTTTATTATTTTTCATTTTCTTTAATATGTTAAGAATTTCATTGGCACTAAGCTTACCCTCTAATTTATCTGCTTCAATATGCGAAAGTCTCGGAACATTAAATTCTCTTAACTCAGTTTCTAAATTATATGTGAGATGTGAGACGTGATCGATAGATGTGAGACGTGATCGATAGCGAAAGCAATGGAAGTATAATTTTGCGCTCTCCCGTTTTTGATCAAAAAGTGGGTATTTTTCGTGACTTAGTGGATTCAAACTTGCATACTTTGGATTTAATACGTCTTAAGATACCGTGGATTTATTAATTCTGAAAATATTTGTGCAAAATGCCGAATTTCAAAGGAAAAGAAAATCTAAAACAGAAGGTTAGTGATCATAATTCGCCTAAGGCTACAAGTTTAAATCCTACAACCAGTACGAATAGTAGAGAAGTGAACACGTCTCAAGCCTTACAGAGTATCCAAGAAGTGTTACAAAATATTAACACGAGATTAGACAGATACGAAAATGTACTCAAATGTGTAGACGAATTGAAAGCGGATATATGGAATGAGGACGGAATTGACCATCGGCTAAAGTACACTTCTGAGCAGGCGGAATATAGTGCGTCTGAAATACAAGAAATCCGTTCGGAAAATGTTCAGCTCCGCAGACAATTGGATTTGTTGAAAGCTGTGGTCATCCGTATGGACAATAAAATTACTGACATGGACAAAGAAATAGTGGACTTAAGAGGGCGATCGATGCGTGACAACATCATAATCCATAATTTTCAATTCACTCCAAATGAAGATCTTAAGAAAATTGTACCCGAGGCTATTAAAAAACATCTTGGTGTTGAGGTGGATTTTATTAGAGTTCATCGAAATGGAAATAGGGCAATAAATTCAAGCAGACCTGTCACGATTACTGGGAAATTAACAGACGGTAGTAAAAAGGATGAAATTCTTAGTGCACAAAGAATGAAGAAACAATCGAGAGTACAGATCCCCTTCTTTATTACGCCACAAGAGCCCATAAGTGTCGTGGAACAACGCAAACGTTTGTATGATATCTCAGACGGGTATCGCAGTCAACATATCAATACCAGAGTGGTTAAAAACAAAGTAATCCTTCCAAATGGAAATCACCACGAGGACCAGGTTCCGCTTTTGACAAATGCAGAAGTATTACAGCTAGCCGAATCCGACATAGATGACCATGATGCGATAGATACGGTATCCGCGGGTCCGATTGATAAAGACAAAAGCGTTTTCTTTGCAACTGGTGGCTGCGTATCTTCTGTGGAGGAGGTGAAGGAAGTGTACAGTAAAGTGTGTTCCCATCCGGACTCCGCTAGTTCGCATAATAGGATTCTTGTGTATAGATTTACGGATTCCAACCGGAAAATGTGTGAATGCTACCATGATGATGGAGAGTTCGGTGCAGGACGTAGACTCTTGAAATATATGCGCGAAAATAATATAATGAACACTGCGATTGTTGTGACTAGGTGGTATGGAGGAAAGCACATCGGGTACGACCGCTTCAGGATCATGGAAAACTTGGTTTGTGACGTAGCAAATTTATTATATAATTAGTATCCCGGGGCCGTTCCAAAAAGAACGAAGAACACTATAAACTCCTCGCCATTAGATAGAATTCTTAACTATGAAATACTTTACAAATTATTCCTTTTAAATACTTTACAAGTTATTCATTTATACTGACAAATACTAAATGTAAACACTAAAAATCCTGTTTATATATAATATTATTTCAAGTTAATAAGAAATGCGGAACTTAGTGTTTCACCGTTTCAATTTTTTGTACTAGTGTCCACCTTTCATTTCCAGTATTGACTGGTACTGTACGATTTTTCGTTACACTATGATTAGTATTTTACTGTTTTATTATCTAAACTTCGTACCCATACCTTATTGAAATGGAGATGGTGTAAATGTATATGTATTTAATGTTTAGAACAAGTCCATGTACTGTTCACAATAGATTTAAGCCAATTAAACTATTCAAAGGGCTTAATGTATGTAATGATACCAGGCGTGATCCGCGTGATAACGTGTTCTTTTAGACTACGTATGAAACTCAAATATCATGTACCAAAATGGACGTACATTGTAAGCTGTACAAGTACACACATGTACGCGTGATTATGTGTGTGGAGCACTAATGACTAATGTCATGCATAAATATGCATGTTTAGGTATGCACTTTTAAAAATTTATGTGAACTCAGTCTGCACAGATTAATTTGGGTGCAAGTCAGTAAGTGTAAGGGTTTATCGAAAATACACTGGGGTATAAAATTTGTATGGCTGTCCACATGTATGTACATGTATGTATGTAGGTGTGTATGTATGTATGTGTGTATGTATATATGTATGTATGTGTATCTATGTATAGGTGTATAGATATGTATGTATGTATATAGGTGTATGTATGTGTGTATATGTATATATATATAGGATGTGTGTGTGTGTGTATATGTATATCAGTGTATATCAGTACACACTCTAAGTATGGGTGGGCAGTGTAAATGCATGTATACATGCATGCATGTATGTGTTATATCTGTGTATGTAAATGCATTCATTGGTGAACATGAGTAAAAATTCTGTGTATTGGTGTACAGTGTTAGTGTAAGTCTATATGTGTATGTGTGTGTATGCATGCAGTCATTAGTATATATGAGTATATGTTTTGTGGATTGGTAGACAGTGTTAAAGATTAGATTCTACACATTCTTATAATGATATGATACTAAAGTCGGATCTGCAAAACTGATAATCAATTGTGCATTTCAAAGCATAACCCACAATTTTGAAGATCAAAACGGGAACATTATTGTTACACCCGATCTATCGACATTGTGATGAAATTTACTCCTACTTATCTCATGCAATCCTTTGTCTTTTCTTTTCTTATACTATTCAACTATATGGGTATTGTGTTAAACAAATTTATTTGTCATTTCTATATCTCAGTGCCAGATAATTACGTTTGTGTCATAATTTTCACCAACTACATATTGTTTGTGGATCATGATGTTGTATTGTTACATATTGTAGTCATTTTATGCAAAAATAATGGTTGAGATAATAAGTGCAAATTGCCAAGGGCTAGGTGACTATAATAAAAGAAAAGATGTCTTTAAGTATCTCAAAAGTAAAAATGCTAACGTGTACTGCCTACAGGATACACATTTTACAAAGGAAAAAGAAAATCAAATACAAAATGAATGGGGTTTTAATGTATGCTTCAATTCATTTTCTTCAAACTCGCGTGGAGTATGTATACTCTTTAACAATAATTTTGAATATCAAATTAATAAGACATATAAAGATAATGAGGGAAATGTGATTGTTACACAGATTATAATAGATAATAAAAAGGTTACTCTAGCTAATATTTATGGACCAAATTTTGATAAACCAGAGTTCTATACGAAATTAGAAGAAATAATGGATAACTTCGACAGTGAATTCCAAATAATATGTGGTGATTTCAATCTAGTTTTAAATCCAGATATTGACTATAATAATTACTTACATACGAATAATCCCAATGCCAGAAATGCAGTTTTAAAATTAATAAATGAACAGAATTTTATTGACCCATTTAGAGAAATAAATGGAAATGTTAAAAGATATACTTGGAGAAAAAAAACACCCTTAAAACAAGCTAGATTAGACTTTTTTCTTATCTCAGAAAACCTTTTATCTAATATAGTAAAATCTGATATTGATATAAGTTACAGATCAGATCACTCGATGATTAAATTGTATCTAAAATTTAATGAATTTAAAAATGGTAAGGGCCTTTGGAAATTCAATAATACGCTGTTATATGACCAATTATATGTTAATAAAGTGAAAAAGAAGATTTTAGAAGTGAAGCAGCAGTATATGCTACCAGTGTATAACCATGATAATATAGAAAATATTGATTCATTACAATTTACTATTAATGATCAATTGTTTTTGGAAACTTTATTACTTGAATTGAGGGGTATTTCTATTTCTTATGCATGTTACAAGAAAAAGCAAAGATTTCACTTAGAAAATAATTTGATAAATGATATAAAACAATTAGAAAAAAATTTAAATACTGAAAATAAAGAAGAACTTGATAGTAAAAGAAAGGATTTGGAGGAGATACGAAATGAAAAATTGAAAGGAAGTATAATAAGATCTAGAGCCCAATGGATAACAGATGGTGAAAAACCATCAAAGTATTTTTCTCATCTAGAGTCAAGAAATTTTGTAAATAAAATCATTCCAAAATTAGAAAAAGAAAATGGCACTCTAATTACCAATCAATATGAAATTCTTGCAGAGGCAACAAGTTTTTATGAAAACCTATATTCTGCAAAGGAAAATACATATAATTATAATTTAGAAATTTAATATTTTTATACCACAAATGTTCCTTGAGACAGGGGTTTCTCTTGGCAGGGGTTTTTGGACAATACTCACTCAAGATCACAAACTGGAATATTAGGAAATGCCTTAATTTCAGGAATTTACCAACATTTCATGATACTTTTACAGCATCCATCAGTTTTACTGATCTTCTTGTTTTTAACCCATTTGAGTCAAATGTAGGTTAAATGCAACTTAGAGTGAAACAGTATGATAATTAATGATTACTGGAAGTTCTATCCACTTACGCTACTACCTGTTGTATTATATCAATTTTGCAATATAACCAGTTTGGTCATCCTGTTCTGTCAATATAATCACTGAATGGAGATGGAATGAAATAGTGTTCTTTTATGAATATGCATGTTTGATCCATTGTATCTATTGTAAAGTGACTTTTATTAGAGAAAATCTGTTAGAAGTTCTCTCATTGTTTATTCTTACCAAATTCCAGTTTAAAGTTTTGATACATCTGAAAAACTTTTGATAGAAGTTGTGATCGATATCATGTTTGTAAATAAATCAAATGATGGTCATTTAATCAGTCGTCTACAAGCTCACTAGAGTAGACTTTGAATTTCCTCGCCATTAGTCTGTCTGTCCTTGTGTCTGTCTGTCAGTAATTGGTGTTGCCAAATAATTCAGCCCTGTATCAGGGGAATTGCACAAATGTTGGTTAAAACAAAGTTTGTCTTGAACCAAAGTCATACTTCTTATTTGAAGGTCAGCAGCTAAGAATGGTCCATGTTTCATTTTGTTTCCATCAATTTATACTTAAATGTTCCTTACAATCCAAAGATGTGTGATGACCTTGACCCAAAGTCTTATCTCTTATTTCGGTGTCACCACCTAAATATGACCCACTGTGAATGGTTTCCTTTAAACTTTGCACAAGTGTTCCTTACAACCAAAGGCTGTGTCATGAACTTGACTCAAGGTCACATCTCTTATCTGAAGTCATAAGCTTAGGACTGCAATATTCCATCTAGCCCAAGTAGTGGCCCTATATAAATGATAGGGCCACAATTTCTTGCATTGCATAAACTTGCAATTTTGATAAACGGAATGGCCGGCACGATTCTACGCACAGCCTTTAGATGGCAGATCGAAGGTGAGTTATTATTGCCGATCGTTTGCTTAATGTTTATATATGTTAGGTATTAGTACCATTCGATGCCGAAATGTATAGAATCGTGCCAGCCATTCCATTTATCAAAATTGCAAGTTTACGCAACATAAGGAATTGTGGCCCCACTGGTACTGTAACAGTTCCTGGACAGTAACAATTCCCAGACGTTTTGCTGGTTTGAGTATAATGGGCAAGAAATCATCCGAAATTATAAGGAGAATAAAAATTTTCTGGTAAAAATTTTTATTTATGCCTTTTACATTATTCTGTTTATCACATTTTGACCTGCTTTCAATATCCATACGCGGAGGAAAGGTGTTCTTGATCAGTGAACATAAAATCAGTTTTTAAGGTCAAATAATGCAACATTTTCATTATAAGCATTTTTATAAGAGATTGACCTTTGATTTTATTAAATGTCTTGTCTTTTTATCCACTTACAATATCAGTGGACTAGATCGTCTGGGAACTATTACAGTGAAGTCAGTAAAAATGGCCGAAAAAGAGAGTCGTAAAAATGCATAACATATTTGGTTAATGCATGAGTTCGTCATAAGTTTGACATCGTTCTATACATAATGGGTAAACCATGCACTGTACCAAACTTCATGTATTTTGGTCTACTGTAGCAGAAGTTGTTTGCCAAAAACCTCAAAAATCGTCCAAGAACTTTTACTGGACCAGTATCATTCATATAGGGCCACTACTTGCGGCTATATTCCATCTATTTTACAGTTTTTTTCTTCATCAAATCCAGTTTTTCTGACAACTAATTATATCACTAGTCCAGCCTAAACTTTTACTAGCCAAAGGAAAGTTCTACTAGCCCATACAAAAAGTCTTTAATCTTGATAAATTTTGATTTTATATTTCTTTGTTGCACACGATGTCATAATCATTATTACGCTTGTCATGGTACTGAATTTTGCCAGAGACATATATACACATGTCTCGGAGTTTGCGTTTTGAAAAGCACGTCATTGACGAAGACGTATCTGCAATTTGTAAGGTTGAAACTATATTGTACACTACCCTCAGGATATGATACTTATGATAGGACATTAAGGATATGATGCTGTAATCAAGGGATCGCCAGTACCAACTTTATCCATGCCCATTAATTATGTAATTTCATTAAAATGTCATTGGGATATGTACACTTAACTTCTTTATATCTGCGCACATCCATCATTTTGTATAAGATAAAGGTATATATATATTATATGCATTCATATATTATATGCATTCATGAATGCATTCACGAATAGAAATAGAAATTTGCATAATAGTAAACCACAACACATTTCCTCTTTTTAATTTCAATACCCATTCAGTTTGAGTGCAAGTTATATGGTAAATCACTAAGTCTTGCTTGGTCATTAGATAGATACATTAAAGATAATTTATCTGACTATACTGTAGAGAAAGTTTACAATAATATGTTTTGATTTCCATTTTTAAAGTTTTATTTACATTTTTGAGAGATCGTTATTCTTTTTGTATTCCATTTTCCTTTGATAAATAGTAGAGTTTCTAAAACGAAATTCGCTAGTCGTTTTTAGGGCTGAATCGAATTAAAATTCAGACAGATGTATCAAACACCAAGTGAAAAGAAAATATCGAGCCAAATCGAAATTGCAATGAATCGTTTCATTCCAATTAGCAATGAGTCATCTTTTGATCTGAATTTCTTTTACTGAGACATCGATATTTTTACTTGCCAGTCGGCTATTTCAAAATCAAATTTTACTAGCCCGAGGGAATTTTTGGAAGCCTCGCACGTCGGGCTAGTGAGTTTTCGGAAAGACTGAAAATCATTACAATAACCCATCATTGTTAACATCTTTTCCCTATATAAATGAAAGGGCCTTTAAATCTTTCGTTTTTCTTTTAGTTTGTGTTCATCTTCACCGCACAATCAGTCTGGAAATCCAAGGTTATTTACGGGACCGACGGCATTTTTACCAGACTTGTCCGTTGGTCCAAGGACATTTCATTTTCACTGAGTTGTCTCTGCATATTGCTGTTTTCAGTAGTGCAAAGTGTATCTTTAATTTCAACTTCATCACCTTAAAATAAACTTTAGGGCATTCACAGCAGGTGTTGTAACCAAACAGGAGATGCTCACTCCTCCTGGGCACCTGGTCTCACGCCTGAATTTCAGGGGTCCATGAATGTCCACTGTAGTACATTGTTGTTAGTGCCATAGTCATGGGCACCAGCTACTTTCGTATTTTACATTAAACAGAGTGCCTAGATTACATCAGCTTTAATCGCTATTGTTATTCAGATGTCTCTAAACCTTAATGTAAAATGCTGTTGAAATTGAAAAGTTATGGAGACTTCACATATAGCATTCATACTTTTAGTTTTCAAGCCTTTTAATGACACAAAAGTCAATGACCTTGTTAACTTCAACATATATATGTAACATACATTCCATTTTCAATAACACAGCAAGTTTATACTTCTTGCAATACGACACATGGTAAATTTGTAATATACATATGTATACTTTTTAGTGATCTGAAATTCCTCCCATAGAGAGACGGATATTTTTTAAAAATTGAACATTTTTTACCCAGTAACATTAATAGACTTCATGGCATCATGGATGATATAATCTACTGAAAACTGTATAACTAATTCAGTGAAGATAATTTATGCAAAAACAGTTTTTATTCAGAAAACAATTTGTTTAACATGTCTAAAAGTCTTAAATTCTTTATTCGCACATTTTAAAATTTTCTTCATGGGCATTTGCATTCATGTGATCACCATTGGATCTTTTTATCGTACAGACTTATTTCCCATATGAGCAGGTATTTGACGTCAAACCATTGGCATTGTGACGTCATACAGTTTCTATATCACTTCCCGTGATTTTATGCCAGTCTCTGTAGAGCTGATTGACATCACAATAATTTGATGTCAGATACCCTCTCATATGGGAAATAAATTTGTATAACGAAAAGACCCAATATATGTAGGAAATGTAGTACATGTATTAACAACATATATACAAAAAGTGCAGGGGCACATTGCCTAATTTGGTAATCATATTTTGTTGTAAACAGTAAATGAAAACCTAATCATAATATTCATAGCTATGCCCAACTCAAAACAGGTGTAATTGTTTATAAATACGGAGAAGAAATTGTCCAATGGTTTAATTTTACTACACCTGGTCTAATTAAATTGAAATTTTGTTGACATTTTAAAATCTGAAAGTAAGGCCCAGTAAGAAGCAGATTTATCTGAATTTACATAACAGTAGGATTTAATGAAATTTTATCAGACCAATAATAGTTAGATAGAGAGCTTTTATCGGACCGAACATATTTTTATTGGCCAATCCAATAAAGCCAATACTATTCAGGAACTCTGGGGTTTTTTTTAACATTCTGTCTCTGAAATCCTTCCTATTTCATTCAGATTAGAATGTTCTATAGTCTAGGAATAGAAATTGTGTCCATTCTCTCTACAGGAAAAAATTTATGCAGACCCAGTCTTATGCTTGAGTCTGACATTTCAAACTAACTTTTTAATAAAATATCAAATTATATTTTTACTGTACAGATACAAATGCAGTCACAATCCTTTAATGTTTTTTCTGGATTAAGTCTTTGTTAAAGTTAAGAAAAGTAACCTATCTATCTCAGTTGTTAATAGAATAGTAGGATTTAGGTGGAAGAATTCTTGGTTAAGTAAGTCAGTATAAAGTTGAAATAAGACTTGATGTTGTATACAAAATTGCTGTTCAAATAAAACTTAGAAGCATAAAGTGTCAATTTATCAAGTGCTGCCGCATTGTAATACACTTAAATGCTGCCAAGTTGTATACACTGACGCTTAAGGGCTGCCACATTGTATACACTGACTTTCTAGTGCTGCCACATTGTATATACTGACACACAAGTGCTGCCACATGGTATACACTGACACTCACTTTCTTTTGATGTTACATTGTACTTAATCAAGCATCTACAGCTGCTCTGCTCATGTATTCTGTAAGCACATTGTTGTACCATTAAGTTCAATTCCTGATCTTAGTAAGTGGGAAGGTCAGCTAGAGTACCTACTGAAGGTTTTCTCCAGATACTCAGATGTCCTACACCACTCCACTGTAGAAGACAAGATATAGATGAAACATTTCAAGGATGGCTATAAACACTGAAATCTGCTACAGTGTAAATGCTAGTAGTTCTCTCAGTTTACCTTGGAGTTCAGAAATAACAATGTTATTATTTTAATTACAGGTGTAATAGACTTTTTGATAAGTAATCACCCAATAGCAAAAGTATTACGTGAACACATAGTATTTAAAGTTGTACCCATGTTAAATCCAGATGGAGTTTATCTAGGTAATTACAGGTAAGTTAAAGTTTGTAATTTTGTCATCCATTATGGTGTTTGTTTCTATCCTAGTATCTGTTTGTTATAGTATGTAATGAAATATAAAGAGAACACAAATAAACAAATTTATGATAGTTTTCATAAGAAGCATTTATATTTCTTAACAATAGGTTCTGTAAGTATTATTAATTTAATTTGCATTTTGTAGTTTTTAGCTCACCTGAGCCGAACACTCAACATATGAAATTAGGCCATTTTAAGTTGGATCTGGACAATATTTGAAACAAATGTTGTTGATGACACAGACTTGAAATCAGTCAACAAAAGGCCCCACCTAAAGAAAAAAATGACGAACTCGTTGCCCTGAATCACATCTTGCAGAGACAGAGCAAATGCTTAATATCAAAATCACCAGAATGGATGTGCAAAAAACTGTTGTTGTTTTTTATTCTGGTCTAAAATAAAATTTGACATATTTTCAACATTTGTGTTGACTTAGTCACAGTAATGCAAAAATAAATAATTCTTTCTTTCTGCATGACTGATAATCTAAGTACTCAGGTGAGCGATATAGGCCCACTTAGGCCTCTAGTTTAGGATGACATGACAAATTTTACTGACATTATTATTTCTCTAATTCTATTGAAAATACTATCATTTTACAGGTGTTCTTTGATGGGCTTTGATCTTAATCGGCATTGGATGGAACCCTCGCCTTGGGCCCATCCTACACTTTATGCAACCAAAAATCTTCTTATGGAACTTGACAGACATGATGTAAGTTGCTCCGGCTTCCTTGAATTTTATTGTTACACACCATTCATGTTTATACAGTCATTAATGTTTATGTGATTTCCATGTTGATGCAATGCAGATTACAGTCTTCATTAAAGATATTTCAGATCTTTCTCATAAAGTAATACAATTATTGTCATAGCCGCAAGTAGTAGCCCTGAATCAATGATATCATTCATATAGGGCCACTACTTGCGGCTATTATTGTCATTGTGTGGAAAGTCAAGGTTTCTACGTTGTTTACACAATATCAGTTTTAATTTCATCAATGCACTTTCAAAATTGAATTGACATCGTTGTCTTAAGAGTTCCTTATTTAATTTGGGTGAGATAGTTTAAGACATGAAGTTAATGGACCAAAAAAGGTATATCTGTTTTGTGCATAAGTTTGTTGGTGTTACCCTTATCAAAATTGTGTCCTTTCATGTGTAAAACTTGTTTAGGAGTGGTGCTGGAGTGGAATTCATTACAAAATCAGTCATTTGAATTTTCCCAAGTTATGCTAATTAAAAATAAACTTTGTATTTTTGCACTTTTCAGAAACACTTGGTTGACTTTTACATTGACCTACATGCTCACTCTACACTCATGAATGGCTTCATGTATGGCAATACATATGATGACATGGAACGTTATGAAAGGCAGTCTGTATTCCCTAAACTTTTATGTGCTAATGCAGAAGACTTTTCACTTGCCAATACAAATTTCAATCGTGATGCTGTCAAAGCAGGCACAGGGCGAAGGTAACTGGCGTTTTTAATGGAGATTGTTTAGGCAAAAATAACATACCGCAGTCTAGTTCAAATTTATTATAAGCTTTAAGAAAAAAAGAATTTATTACAAAATTGTTACTTTAAACTGTGTATGTGTCTGCTTTTGTGTCATTGACCTTGGAACACTTGATGTTAACTGTCCATCCATTTTGTATCTACTGTTTGATTTAGTTGTTTGTCATAGAACCGTCCAGGGATATCTAACTTTACATCTAAATAGTGAGATTTGTTGATTCGTGCTTTTAAGTTTGACCAAGATATTCAATATAATACTAGTAAGGTGACAAAAATTGTGATTTTGTGTTGATTTTCATATGAGAAATATAAAATCAGTTAAATGTAAGCAGCATGATTACATCTGAATCATGCATTCACTGCCCATCCTTAGGTAACTGGATTGTAAAGCAAGTCTGGTCTATATATTGGCAAAGTCTGTCTGTCCAACGTCAGCGATTTGAGTTTAACTTGATTTCTTGCATACCAGTAATGATACCCACATCAAAATTGGTAGGTTTGTGGACATCTATGAATTTTTCCTGACTGATTTAAAATTCGGTGACCTTGATATGCTTCACTGAATACATATTGATTTTTAAAAATTTGTTGATCTTGACCTTGATGTCAGGTTTTAGTGAATAGAGTGAATTTTTCATTAAGGGTGATTTCTTGCATACCATTGATGTCACGCTTCAGTTAATACAGGCTGATTTTTCAAAATTTGTTGACCTTGACCTTGGTGACAGGTTTCAGTGAAAACAGTAAATTTTTCATTAAGATGGATTTTTTGCATACCATTGATACCTATGTCAAACTTGGTAGGTTTGTAGACACTGATGATTTCTTTCCAACTGATTCAAAATTTAGTGAACACAGACTGATTTTGCATTTTTTTTTTTAGATTTTTGCTGGTGAGCTCTTAATGTAAATGGTTTTTTATTTGCAAGTTCAGTCATACTGTCTTTGAAGGGTTCTTGTTTAGTGATGATTTGGGTTTTGATACCTGTTAATTACGCTTTCATGTATGTTTACTGAAGAGATTCATTTCTTAAGGTATGACGATCTTTTTAGTTTATGGGAGTAAGTCCGTTTCAATTTATAATGCTTCATAAAAATATTCTAGATAAAACCAATGAAACTTGGTATGTACATGTATATTTAGTATGAGGTGTTGTATATGAAGTTTGACATTCTGTGTAATTGACCTCATTAACAAAGGGCTCTGATGAAAATAAGTACTCTAGATATTTGAGATATTGAAGAGAAACTTGATGTGTATATTAAGTTAAAGGTACTACATGTAAAGGTTGACTTTTGTCTGAACTGACCCCTATTTCGCAAGAGTAACTGTCTTTGATGAAAGACAGTACATGTATTCTTGAAATTTCTCAGTCATGCAAGGAGAAATTGGAGTGGAACTCTGTATGTGTGTGTGTATGGATTGTTTTTGTTAGACAAAATAATTCTTATTTTACCACTTCAAAGATACCAGAATTGTGTCATATTTGTTAATTCTGAGTAACGATGTTGAGAGAACAGATTTGGATGCAGATTTGGTAACAGTATGGATGAATACAGTAGATTTTAATGAGATTTGCTGAATGAGATTCAGGGATACTGGTTTGATTTCTTGATTCATTAAACATTGTATCAATTGATTGTGACTCTTACTTTTTAGATCAGGGACTGAGAAAATTTACTGGTGTTTATTGTATTTGACTAATAGAATTTAGTATGGTTGTATGATTTTAGGTTTATCAGTTCTAAGGGATTGGTCAAAACAACTTTGTTTTTATGCCATAGATGATAGGAAGGCAAGGTGCATATGTTTTTCATAAATTGATCTTTTCATAACAGAAGATAATCTTTGTTTATAATATTAGAAAAAAGTCACATTATTTCCAGTGATATTAGAAGTGAGTCACCTATATTTTCACAGATGTCCTATTGATGTTGTAGTAATCAATACAATTCATCAGTATCATTATAGTGATAGACAATATAACATCAGATATTCTTAATTTCTATACAGTACTGATTTAAAGATTGATGTGTGTGCTGACTATGTTGCAGCTGTAAGTAAGTTGTGTTCAGTGGCATGGTAGATTAATGCCTTGGGAATGGATTAGTGCTCTCATTGCATACTCCATTATCCCATAATGATTGGTTGTCCCATGTATGATAGTGATTGTAACATTTGGTCATTGATTTACAATTTAGCTTGTGTATATTCAATAATTAGCATCGATCTCAGCCTCTTCATATTGCTTCATCTCAACCTTCACAATGTAAGTAATGGTTAAGCCTTTATCTATTCTAATGATGTGCAGCATATGTTTGCATGGAATATTTCTTTGGTTATGGGGACAGATTTCTCTTACAGTACAAGAGATAGGACTTTCATGTTTCACACACACACATTCATCAAAGCAAGTACTACATTATGATACTAAGATATTTGACCTAGTGACCTTGAACTTTGGTCTTGTATTAATAATATAATTAACAAGTTCTGCAAGTAGATTTTTCTTACAGTATAAGTGATTAGGCTTTCATATTTCACATACACATATTCACCATAACAAGTACTACATTTTGATATCAAGTTATTTGACCTAGTGACCTTGATCTTGAATTTTTATCTTGTTTCATTTTTGGTCGGAATTCACACCCTAGTCGTTACAATATGCTGTGTGGAACGCAGAAAATACCTCCTCGTGTATAAATAGTGCGTCCATATTTAGAAAAAGCGTGATTAGATTTACTTTTAGTACTTATAATTCATATTGTATGAGTCAATACAAGATAAGTTTGATCAGATGAGAAAATAGATGTGCCGTTATTCCATCGATTTAGACGAGTTATATTCATGCACTGGAGGACATGCAGTCTTTCCGAATACTCGACGGAAAGTCCTGAAAAAGAACGATTGACATTATTGTGTAGCTGTGCCGTAATTTAAGAAGTACACTACTAGTCTGTACTAGTATCCGTTGTATTATAATTAATAAAACTTGAAAATATCGCTTCTTTTTATAGCAGTGGAATTCAAAGTACTCTACAATCTTTTCGTCACAATGATAAACAAACGTCTTGGTAGTTGTTGATGTGTAATGCTACTAAAAATAGCTAGTTATTTATAGATCTACATGTGTAAACGTGGTTTTCCCCAAATGTACATGTACAGCGGGAGACTGTCCAGATTGCTAATTTCACACTACTGTCAAGATCAAAAGTGATAAGAGAGAATGAGATAACTATATAGTATGAGACAGACACGTACAGGGGCGGAGCCGTTTTTTATATGAAAACGAGCACCTGTGCACAGACCGTGTTTTTGTCAATACTGATCCTAAACATTACACGCTTGGTGTGTGATCTCTTGGTGGATCACGACTTTATTACCTTTGATGTACTTGACCCTGCAATTCCGACCTTGAGGACTTTCAGGTCCTTTCATTTTTTTTTTTTTTTTTTGCTTTCTATAGACATGAACTTGTATGGTTTTTATTTTTTTCATTGATAATACCTCTTGAACAGTAAGGGTTAGGGTTTTATTGTATAGTACATATATATATTATGACCTTGACCTACACTTGCTGTTAGTCTATGAACAAATTTGTTGTTATACAACTTTGCTGCTGGGTTTTTGCCTCAATAGGACAGTTTTAGTTTGGTTAAGAATTTTCCCTCAACTTATGGAACACCTTTTCTATTGAATAAAAAATTAAAATAGGCTATATTGAGTTTCCATTTATTTCAATGCTAGATATCCCATATTTGAATTGCTTTTCTTTAAGAATGTTGTAAATTATATGTTTGTCACAAACACCACAGGTTGATTTCTTATGTAATTTATTTAATAAGAATTTTGTTGAAATACATTTTTATATCTGGAAATTTCCTCATTTTTAGATCAGTACATTCTGATTTAGAGGTAAAGTGACAAAATACAAAAACTCAAAATTGCTGAAGACCATATGTTGTTATCAGAGTAGATCAGTAACATAAAACTGTTCAAATTGTCTCTTTCATCTCCAGTGGAATTAACACATAAATTCTTTGTCTGTTACCAAGGTCAACAAGATCAAAGTAACAGAACTTGATTATGAATAACAATAAACTCAGAAGGGCAATTAATTAATTGGTATATATTAATGTCCATGGCAGGGGGCATTTCAGAAGTGTTTGCTTTGTCCTTCCTTCCATCATTCCGTCTCTCTTTGGGTATCTGGATGATAACTCAAGTACTTTTTATCATATTCAAACTAAATTTGGTTATATGCTTACTTATCAAAAGAGGAAGAACCCTATTGATTTTGGAACAAGAGGTCAAAGGTCAAGGTCACAAATGACAAAAATAGACCAATTATTGGTTTCCGGGTGATAACTCAAGTACCTTTCATTATATTCAAACCAAATTTGGCTCTATGCGTACTTATCAAGAGAGGAAGAACCCTAGATATTTTGGGGTCAAAAGGTTAAAGGTCAAGGTCACAGCTGACATAAATAGACAGTAATTATTGGTTTCCAAATAATTATTCAAGTACCTTTCAAATTTAGATATATGCTTACTTATTAAGAGAGGAAGAACCTTATTCATTTTGGGGTCAAATGGTCAATGGTTAAGGTCACAGCTGATTGAAAAGTTTGACATGATTGGTTTCCAGGTGATTTTCATTTATAATTAAAACGTTTGTCAGGAAAGCTTTGTTGTTGCTATGAAAAATAAACCTGTAGTGGGGGCATATGTATTTCAAACATGCTCTAGTTTAACATTTGAGCTATCATTTACAAGTCTATACTGTATTTATTTAAGTGATGTTTGTAAAGAGTTTATTCTGGGAGATTTATCACAAAATAAATCATGTTTGAGTTTACATATCTTGTGTCTAATGGTTTGTGTAGGAAAATAAAGTGGTATCTTGAATCTGTTTTTATTCCTGGACACCCACTTCCACTCAAGTAATTGGAGTTATTAATGTCATTTTACTAAAAGAGAGTTTTATTGACCTATATTTGGAAAAATAATTATATCGTTCCCTGTAAATAAAATTGATTTACTAGTTCCTAGACATACTTCTGCAATCAAGTTGCTTTCATGTTCATAACATATCATGTTTGAGGAGAATGATTAAACTAGAGCATTTCCCTCTAATCTGTTGCCAATCCAATTTGTCATTGTTGAGACGGTTTCTACATAGCTTATCATTGGAGAACACCTCCCATAAACTTGATGCTTCATTTCTTGTGTTGTAAAAGATCTATTCATAAAGGTATTGATTATCTCTTTGGGTTTTATTAGTGTAAACAGACTTGCATGAAAAGTTATATGCAATTTCCTCTGTATTTTTACATTTGAATACAGATTGAGCCTGAGGTTCAATGGAGATCAATATTTCTATATGAGAGAGTAACAGGTTCTTTTCACAGAACTGACAGTGATTTGAGATGCTGAAGGAATTCTGTGACTATATCTTTGTTACAAGTTTCACAAAAAATAAAATGTATAATGAGATGTTATAAATCCATACCTCTGATTCAATATTGTATCCTGGGTATGTTTTATATTAAGTTAGGAAGCATGGTTATGACATCTAATTAGAACAAAGCTGATGTAACTCAATTAGGAAGGTGCTTGTCTCGTAACACAGGTACTTGGATAGAATTCAATTTCTCATTAAAATGTTTTGTTTTATGTTTCTGTAGCCTATTACGTGGCTGTCGTGAAGTCAGACCAGCCACACACCAAAGGCAAAAAAAAAAAAAAAGATTGGCCAGACCAGCCACATTATAGGTTATTGACTTATAAAACATTTTCATGAGAAATTTACTTTGATCCAAGTACATGTGACTAATGATGGAAAGGTCTGGAGTACAAGACCTGCAGGTGGCTCATTTGTTTTCTTCCTTTTCGATGAGACAGTAAATCCTGAGGTCTTGTGTCACAGTAGACAAGGCACACTAAGATGCTTCACTGCTTGAGCTCTATCCATTACATAGTAATAACTCAAGTTTCTGTGTGATGCATCAGACAGATGCCTTCACCATATGATTAGCTTGATGTGAACCAAGAATAAGCAAACAGATCTTATAAGAGCATCTAGTTTGGATGTCTTCTTTGCATGAAACGAAATGTTTTTAGATCATCTCAGCCCTAGGATCCCATTAACTTTTCATATATTAAACTTATCTTGGACCACTGAAGAGATATTGATAAAACAATAAAAACAATAGGAGCAGGGCTTTGATACTTCACACATAGGTTCATTATGACCAGAGCTTTTGACTGATTCCATGACCTTTGATCTTGTGACCTTGACCTTGATTTGAATTTGACTTGCAATCTGGCCATGCAATCTTGAGCAGTTTCTTGTTATATTTCATTTCATGCACTAACAAGTTTTTAAATATTTTGCAACACTGAATATGCTAACTTAGTCATTTAAGAAAAAAAGTTAAAAAAACAATAATTCTGCTTTTATCTTAATTTATTCAGTGGAGAGAGGCAAGAGTAGTCTTTTGTCATTTGTCAAAAATGCTATAAGGAAGAGTATATGTTTATGTTTTTGCAGATTTATTCAAGCAATCAGTTGTTTGTGAATAAGCAAATTGTGCTCAGGTGAGCAATAAAGGCCCATTTGTGCTTTTTGTTTTAGCATTTGGCTTGTGAGAAAAGAACCAAGCTGTGTTGAAAATATTACTTTTTGTTGGAGTGAGTGTCTGTCTATCCTTCCCTCCATTGATTGATTGATTAATTCATCAAATTTAATTTGTGAAAGGTATGTAGTAGTGCAGGTGATCCAGATTTAATCTCTGGATTATTATGTAGTAGTGCAGGTGATCCAGATTTAATCTCTGTATTATTATGTTAGAAATGTTGCTTCGCTCAATGATACATTTGGGGAAAAAAGTATTTATGTATCATTAAACCAGCAGTATGGCAACTTTTGATACATTTCTTTTTGGTTTATTCTCTGATTTTCATGATCTGTTTGTATAGGACACTTGGAGGCTGTATGGATGAAAATTCTCATTGTTACACTTTAGAAGTGTCCTTCTTTAGCTACCAGACCAATTCTACTAGTCAAGCTATGCCGTACACAGAAGAAGGATGTATCCTTAATAATGTTACAAAGTATCATCAGAGATATACAAATACATGTACATTGTATTTAGATGTATAAATCTATATCCTACAATGGAATTTCCATGACTGTGTTTAAAATGCACATTTCCAGATTGGAGGGTCCTTGGTTCAAATCACACCAGTCTTGTCAGATTATGTTTCTTAGACTGAAACAATAAAGGGTAGAAATATTTCATTTTAGGGTAGACTTTTAGTGTACAAAATAACTAGCTGTTGCTTTTGGTAGGTCAGGTACAAAGGGCAAAAATTACAAAGCAATTATCAGGCTGGTGCTGCATTTATATTGGTGTCAAATATGGCATTAAGTAATATCATTCAGTTTCCTTACGGTGACAGATTTTATACAGGCATCATTTTACTGTTTGAAATTGCCTCCAATTTCCAAGTTGCTATGAAACTCATAATGTACCATATTTGTGTATTGCAATGACACAAAGAAGTTCTAAAACAGACACTAGAGGGTTGAAGGAATAAAAGGATTTGATTGTTTTAGTAATATCTTGTGTTTTAAATATTTGAAGTTTTGAAATTAATTTTATAAAATATTTATGGTGAAGAAGAAAAAATGGGGAAATAATGTAGTAATACAAGCAGTTTGGGAGAGTAGGGGACAGTATATGAGCTTGGTTATACATGATCATTGCTATGCATGTCTGGCCATTTTTGAACAAAGAAAGATAACTCTATAATGATATATATATGAACCTTAATTCTGTGATTCAGACATGAAATTAGGCCGTAATCTTGCTCGAACTTTTCTTGATTACTATAAATTAATGGGTGTGATAAGTGCCAAACCCAGCAGCAGTATTGTTCCCAAACCTGGTCGTTATAGTTACAGAGATAGACAGGCTGAGAGAGCAGCAGCTGAACATTCTAATGAGTAAGTTAAAATTGCAAGTGTTTATTATTAATGTTCATATATATACATTAAACATGAGTAAATATTAGCAAATTTCTTTTAAAAAAGGTAATAAAACTTAGTATGAATATGAGGCAAAACATCATGCTTCACCACAAACATGGCCAACAACTGGAGGTATCTCCAATTAAATATCTGCAAAGGAAATCTGTAAGTTTATAGCTGATGTAATGAATATAATACAAGTCTTTTATTTAATAATACATCTTATTTAATATATATATATGTATGTATATGGCTTTAAAATACATTTAAATGAAATAAGGATAAATACATGTATAAATTGTAAATATATAAATTTACCTTCTGTTTATGTATGGAGGAATGGGCCTCAGTGTCACGCATAACTTGCTTTCCCCTCTAATTGCTGTAATACTCCAATATTTCTATTGCTCAGTCTTACATTTATGTATACATGTACATATATATCATAATTTCCCAGATTATACATACATGTACATATATATGATATTTTCCCACATCATGCATACATATATATGATATTTTCGCAGATACGAGGAAAGGCAGGCACGGAGAGGATATGGTATGAGGGACTACAGTATAAACAGTAGTAATGCTTACCATGATTCAGCAAGCTCCATCCGACTTCAACTCAGGGAAAGAGACCAGAGACGTTACTAATTACCATGTCCCACTGAAAAACCCCAGAGACGTTACTTAATACCATGTCTCACTGAAAGGACCCCAGAGACATTACTAATTTTCATGTCACACTGAAAAGACCTATATAACATGGGTTGTCATATAATGCAAAATACATCAATTGTCAATACCATAACTCCTGCTGAAATATTGATGTAGCTATTTGTTCATGTAATACATGTATTTAACATTCATCACAATTTGTTTCTATACTGATATATCTATCACTCATATCATTATCATCTAAAAATCACTTTACACTTAGAATTAATTTTAGTTATGCGCCCCTTCAAAGAAGAGTGGGTGTATTGCTAGCTGCTGTTGCCGGGTAGGTTGGTCAGTCAGACTGAGTCAGCAGGTCTGCAACCTGAACAGATTCCATTCATTATCTCTGCAATAGATGCACATATTGCAATTGAATTTAGCCTACAGATACATAATGAGAATATCTTGGTCAAGTTCTGATTTAATAACCATCAAACAAATTTTTGACAGAGCTAGACCCATTGAACTTAGAAAATTTCAAATGATTTACAGTTTCCACCCCTTGAACTTAGAAAGTTTCCATTAATTCACATTTCTGTTTATTATCTCTGTAGTGGGTGCATATATTGAAATAGAATTTGGCATACAAATACATCATGAGAATGTCTAGGCCAAGGTCTGATTTGGTTATCCTCAACAATTTTTAAAAGGGTTACACCTCTTGAGCTTAGAAAATTTCACAGTTTGCATTCATGATCTCTGCAATGAGTGCATATATTGAAATAAAATTTTTCATAAGTGGGTTGGTTATAAGTAGTAGATAACTGCTATTGATTTTAATGTCAAAGGTCAACGAGTTCAGTGCAGTACTGTGTACAGTCTGTGCCCACCCAATATATCGAGAACTCTTTGCTTGATAGTGATGATATTTCATATGTGGGTTGGTTATGAGTAGTAGATGCCCCCTATAGATTATCGAGCAAAAAGGTCAAAGGTTAGTGAGTGCATGTAGTGCTTTATACAAGTGTACAGTATAGTACCAGAAGAGAGCATATGTGTAATACAAACGCCTCTTTATATCATTATTTTGCTGATCAATAGTTTATTTTGTTTTGAGCAATACATACTGATGTAAACAGTTTCAAATGGGATTTAGAATTGTACCACTCCTTCTCTTTATCTAATTTTAAAAATTATTCATTTATTTTCATTAATATTTTTTCTAGTAAAAAAGATATTAGCAGTAAACACTTGCATGTTTAAAATTACACAATGAATAACATTCCCATGAATGTCTCAAAACTGATTATATAATGTATAACATTCCTATTGTTTCCAAGCTGATGTATTAAGTTATTGTTATTTGAAAAAAAATTTCTTTGTAAGTAAATAAAGGATCTTGTGAAAGCATCTTACAAAAAACTGTAAAAGAGATTATTTTAACGTTATTTTTTAATTTCTGAAATTACGGTATTACAAATTTATTATTAGATGCATGTACACGATTTCAGAAATTTAGAATACTTTAGATTTTTCAATCTATGTATATGAGAGAATCTTCCGTCAATTTGAGTAAAACCTGACAGAGAGAGAAAGGGCCTTGCCCGAGTGAAAGAACCTTGCTCGTATGAAAGAAGTTTAAATTCTTCAGTAAACCTGATTAAGTGAAAGGGTATTAAAAATCATAAAAATTAAATGTCTATTTCAAATAATTTTCAAATCGTTCCCTGTACCTGAAAAACTTATCTTACTGAGAATATTAGTTTAGCAGTCCATTCTAATATTTTTGGTAAAATGATTTTTGAACAGAATGATTAATAGGAAAGAAGTTTTGAAAAACAGATGGAAACATCTTTGAAATAAAAATGTATCATAGAATCTTCATACAAATAGCATTTATGTAAATGAATTTTCAAACATACTAGAGAGAATATCGTATCTAAATAATACATGAAAGAATCCTTAAATTTAAACAGAAATGAAAAGTAAGAGTCCTCATCTTTCATTTTATATGTATAAGATGATATGTGCAAGATTCTACTGTATCAGTAACAATCATTGTTTTTCACGTCCATACACATAGATTCATATCAACAATTGTATTTGTTTTTTCTTTTTATTTGATGCATTCTGACTAGGTTCACTTGTTTACATAACAGCACTGAAAGTATATATATATATATTTAACTTTAGTGGAATGTTGTTATTTGGTGATATTTATAATATATTTTGATGTGTTACTATCAGTTTTGTAACCAGTGCTGGTTGTTGAATTTATGAGAATATGAATTGGTTTTCTTTTGATAAAAAAAATTAATTTATTAATTTTTATTGAAGTTGATTGATATATATGCACGACCAGTGTAATTGCCAGAGATAAAACTTTCAAGACATTTGTTGTTTATTTCTGTATGAATTTCCATGTACCGATCGGTGATGTCATAACGCCCCACATTTGAGGTCGGGAGTGAATATGTATGTCAGCAAGATATATTTTTGTCCTGATTTACTCCCTCTATTTTCTGATATCATATTTATCAAAGACGTAGAAATAGATAACTGAGTTTTAAATTTACTAATTAAATATTTCCATAACATGTTAGCATAATAATTGCGGGAAAACATAAGAATTTTATGTATATATATATATATACATATATATATATATATATATATATATATATATATATATATGTAATTAAGAAATATATATATACATATAGCATTACCATTTTAGAATTTCAAATAAATTCCCCAGAAGAAGGTCAGGAGACCCGTATAAAGTGAATTCCGAGTTTATTGTTCTTTATTTTATGTTACTTACTTTGGAGGAGTTTTGAGATGTCTGACATAGTTTTGTAGTTTTGTGTTTATTCTGGAGGCATCTTGTCAACTTTATCACCTCACTAATTTCTTGATATGTTTTTGGCCGAATTGAAAAGTATTTCTTCTCTATAGATGAATGATATCCATCCATCTGCTGACAACATACATTTTGCAGCTATTGATTTTTCTTAAAATTTCAGAACTAAAAAGAATTACAGTCTTGATACTTTGAATGTAAAACCAATTTGATACGTACTTTTTATTTCAGAATTATATAAGTCAATGTGACCTATATTTCATGATTGCATAACTTTTCTGACAATTTCAGAACATTCAGGTTCCACAGGCTGGATACATTTCATCACTTTGATGTGACACTTTATTGTTATTTAATAAAAGCATTATCTAGCCTTATCAAACCAAATCAAAGCATATTTAATTTGATTCATGTATTTTTTTTTCAAATTGGTGAATAATGTTATACATGTACCATGCACATGATTCTTGTGTATATTATGTAAGTTTTTATTTACATATTTATTTCGTAGGAGGGCATTGTACATTAATTCTCTTGAATGAAGAGATGTTTAAATTGATGACTTTGTAAAATTCTCAGTGGACAGTAATTTAGCATTGTAGACTTGTTAAATTTAAAAACCATCTGATTCCTGATCATAAACCTGTGACTCTGATGCAATTCTCAGTCATTTCGTCTGAAAAGCCTCTCATTTGCAAGTTTCTAATTTGAGAGAGCAGTCATGGCACAGTCAGTGAGATCCATAGCACTGTCTGTAAGATACATAGCCCTGTCAGTAAGATGCATAGCACAGTCAATAAGATGCATAGCACTGTCAGTAAGATGCATAGCACAGTCAATAAGATGCATAGCACTGTCAGTAAGATATATAGTATAGCACAGTCAGTAAGATGCATAGCACTGTCAGTATGATGCATACCTCAGTCAGTAAGATGCATAGCACAGTCAGTAAGATTCATAGCACAATCAGTAAGATCCATAGCACAGTCAGTAAGATGCATAGCACTGTCAGTAAGATGCATAGTACAGTCAGTGAGATGCATAGTACAGTCAGTTAAATGCATAGTACAGTCAAATGCATCACACAGTTCGTAAGATGCATAGCACAGGCATTGAGATGCATAGCACTGTCAGTGAGATGCATAGCACATTCAGTGAGATGCATAGCACAGTCAGTAAGATGCATAGCACAGGCAGTGAGATGCATAGCAGAGTCAGTATACATAGCACTGTCCGTAAGATACAGAGCACTGTCAGTAAGATACATAGCACAGTCAGTAAGATACATAGCCTGTCAGCAAGATGCATAGCACAGGCAGTTACTTGCTAGTTTGTTTCTGGTCCTTGTAGGATATAAACAATAGAGATTTACTCTTATATCATTTTATGTATTTTTTTGTATTTGTACTTCATTCTTCTGTCAGATTAAGTCATAGCATGATTGATGTCTAGACATGGATACAGTAGTAAAATAAAAAAATCAAAAACCAGTAGAGCCTTTAGCTATGATTTAAAACAGTTCTGTATGTTAATGTGTAGTGGTAATGTTCTTTTTATTTATTGATATACAATGACTATATGTGACCAACTTGTTTGTGCTTATGACACCAGATACATATTTTATGCATCTTTGCCACTGTATGACATTGCTATTTTTATCACTTTTTGTACTCTTTATTTATTTATTTATTCTGTCCGTCCAGCATCTGTGACAAAGCATTTCATTTTCAGTTTGTTTTATTATTTGAGGTTCACAAGGATTGTATGCTTCAATCAAACATTTGCTAAGTCTAGAGTTTGATTATAATGGTATTCTTGACAATAAAGTATGATGTATATATATATGATGTATGATGTATATATATATAAATTATTTTTTGCAATCCAAACACACAAACACTACTCTAGTCCAAGCACGAAACCACTATGCCAGATCAAGCACTTCAACTACAACAGCAGTCTAATGCCTTAACCACTTCTTGGATAGTTGTAGCAGTTTACAAGAGAATATACTTTGTCTCCACAGACAAGTTATTCTGAAGATCATTTTTATTCCTTTTGCTCCAGTTTTCTTTGTTTTAGGAGCATCTTATTGTCTTGCAGTATTATCTCCACCTGGAGATACCTGAGTGTAGAAGTGGCAGTAGAAGTCTTCAAAGTCCCTTATTTTATGTGGCAGCGATAGTTATGAACGTTGTGTAGCGACTGTGGTACCACTGTAAGTTCATTACTAACAGCTTTTCGAGTTAGGATCCCCAACAAGTCAGAAACTGTCGCATACCAATGGCAAGATAGTTGCAGATCAGATCAGTTTACTTTCTTACCTCACCTGATCTAAAGGTTCAAGTGAGCTATTGCCATAGCACATTGTCTGTAAGTCCTTTGTTGTAAACTTTTCACATTTTTATACCCCCCACAAACAAAGTTTGGGGGAAGGGGGGTATATAGGTCTGTGTGTCTGTCCATCTGTTCACATTTGTCCGGGCCATAACTTCTTACCCCTTGTCAGATCTGAATATTTCACACAGTTGTTGTACATCATGACCTTGACCCATGGTTATATCTTCAAGGTCAAGGTCACATTGCATACATAGCATAAAGTTTTGTTCGGGCTTTAGCTTCTTATCCCCTTATTGGATCTGGATAATATTTCACACAATTGTTGTCCATGACCAAAGGGTGTGTCATGTCTTTGACTCAAGGTCATATCTTCAAGGTCAAGGTCAGTGCACACATAGTCAAAATCCTTTTTCATGCCATAACTTCTTACTGCAAGGTTGGATCTGGATAATATTTCACACAATTTTTGTTCATGACCCAAGAGTGTGTCTTGTTCTTGACTCGAGATCATATCTCCAACGTCAAGGTCACAGTGCATGCATTTTCAAAATCCTTGTATGGTTCATATCTCCTTACTGCTATTTAGGGTCTGGATAATATTTCATACCATCGTTTTCCATGATCCAAAAGTGTGTATCACATTGTACGGAGTGTGTTGTTCATCTGTGTGTCTGTCTGTCTGTCCATGAAATTTGTAAGGACCATAACTTCTTCCTTTTACTTTGGAGGGAGATCAAGTTTTACACAATTGTTGTTCATGACCCAAGGGTGTGTCGTGTCCTTGAACCAAGGTCATATCTTCAAGGTCACAGTGCATACATATCCAGAGCTCTTGTCTGAGTCGTAACTTCTTCCTTTTAATTTGGAGGGAGGTAATATTTTACACAATTATTGTCCATGACCAGTCATGTGTCATTACCCTGAACCAAGGTGATATCTACAATGTCAATGTCACAGTGCACACATAGCCAGAATTCTTGTCTGGGCCATAACTTCTTGATGTGTAATGACCTTGAACCAAGGTCATATCTACAAGTTCAAGGTCAGAGTGCAAACAAACCAAATTGTTTCATTGATTATACCTTAAAGTGCACAAGTGGAACATCCATTATACTTATACTAGTGATGTATCTTGGGATGAATTATTGCATGTTTCAACTTTGTTGCCGCGGGGAGTATTTGTCCCGTTACGACTGCTCTAGTTAGCTCACCTTAGTCAAAGACCTGTTGTCATAGCTTGTTGTCTGGCGTCCATCTGTTTGTCCGGCGTTGTAAACTTTTCATACTTTTGACTTCTTCAGAACCACTGGAAGGATTTTGATGAAACTTTGTAGGCATAAAGTACTCATGGTCTCCTATGTGCTTCTGTTTTTTTGTCTGCAGCCATTAACAGGTGGCATCAAACCATTGTGATGTCATACAATTTCTATATTATTTCTCACATTTTTATACCCTTTGCAAGAAAAGTTGTGTGGAATGGGTTTATAGGAGTAACCCTGTCTGTCCGTTTGTCGGTCTGTTCATGAATCTTTTCTTGGGTCATAACTTTTCCTTATATGTTGGAGGGAGATTATATTTTATACAATTGTTGTTCATGACCCAAGGATGTGTCATAACCTGAAGCAAGGTCATATCTACAAGGTCAAGGTCACAGTGCACACATAGTCAGAATTTTTCTCTGGGCCATAACTTCCTTATGTTAGGTTGCATGGAGATTATATTTTACACAGTTGTTGTCCATGACAAAGAGGTGTGTCATGATCTTGAACCAAGGTCAAATCTACATGGTCAAGGTCACAGTGCACACTTGGTCCAAATTGTTGTCCAGGCCATACAGGGAGATTATATAACACACAATTGTTGTCTATGACCCAAGGGTGTGTCATGATCTTGAACCAAGGTCATATCTACAATGACAAGGTCACAGTGCAAACACAGCCAGAATTTTTGTCTGGGTCATAACTTCTTCCTGTTATGTTGCAGGGAGATTATATTATACACAATTGTTGACCATCACCCAAGGGTGTTTCATGACCTTGAACAAAGCTCATATCTACAAGGTCAAGGTCACAGTGCTTACATGGCCAGAATTTTTGTCCAGGCTATAACTTCTTAAACTTCATAAGCTTCCTTATATGTTGGAATGAAATTATATTTTACACATTTGTTGTCTGTCCCAGGGGTGTGTCATGGTCTTGAACCAAGTCATATCTACAAGGTCACAATGCTTACACAGCCAGAATTATTGTCCGGGCTATGAGGTCTTTCTGTTAAGTTAGAAGGAGATAATAATTCACACAGTTTTTGTCCATGATCCAAGGATGTGTCATAACCTTGAACCAAGATCATATCTACAAGGTCAAGGTCATAGTGCACACATAGTCAGAATTCTTGTCCTGGCTACAACGTCTTCCTGTTACATTTTGCACAATTGTTGTCCATGACCCGAGGGTGAAATGACCTTGAACCAAGATCATATCTACAATGTCAAGGTCACAGTGCAGAAATCTTGTTCAGGCTATAACTTAGTCCTGTTATGCTGAGGGAGATTATAATTCACAAAATCGTCCATGACCCAAAGGCTTGTCATAACCTTGGTTGATGTTGAAACAAGGTCACATTTTCAAGGTCATAGTTACAGTGCACAAGAAACCAGAATTCCTGTTCGGGCCATTGCTTCTTCCTTATACGTTGAAGAGAGATTATATTTCACACAATTGTCCATGTCCCAAGGGTGTGTCATGACCTTTAACCAAGATCATATCGTCAAGGTCAGAGTGCACGCATACCAGAATTCTTGTGTTCATTGATTATACCTCAAAATGTACAAGTGGAACATCTATTACACATATCGGTGATGTATGTTGTGAAGAATTATTGTATGTTTTAACTTTGTTGCCGCGGGGGTATTTGTCCCGTTAGGATAACTCTAATTACACCAGTTTCCATAGTTGATGTCACAATGATTTGACGTCAGATACTTGTTTATATGAGAAATAACCATGTAAAACGAAAAGACCAAAATCTTTCACAATTTAAACTTCTTCAGAACTACTTGAATGATATTTATGAAACTTGGTAGGAATGAAGTATTTATGGTTATAGTTATTTAATGGTATAGAACTGGAAATTGTTAATGAATTCACATACCTTGGCGTATTATCCATTTATAAAAATAAATTTAACAAGGAGAAAGAAAAGTTACTGATTCGGCTTTTACAATACTGAGAAAAGGGTTCAGACGAGGGTCGGAAAACTATGTTCAGTCTTAAACACAATGTCGAGTCTTTGTACTTAAATATTAAAACTTTGTTATCACTTTTTGATTATTAAGTTTGTACTTAAAGACCCTTTCACACTAAAGGAGCAACCATATTTATTTATTGTTATTTTTATTGTCGGCCTATTTTTCCCCCCAAAATTTGAGCCGGACTTTTTTTGCAAAGTCTTCCTGCCCCCCCTAAAATCAAATGGTTGCTCCCTAACCTGCGGACCTAATGTTTTGGTGGGCGGATGTATTTGATGAGACCCATTAGTAACATCTTTTATTAACATTGCGTAGTTAAAGAGTATGGTGAGTTGGCACTCTTTGGTCTTCGTATATACTTCCGCCCATCTTACCATTAGGTACGCAGGTTCGTGTGAACGGCTCTGTTATGGTTCTGAGATTTTATCACGAGGAGGATAATATTGAAAAAGTACATATGAAATTTTGTAAATATATATTAAATATAAAAATTCAACCAATTACTGATTTATTCAGATCTTGGTGGATACCCATTGAAGGATCTCAGAATTTTAATATGATTAAATATTGATGTGAAGTATTACATATTGATAAATGTAAACTGAAGTCATGTAATGTATGTAGCGAGAGGGGGCATAATATTTGGGTATTGGAGATCAAGAATTTAATTGATTTAGGCTTTTATGATATCTGGTCATTCGCCGAAACGTTGAAACAGAGCAACAGGAGTAGGACTTGTTGCATTCCCTTTGGAATATTTTAACTGAATAAATTTTATTGGGTCAAACGCCACATGTATTTAAAGGGTGCCTTTGACACATCAACTAGACGGTTTTGTACTGACATATAACTGACCACTTTACTCTTTCATTTTATTTTGCAATTTCCTGTTTATGTTGATTTATGCAAAGAGTATATTAAACATTGCTTTTGGAAACGACCGTTTGCGTGTAAATGAATCCAATCCACACATAATCTTATACAGTTTTATAATCTTGGTCAATTTATTTTCAAAGCTGACATGTTGACAAATTCAGTACTTTGATTTTCCCTTATTCTATCCTATCTGATGGTTATTATCTGTAATTTATGCTTGGTATGTTTATGTGCATATGCTTGGTATGTTTGTGTGCATATGCTTGGTATGTTTGTGTGCATTTGCTTGGTATGTTTGTGTATATGCTTGGTATGTTTGTGTGCATATGCTTGGTATGTTTGTGTGTATATGCTTGGTATGTTTGTGTGTATATGCTTGGTATGTTTGTGTGTATATGCTTGGTATGTTTATGTGCATATGCTTGGTATGTTCGTGTGTGTATATATTCAGCTTTTGTATAGAAATATATATTTGTATTCTCTTTTGTTATCATTTCATCTGATGCTTTATTTTCATGTATATTATACATTTACTTGCCATAAGTCTTCTTCTTTTTTTTTCAATCATAAACCGGTGTCAATTTTCCCCGTCTGGTATCACACCATGTTGATTATGTATCTCTAAGACTTAATATAATGTTTTGTATATATTGCGGAAAAAGAAATTAATGCAAAACAACTACAGAAAAGTGCATTTTCCAGCCATATTTCCGACGAAATAACTCGCGTATTTGACATTCGAATTCAATTCTGTTTCCTATATCTACAAATATTTGACATTTTTATACTCCGTCGTAAACGAACATATTATGTGAAAAGTTGGGGGTCTGTAAGTCTGAGGGTCAGTCCGCACCTTGTAAACAAGATACAGACCATACCGTTTAGGCTAGGACTTTCAAACTTTGTACCCTTATTTCTTTATGACATGAGGACAAACCCTATTGATTTTCAATATCAAGGTCGTAGACGAGTTAGTTTTGAGTTTTGGGGCTGAAAGAGCAGATTTTTGAGAAAGTGCCTTGTAAACAACATACAGACCAAACTGTTTTTGCTAGATCTTTTAAACTTTGTACACTTATTTCTGAAAGTTGATGAACCCTATTGATTTCAAGGTTATACAATGTATATGTCAAGTCAAGGTCACAGTTTTTATGTCAGCTAAATACTTTCCGGGTCATACCCGGTAGCTTTTTACCCCTTGTATGGATTTGAATAATGATTCATAGAATTGTTGCCCAGGACCCAAGAATGTATCATGACCTTGAACCAAGATCAAGTCTGAAAGGTCAAGTTCACAGTCATTATATTAGTTAAATTCTTGTCCGGGTCATAACTTTTTGATGCATAAATTGATTAGAGTAATATTTCACAGAACTGTTCCCCAGAACCCAAGAGTCATGAAATTAAACCAAGATCATATCGGCAAGGCCAAGGTCACAATGCATATGATGGGTAAATTCGGGCCATAACTTTTGACTTCTTGTATCGATTTGAATATGTCACAAATTTGTTGTCTAGGACCCATGGGTGTGTCACGAACTTAATTCAAGTTCATATCTGAAAGATCAAGGTCACAGTTCTTCTGTTAGGTAAATCCATGGCCTAGCCATAACATTTTACTGCCTGCATGGATCTGAATATTTCACAGGATTGTTGCCATGGACGCAAGGATGTGTCATTACCTTGAACCAATGTCATATCTGAAAAGTGAACGTGACAGTGCTTATGTATGGTAAATACTTGTCCGGGCCTTACTTTTCTATTGCCTTCATTGAATTGATTAAGTTTTCACAGAATTCTTGCCCATGTCCCAAAGAATGTCATGACATTGAACCAAGGATAAATTTCATGATTAGCATTACCTTACAAGAGTTTTGCCTCTTTAATGAAATTGAGTAGAAAATTATGGGGAAAGGGGGGTTGTTAACTGTGAAGCCCTAGATAAGGAAGAGAGGAAATTTCTCCATACCGCTCTTCAATTTAAGCGACGGGCGTATTATGCAACGCAAATAAGGCGTTGCTCTTGTTGTCTTTCCAATCGCTTTGTACACATCCCGAAATTATTGTGAAGTCGTTTACCGAAATACATTACCGATGATAGACGTCATTGTAATATTTTCTCTTGCGTCAAACGCTAATCCAGAGAACGAAAAATCATCATTTTGAATGCCAACACGAACAGTAAGTGGCAAGGTCAAAGAAAAATAAACGTATATATCTTCCAATATTCATTTATACATATTATTTACTGCAACGGCAATATATCTCACTGAATACTAGTATGTATTGATCGGTTAATCGATTCTCGAAGTCGGCGTGACGTCATTGTCTACATTGGTCTCTGTAGATAATCGAGGAGTCGCGACAGGCCGCTTGGGGGTAAAACTCTGGGTTTATCGTATGCGACAATACAATATTAAGTTCTACTGTATCAATTCTACAGGGATTTGCCCATTAAATACGATCGAAAATTTGTAAAACATGTATTAAGAATTTATTTGTTTGAATGACAAAATATTTTAATCATTTTTTCACCAAAATGCTCCAGGAATATGCATTGTTCTTTATGATAAAGTCCAATGCTTTACCCCAAATGATCCGAATGTCCGTTATCAAATACCCGGATATCCAACTTCCAAAATATCAAATGGATTGATTTCTCCTCAAAAGTCACTTAAATGGATTAATACAAGTGTTCCAACTTTTTCAAATCCCCGGCTATCTATTTATTTGTACAATGTATGCATTTCATATGCCTCACTGAAATAAATATTGTTTAAACTAACGTCATTGGAGTGTCCACCATTTTCCCCTTGGAGAGACACAAGCTTAGCCCACATTTTCATAGCAGTCACAAGATCATAATGTGGTTACCTTTGGTACTTAAGGTTTATTCATTTACACGTATTTAACATTATAGTTCATTGTCTTTTTCTATCACATTTTATGCATTGAAATTCCTTCTACTACAGTACTATATCTTTTCATGACGGTAACACAAAGGCTACTTTACAATGACAATGTAGTTTCCTTTCCGACTTCAGATTCGAACCCGGTGCCTTCTGCAAAGTCCTAAGAAGCTTATGAAGTTGTTGAACTTAGGGCCTAAAATTGCGCAATTTCACTTCAAATGACAGTCAGAAGTCAATTCTGCAGCTGCAGTGTAATCGAAGTTTTTTGTCATATTATTCATGTGTTTTCTATGCTTTGCTATTGTTGTTTTATACATGTCGTTAGGACGTTCTCATAACGACTTTTCATTACAGAATACACGGTTCTGCGTTGCAAGAATATACACCGTGGTACAGAATCTACGCTTGAAGTTTTCATTAAAAACTGTTGTAAACACTGTGATGATGGAATTTTCGTTGAAAAACTGTTGCAAACACTGCGTTATTATCGAAATTTGGAAATAGTAAATATTCCTTTATTGATTGCAATGGGATTCCCTAGTTCCTGACTGTAAAACACGTGAATATAAACACCTTATCAAATTATGTTAAGTATGCGTATGAATATTTTGTGACAAAATTTGCACGAGTTCTTAAGCGACTATTAAGGACAGATCCCGGTTATTCAATTTTCAGATATCTTTCTTTCAATTTTGAGGTGCTGTATTAAACTTGAGCATTATTGAGTTTCATTGTAACCTTTGATATGGCTACCAATAAACATTTTGAGATTTTCCAACTTCCTGATTTGACAGAACATGGAATTTCTTCATTGCCTCATATAGGCAGAAATACACAATTCACAATAAAAAAATTTCTAGCAGATATTTTCTGTTCAGAATTCAAATACAAGATCTCTGAAATACATATTTTTAAATGAAGACAGGAACTTGGGACCTTTCCCTTGTACCTTTTATGAAATTGGCACTGGGAAAGTGACACTTGCATTTATTCTGTAAACCATCAATAAGAGTTATCTCTCTTGATGTTATAGTCTTGCCAGCACAACGCTCAGTACCTACAATATGCATTGCAGTCTTTGCCAAAACGCATAAATGAGTATGCACGAAGAATATAAAATACCTATTATTTGTTATTTTTATGTCATTTCTCTGTTTACATTTTATTTATCGGCTAGTTACCGCATTTCTGGTCATTTCAATTTAGTTTTCTTCTTCATAAATAACTAGCCGATGAATAAAATGTAAACAGAGAAATGACATAAAAATAACAAAAGACCGTATGGCTGACACAGAAACCGGCAAATTTGAAACAGGTTGGGAAAAAATGTGTGTAGAGCCTTCAGACGACAGATCGGGGGTAAGATAACATTGCCGATCGTTTACTTTATGTTTATATATGTTAGATATTTGCTCCATTTGATGCCGAAATGCGTAGAATCGTGCCGGCCATTCCGTTTATCAAAAATGCAAGTTTACGCAACGTAAGGAATTGTGGCCCTATCATTCATTTAGGGCCAGTACTTGCGGCTAATTTATTGATAGAATAAAACTCAATGAAATACAAATCCCAGTTATTCATTCATTGTTGAACAGAAGAATTTGAAATTTTGACTGAAGTGTTTTTTAAGTTTATGGCGCCGGACCCTAGACCTGCATTACTATTTTCAGTTAAGACGACATAGACTTGGATTATCTATTTTAAAAAATTCCAAGGTTTGATGAAATAGTAAACATATATCTTATTATATGTAAAGATTTTTCAAATAACTGAGTTTTTACCGATTTACTCTACCATTATAAGAACTATCTGAAAGTCTGCTACTGGCTTATCTTATTCTATGGAAGATCTTGGGACCCTTTTTGCTAAATAATTTACAACAAAATCGTTAAACGTAATCATATTAAACAGTTATTTTGCAGAAATAACCGATTATCTTTTTGATATTTTTCTTTTCTACTTTATTTGAAAGTGCATTTACTTATCAGTATCCCAAAAATTTTGTCATTGATTCAGGAATCAGAAATTTACGATTTGTCGCAAGTTTTCTGTTTTAATACACTCTGAAATTCTTATTATGAAATATTCTATTTTAATTGGAGTATTATTCTTATATAGTTACATGATAGTCGCTATAGTGAGGGACACTCAGTACAGTTTTAAGATTTTCAATATGACCTCGTTGCCCATATTGAAGTTCATCACACCATTTTCCTAACAATTTTCATAAAAATTACCTTAAAATTTGCAGAGAAGCTCCTAGAAACTAAAATAGATCGATACAAAACACAAACATACATTAGTTATCCCCATTTTCTGAACCCCGAATCATGATAATAATAAACAAATGGAAACTAAACAACATGCTTAATAAATGAAGATGTGTTGATTCCGTGAACACAAATGTCTTTTTCTAACTTTAAATTTTTGTTATTTAAAGTGAGCACATGACAAGTTTCATCAGTTACTGCTACTGCTGTTTTCAAAATGTACATACACGGAGAATACAAGATCCTGTTTATTGTAAATACCTCTTTTAAAATTGCTTTTGGTGAGTCCTTGTCATAAATGTAGATCTGAGGCAAGGCAATAGAAGCAGGTACCGTGCAACACAGAGCGGGTACATGCAGTAAAAACAGGTTCCATGTAGCAGAAGCAGGTACCATGCAGCAGAAACAGGTTCCATGTAGCAGAGGCAGGTACTATGCAGCAGAAACAGGTTCCATGCAGTAGAAGCAGGTACCATGCAGCAGAAGCAGGTACTATGCAGCAGAAACAGGTTCCATGCAGTAGAAGCAGGTACCATGCAGCAGAAGCAGGTACTATGCAGTAGAAGCAGGTACTATGCAGTAAAAGCAGGTACCATGCAGCAGAAGCAGGTGCTATGCAGTAGAAGCATTTACCATGCAGCAGAAGCAGGTACCATGCAGTAGAAGCAGGTACCATGCAGTAGAAGCAGGTTCCATGCAGCAGAAGCAGGTTCCATGCTGCAGGAACAGGTACGTGCAATAGAAGCAAATTCAATGCATCAGACGCATGTACCACGCAATAGAAGCATGTTCCATGCCGCAGAAGCAGGTTCCATGCAGCAGAAGCAGGTGACATGCAAAAGAAGCAGGTTCCATACAGCAGAAGCAGGTTCCATGTAGCAGAAGCAGGTACTATGCAGTAAAAGCAGGTACTATGCAGCAGAAGCAGGTACTATGCAGTAGAAGCAGGTACCAAGAAGCAGAAGCAGGTACGATTCAGTAGAAGCAGGTACGATGCAGCAAAAGCAGGTTCCATACAACAGAAGTAGGTTTCATGCTGCAGAAGCAGGTTCCATGCTGCAGAAGCAATTTCCATTACTTTAAATGATTTGAAACACACACACAAACACCTACACACACACACAACAAAATTAGCAGTGTGATTTTATTTGTTTGAAATTGTCTAAAAAAGAGAAATAAGTCATTCCATATTTCTAAAAAATATACGTTAAAGGATTTTATTATCCTATTATAATATGAAAATTAAACTTATCGGACTCCGGCTAGTACATGATGTAACCAAACATGCAGGTCCTGTCAAGATACTCGTCATACAACTCTGATTAATATCTTAAAAAGATTAATGAGTAGTTAAGGTACAAATCTTTTAACTTGCAATCGACTTGCTCTGGTAATTGAGTAATTATGGCTTAAATAGCTGATCATTTTGTCTCATGTGTGTCGCTCTTAACTCGCGATGATATGCTGAGATAAGAGGCGACATTAGAACTATGACGTCACCGGAGCGGAAGCGGTTCATTACTCAAGTTAATAGCAGAGGATTTAATTCCAAGAATGGTTAGTCTCAATCAATAGGTTATTTGCTTTCAGTAGTGTAATATTTCTGATTAATTGGCATCTTGGCAGAAGATGGCTTGAAAAATATTACTTCCTTATGCATATGGACGGAGATATATTTATAAATAACTCCAATATCAATGAGATATTTGTGTCCCGTAATGATGAACATGAAAAGTATTTCATTTGGTGGAATTATATGCCATTGTTAAGAATTTCTTGAATCGACTGGCGACATGGATAAGATGTTGATGTGTGGTACAGGCGATTCGGTCCTATTCCTGGTTGTTAAACCAGTGAGACATATGTTGGTAGTTGCATTGTACACGTGTTTCGGATATAAAACCCACCTCAGCAGTAAATACAAATCATTTAATTTTACACGCATGTAACACGCATTTTGATTGGTTTAAAAATTTGTGGCATATCTTATCCACGAGATTTTCTCTCCGATGTAATTTCCCGCGTTTTCTTAACTGTGGCGTCAATATTCAGATCACCGAGATGTTAAGAAATTCACCCTTCCATGGTTCGTAAAAGAACGTGACAATCAGCCTCTTTTTAATTGTTCTATCTATGATACAACATTTGCGTTGTTTGTCGAATTTTGTCGGACATCAGATGACGTTATCACAATGAAAAATTACGTTTTGTGGAATACTGCATACATAACGTACCAATTTCTGAGAATATAAACATGTTTGAAAGGAATTAAGGGAATGAATCGAATTTGTTTTTCGTTTGATGGAGGTATATAGCACGAAAAAAGGACAAAACTTATGCATCCTGCGACACGCGCAATGACGTCCTTTTGGTGGTATACCTTCATCCAACGAGAAAAAAATAGATTCATTCTTTAAGAACATACGAAGATATCAAAAGCTGCAAAAGGACGCCTATATACGCCGTCGCTATATTATTGCAAAATGACTATAGCTTCTTACATACTACTTATATCAGTCTGAATTTAAAACAAATTATGTAATGTGAAATCTGCACTCCTTTTAGAGTACTAAATCACCGGTTACCTATAGTACATCAGCAATAATGAATAAATATATAAATACTTACTATGTATATCCCCGAGCACCTATGATCCAGTAACAGAGAAACTTATCGAGGCGTACATTGAGTACATATACTAGACGCAAAGTCAGAATTTCCAGACATGTCATACATGTACATGTAAATACTTTAATGTCAACAATTTGAATAACACTATTCAACTTATCAATGTTTACAACATTGTTATGACTATTCAGTATAGCAATGCCTATCATTATCTCAACATTGCAGTAATACTGCAGGCATTTTCAAAAAGAATCGTATGTTTTTCCATAAGTATTTTACGTAGGGATTCTGTACGTAACTTCCTAAGTAATTCACATTTCTTAAAGAGTTACGGCAGCTTTTATGTATCCTTAAAGTTACGGATTTTCCATAAGGAAAATTGTACTACGATCTTTAGTGAAAATGACTAAGGATTTATTTTGTACGTACGTAAAAGAAATCACGTATGATTCCTTGTGAAAATGCCTACTGTCAATATTTTGCTGGCACTGTTTAACATTACAGAGGTCATAATGCTGTCAACATTGCAAATAGGCGAATACTCTTTCTTTAGGACTTTGGTACTGTAGTGTACTGATAAATATATATAGAAATATATAAAAACAAAATGTAGATTAGTAAACAACAGTGCTTAATACGTAAAGAGATCATTTCAGCATCAAGCACATTATTCTACAGAAAGGTGTTTCCAGCCATTATCACGTTACTTGATTCGTCAGCTTTATGTAACACTGTAGTAGTGTATTACTTAATTATCTATGTATTGATTACCCATCATTCTACACAACAATGTCATCCCATCAATAAAGTTTTAATTAACAGTTTTGTAAGTGAGGCAATAACGAACCATATTGTCATTGCCAATATCTTCATCCTGATATGCATATACACATACATGGCAACACTTTGGGAACCGGGCATCACACAATAATATATCGAAAGTCGTGATACAAAGATGAGATAAAGGGAGGTTTTTATTTAGCTATACAGATAGATGGGTTTATATTAGATAGAGATGTATACACATACATATATAAATCTGGTACACAACATGCACATTTCGACAGCTACCATCTCTGGGGTGACGCTCAGAGCCGAGACTGTGGAAATCCAAAGTATAATTATTTGAAAAGGAAACAAATGACTAAACTGACCTATAAGTAATCGCCAAAAGAACCAATTGAAGGACAGAGCTATGCATGAGGGAGGTACTCCTTAGTATTAGAAGAAAACAAATTCTTATCACGACGAATTTAAAGGATATCGAGTCAGTACTGGTCGGAAAGCTAAATCCGGCCGCTTTGCTAGTTTGGTTATTTATAGACCATTTTCAGTCATTTTTTACTTATATGCCAACCGGTCTTTTAAATTATATATCTCAAATCATTTGATGTTACTCCCTCTCTTCTTTTCAAAACAACAGCTGGGAAACTCAAAATGCAGCTAACGACGTCATATCCAAGGTCATGTGCTAGGAAACGTTAAGGTCTAAGGTCAAAGCTCATCCATAACCATATTGTTAAATATAGTTGGCTATATTAAGAGCTAACAGAGATTTGTTAAAGGAGATATCGGTGCAATGTTATTGAAATGGACTCCCAAAGAACAATTTATCTATATACAAAAGGAATTTGGAAAGAAATACGGACTTACGTCTATTTATGATTTATTAGACTCTCCAGTTAAAAAGGAACTCTGGAAGAATATGGTTAAAATCAGGATTGATGAATGTTGGACAACCAAAATCATCATGGATGCATAATCAAAAAGCACTCTCAAGCTTTTGGCGACACAAAACTACAATGTTGGAGAAAGCGCATAATATCTTGGTAATGTCTGATGCAAGTGTGGACATACAGGCAGTCAAGAAGGGGGCATAAAAGAAAGACTGATCACTGCAATCTACAAAGGCTAAGTTCACCAAGCAAGGATTTTCCTCAACGTACGAGCTCTGCCACACTGGAGATGAGGACATCTTTCACTTTCTCCTATCATACACTTCACTAAGTAGGAGTCATTTTATATCCAAACTCGATTCAGTCTTTTCGTTATACAGAGATATCCGGTACTTCCCATTTGGGACGGTATCTGACGTAAAACAATTATGATGTCATCAAGTTCTATGGAAACCGATCTAAAACTCAGGGAAATGATAGTCCGCAAATGACGTTTTCATAGGAAATTGATGACGTCACAATACACTGATCCACTTTTCAGCATAGAATTAGAAAGCGAGCGATGTTATGCGCTAATTTGCTTGACATTCGACGAAAGTGGATCGGTGTATTGCCTTACGCCAGATACCGTCTCAAATGGGAAATAACTCTGTTTAACGAAAAGACTCAATAGCGTACCACAACAACACAGACTGGACACTGATTGTGCAAACAACACTAGATTGCACAGCCAGTTCGGTACCTATGGTGCTGCATACATCAGAAATGTTGCATGAAACAGAATTGTTGGGAAGATGGTTCAATTTCACCTTACACTATTAGAAGTCCGCAGCTACTGGGTATGCCTGTGTATTAGTGGTTTTATTAGCAAATGCAGCCAGTATGTGTCGGGGTTTTGAGATATTCTTTTAACCATTTATAAATTCTGCTCCTTTGTATAAATTTTATAGGACTCCTGTACATATTTTAATAGCTCGAATAGTTAATTTTATCTTTTACAGCCCGCTTAAGTCTTCGCTCTTTTATATGCATAAACAAACAGATGTTTATTTATCTCAGAGCTCAGATACCTGTATATGTTAAGGACCCTTACATCTTTTATTGAACTTAACCCAGGAATATTTTGGTTTATGTGGTAACCCCGTTATAAATTACAAATTCTAGCTCTAAAGATCTTACATTCAATTCTAAATGGTACTCCGAACAGTGGAGGAATATGTACTTAGATAAGAAGAGAAGAAGGTCGTAAGTTGGTATGTTTCCCCTTCTAAAAATAGAATTTTGCGATCGATTGTTCAAAATATATTTGTGTAAATGATACAGCTGTCCTTGTGTCAAATTTCATAAATTGGGCTGCATACTTAGTGAAAAAACCCGAAAAACGAAAAATAACCCCCCCTCCCAAATACCGATACGAAACAACATAAAAAACAAATTAGTAAAATTCGAAAAACGTTCGGATTTACCTATCCCACCAGTACAGAAGACTGGACTTGTGATTACCCTCGGATACTAACAGTCCACCAGCAGAGGCATCGACCCAGTGGTTATACAAAATATAGGGAGATATATACATTCATGAATGTGGTGCAACGTGTGCACATCATTCTCTTTTGTTTAGACTATTGTTCGATGTTTATTATTTATGAAAAAGTATTAATTACCATCTACGAGAAGTTATTCATGATTAAAGTTTGTATCAGAACACTTGAGAGACACACTGCATTCGTATTTTGACAAAAGTTAGCATGTAGGTACATTTTACATTTTAAAGTAAGAGTTGTATGAATCGGTACCTTTCTTATACCTAGAGATCTTCCGACGCTGAATGCTAAAATGATGTAAAACAGATATAAGTAAATAAGTATGGAACATGTATCACTTAAGGAACTCTCAACCAAGCCCAAAACACCGGCAATAAGATGAAATAAACAATTTTAGTTTGTCTTCTCTAATCTAGTCATCACATCGGAATTTATTAAGAACAATTGTGTGCAAAAAAAAAAAAAAACAAATAACTATCCCGTCATGATTGACATCACTGTAACACCTTAAGATACAGCAAAACTTTAAAAAAAATCTTGATCTATCTAATGCAAGCGCGCCTGATGAAATAAAGCCCCCTATTTTGAAAGAATTAGCAGATGAATTTGCTCCAGCACTTTGCTTAATTTTTCAAAAATCTTTAGACACTGGCGATGTTCCCACTGATTGGCGTGTTGCACGTTTCCATCATATACAAAAACGGTCAAAGTATAACCCAGAAAACTACAGACCTAAATCTTTAACATGCATATGTTGCAAAATTCTTGAATACGTTGTCATAAGCTTTATCATGACACATGTCGATTCAAATGATATTCTTTACCTATTTCAGCATGACTTCTGTCGATTTA
This sequence comes from Pteria penguin, assembly GCA_035048485.1. Classification (NCBI taxonomy): domain Eukaryota; kingdom Metazoa; phylum Mollusca; class Bivalvia; order Pterioida; family Pteriidae; genus Pteria; species Pteria penguin. The sequence continues at coordinate 13,262,119 of CM068580.1, forward strand.
GGTCCTGTGAAACACGACTGCTTGAATATTTAGATGATGTAACCCTGAACACAAAATTCAACCCAAACAGATAGTTTGATAATGGACTTCTGTAAAGCTTTCCATAAAGTATGCCACAATTGTATAAACTTAATTTTACGGCTTACAAGGTAAAACTAACTATTCGGTAAGCAGCTCCTTAAATCTTCGTACAAAGACCGTTGTTCGGGAAAGGTTGACATCTAATTTTGTCCTTGTACAGTCTGGAGTGCCCCAGGGGTCATACTGGGCCCTTGTCTCTCTTTATTCTATAGTTGGCCTTGATTCTACCATCCAATTCTTTGCAGATGACACCATTGCATATCTTGCCATCAAATCAAACCGTAATTTTATAACTCTACAGAATGATTTAGACAAATTAGGCACTTTGGAAAAAATGAAAGATGTCCTTTCACGCTGACAGACAGATGTAATGTTTTCACCATCATTAAAAGTAAAACTCCAGTAAAATTTAATTTCAAACTACATGGCCAAACATGTAAACATGTGAATAAAGCTAAACATCTAGGAATGATCATTCAACTAGATCTGAAATGGAATACACATATAAATAACATTACTAAAACAGCTAACAGCACACTTGGTTTTCTCAGAGGGAATCAATTCCACCTCAGTGAAAAAGCAGGCATATGAATTATATATTAGACCTTCGTTAGAATATGCCTGCTCAGTTTGGAATCCCTACTTTGCTGACGATGTAAATAAGTAAAATACGAAGAAGTACCAAAGAGTTAACCATATCTCATAGTCCATGGAATAAAAGGACAGTAGTGTCATATTCAGACAAATGCGAACCCCAATAAAATCGAGGTGAGACTATGTGCCCGGCAGGGATAAGCGTACCCTGGTTGCATGTAACACCCATCGCAAATATCCTGCAACAACTTTTCAAGTCGAGAAAGTAAATACACAAATATACACATATGAATACATAAGGGATACAAGAACACAAGGTCAAATTATACTATTCACGGTATGAAATGTTTTTTAATTGAAATTCCGGCGGCGGAAATGCACGTGAACAAATGTCTGTATATATACATACATGTATTATGTTTAATCAAATATAGTCAAAACGTTAAGATGGTTAGTTTGTATGGTCAGATCCCAAAATATTGGTTAACATTCTTGAAAGAGGGATTTGAAATTGCATCAGATCCCTACAGCGACTATAGAACTTTCTCAGTGACAATTTCAAATGTTCCTCAATTTATACCTGCGAGAGTATTCTCGTGGCAAGAAGCCACGCTCTCAGGACGACATTTTCGTATTTAGAGCATGCCCTGGCAAAGTATATAAGTTGTGAAATGAAGACACCATATGCGGGAGAGGAAGGTATGTTGCTACTCAGAAAAGGGAAGTTGGTAATAATGAAATTGAAATCATGTTTGTCATTGAGAGAGGTTACGAATAAACCATCGTCACTAGCTGAGTGGAGAATATCGATGTATGACGCACAAGATGTGTTCTCAGTTGTATCTTTTATCTCGAGTTCCTTTTGATATATGATGTTTAGGTGATCTTTAAATACAGGGTTGTTAATCGACAAAACCTCGATGTATTTGTATGTAAAATTGAACCGAGATGCTTATTGTTTATGGCCTTTGGAGAGCAGAGACTATGAATTCTGTTTCGTAAGAGAGACAGAAAAAGAAAAAAACCCCACGTCGGCCAGAAGTGCCGAATAAGATGGCCAGTGTACCCATCAGAATGCCAACAATCTGTTGGAACACTTTTACACCAAATATCACAAAAATGTTCTAATATTTGGATGATCTCTTATTTTGTATACTTGCTCTTAGCATCAGAATGTTCCTTTACAAAATATGTGTCGATGTGGCGAGATGCCCACACCTGCGAATTCCTTTATTGTTAAAGAAGAAACAGAAGTACAAATCAAAGATATTGATCCGATATCCACAACTCGAAGTCGAAGAAACACGACAATACATATGGAAATAAAATATTAGCAATCACGAACCTCTGTCAAAACAGAGGTGGGATCAGGTGCCATGGAGGAGTAAGCATCCCCTGCCGACCGGTCACATCCGTCGTGATGCCATAAGTATGAGCGGAAAAGTATTATTCGCTGTCACAGAATTAGGAAACGGCACAGCCGTAGTCAAAGTAGGTATATGTCATAAGAATACTGCTGCATAGTATAGGTAATACAGATGGTTTAGTTACTGTGAAATAAGGAACTCAACATGTCAGACAACGATACATCATATGAACAAATAAGGTCTTTATAACGACCGTAAAATTTGCGGAATGTTGATATAAGCCGTGATATCTCATATCCTTGTTTGAGTAACTTTTCTCCTAGTAGTTGACTTCGATAAATAAAAGAGCAATACTCAGATGACGCTCGCGCATATCGAATCAATTGGAATACATAAACACCGTAGGCAGGTGATAAAGGAATGTTGCTACTAGGATATGAAAAGTTAACAACGGGGACACTAACGTCATCACGTTTGTCATAAATTGAAGTAGTAAGTTTACCATCTCGGTCGATATCAATGAGCAGATCTAAATATGAAGCACATGAATTGGATATTGTAGTGTCCTTAATTTCAAGTTCCTTGGGATATATTGTATGTACGTATGTATCAAAGTTTTTGTTATTTATGGATAGTATATCATCAATATATCTGAATGTAAAATTAAAGGACAATGCCAATTGCTTCTCATTTTGACTTACAAGATTTTGTATGAAGTCAATTTCGTACGACGAAAGGAACAAACCGGCTAGTAAAAGAGCACAGTTAGATCCCATAGGAATTTCGATAGTTTTTTGGAAGACCTGGTCACCGAACACAACATATATATTGTCAATCAGAAAGTCCAGCATGTTTTAATGTCATCTTCAGAGTACTTATATTTAGATTCAGAGTGGTTTTTCACAAAATATGTATATGGATATCCTAAAACAATAAATTTATATCTGCGTGAACCATTTTTGGGTAAGAAAGTTATCAATAATTCTAAAGAGCCTGTTTTTCAACTTATCATGAGGTATGGTGGCATAAAGTGTAGAAAAATCATAAGTATTAATGCATTTAATAGTTGTCAGATTTTGAGATTTTAAGTTTTCTAATAATTCTTTGGAATTCAAAGAAGCGTTGCAGGATAGGTCACTGACAAGCATAGCAACACCTTTGAACAGCGACATGACATGATTCACCATCTTAAATGGAGTAAACTAGCAGACAGACGCAGTTTCTAGACTTCAGTGTCACACAGAATAATGAAAAAACATGTGAACATACAGAAAATAAACTGACGAATTCCCCTTCTCTCATTCCGAATTCCAACTTCTAAAACTCAATTAAGGCAAAATCAATTTCTCAATTAAAAATGTGGAATCAGCTCTCCTGAAAAATATGATGAGCGACTCGGTTGAGACGTTCAAAATAGCTGTTTCAGCCTTCATATCTTAACATTAAATCTTTTTCATGTAAATAGTTTTATACCTTCAATTTTTTTTAAAGCTAGCTTGCGTAACTCCCACACAAGTGATGATTTCTTCAACAAGTTGAGGGCATGCGTAACTCCCACACAAGTGATGATTTCTTCAACAAGTTAAGGGCAGTCACTTAACCAGTAGAAGTAAAATAACTGAAAAATGTTTAAGTAAATATAGAACATATATACCTTTTAATTTTGTGCACCATATGCGCATTTCGACAAGTTATGTCTCATCAGTGATGCTCTTGGCCGAATGATTGGAATTCTATAAAAGATCATATTATCAAATATTGTGATGTGGCATTTCATAATAGTAACATCAATTACTTTTGGTCGATTAAAAATTCTCATGAAGTTATAGACAAACGTCTTTCGCTAAATTTCAAAGCGACTCAAATTTCTACATTTGATTTTTCTACACTTTATGCATCTCTGCCTCATGATTTGATTAAAAGCAAGTTGCTGTCTCTTATACAATGGTGTTTTCACAGAGTGTTTTCACGTACATATATACTTCCAGTAACTCTGGATTCTTTTCCAACAAACAATATACTTCATATAAATACTGGACTTGCAAGGAATTATGTAAAGCACTAGATTTTCTCATGAATAATATTTTTGTGCAATTTGATGGCAAGATATATCAACAAATAGTTGGGATTCCTATGGGTACTAACTGCGCGCCTCTGATAGCAGATTTATTTCTTTATTGTTATGAGAGGGATTTTATGGTTTCTATTCAAAAATCAAAACGTTTTGACCTCATTGACAAATTTAATAATACTTGCAGATATCTGGATGACATTTTGGTTATCGACAACCCTGAATTCGAACAATTTATATCAGATATATATCCACCAGAGCTCACATTGAATAAAGCTAATACTCGAGATAAACCTACACCTTTCTTAGATTTAAACATCAAAATTATCAACAACCTAATATATACTAATATTTATGATAAACGTGAGGATTTTGGATTTCCTATTGTAAATTTCCCTTACTTGGATGGCGATGTCCCTCGACTCCCATCATATGGTATCTATATATCTCAATTAGTTCGATTTGTCAGAGGCTGCACCGATGTTTTGGACTTTCATAAACGAAATTTACAAATTACTACTAAACTTTTAACTCAGGGTTACAGATATCACAAGCTAAGAAAAACATTGGGCAAATTCTTCAGATCTTATTCAGAACTTCTATCTAAATTTGGAAATATTTCTTTTCAAGAGTATGTATCCAATGGAATTTCCCATCCTAATTTTTACGGTGATCTCGTATATAAACTAAGGAAAGTAAAAGGCTCCAATAACGTTATTTTATCATGTAATAAAATAGTCAAACGTCTCCTAAATAGACAATATGATATTGAGATCATCAAAAAGACTATAGGTCTTGTATTTGGCCCCTCTACAGACTTATGCAGACTTTTACTTGAACGTTGCACGCTGACTAACAGGGCGGTGGGGACTATATGACGGGCCTTGTCCAAACCTCTTACAGAGGAGACATGGTCCTGAACCTCGTCCCCTCTGACTGTTAGTCGGGACTCCTACAGATCTAGGGTCTTAGCTCGCTTTCAGACTGGCAGAGCACGGTTTATCATGTTGATGTCGCATATATTTTTATACCATTATGTTTTTTACAATACCTTACGTGTTTATATTTTTATGACCTCTCAATATGCGATACCTGTTGACCCTTGTTCTTTACATGGAGGATTATTTATAAATTTTTAAATGTACGTCTTTTGATTGTTCTGCTGTTACGGTGAGTGGGAAGGTGGGCCCGTAAACCGGTTAACCACACCATTTTTTTGGCTTTTGTCAAATTAAATGACCGTTCTTAGTCGGTATCGTAATTGCACTACAATCAAATATTTTTGTAATGTGTTAAATGTTCTATTATATTATTTATATTCATGTATTGTATAGCTCCATGGTGACTTCTGCCACATAACTGAGCCGGTAACTCCTCTTTTTTCTTTCTCAAAATATATAAAAATATGAAGAGCATAAGTGTGTGGGGTTTTCTTTCAATTTATTGTATTTTGGATGACTTGATTTCCAAAAATATATATTTTCAGAAACTTCATAGTTAACATTAACAAATACATATATACAACAGAACATTTACAATAGAAATGTGTCAGATAAATGCAACATTATTTTTAAACAATCAATACTTGATTTGTCAAATTCATTTGCAAGAAACAATAATAATGCTAGAAATACATAAGTTACTGCACCAACACCTTCACAACGTCAAGGTTTAAGATTACACCGCACTGTACTCTCAAACTTTGACGTTGTGAAGATGTTACACCAAGGGTCAGTGACAAAATACCGTTCCGGCATCATCAAAATAATGAATCAACATATCATAACTCTTTGTAGAAAAATAAGAGACCACACAAGACTGATATTTCTCATACGATCACAGTATCACACATGAAGATAGAACATGACAAACAATAGGTCCTTCTAAAGTACATGTAGATTAGATAGAATATTATATTTGGACGGAATCAGAAGAAACTTTGGTTGAGCACAATTTTCCCATTTTTCAGACAAATGATGAATATGCCTCCAATAAAACAACAATTGTATTTGTATAATAAAATAACAAATGTAGAAAATACTGAAACATCTTTCTAAAAATAAAAACAGCGAAAGATAAAAATATACCTATGTTTATGATATAAAAACAGTTAATTTGTGATCGGATATGATTGTGATCCAGATTATTTTGAAAAATCTTTAACGCATTTGATCATTTGTAATACAAAGTTCGTGGGTAGTGTTAATATTTCAACGACAAATAGGAGAACATCATTCTGATGATTGGCACCCGGTGTAGTGAATGTAGTTGTACTACTCGTATCACGTTGTTATCCATGTTGTCTCAAGGCTTTTAAAATATCAATCCCACAAATTCAGTCTGGGCCTCATGTAACCGAACATGTTTAGCATATACTTTGAAATGGGCAGGGATAGCGCGAGTTTGGTTACACTTCAATCTCGTAGCATACGTAAGAACGTCATTTGAATATTAGTATATTTGAATACATTTCTTTGTTTATGATCGATTGCAGAATATTCTACCACAAAAGATATCGATTTATTTTGATGATACTGACTTAACATTGTTTATCACCATATCCACACATAATGTTCATATAACGCCATATTTTGACAGATTGATCGCGTATAACATAGAATTACTAGAGTTTACTAGATACTACCCAAGATGAGAATGTTACAAAGCGTATATCTCTGGTGCCAGACAACTTTTCCACACAAACAAATATATCACTATATAACAATGCTAAATCAATAAAAGGTCTCTTATAGTAATAATAAAACCTGTCTCGATGGTATGCGGTGTTCTGTTGTTACCTTCAACAAGAGCTTTACATAGATTTTAACAATTTTATTTGTATTTTGTTTTGATGAGAAAAATACAAAAATCACAAAAAAGTATCCTTGCACAAAAATATCTGAGAGTATTAAGAAGCTGGTCAGAACATATGCTTCTCATTAATGAATGTAGAAGTGAAGCATGAAATCGTACAGATCTCTTATCAGATCTCACAAAAAGGAAAATGGTTGCTAATGAACAAGCGAGGTAAAATCTATAAAATCTATCCAATGAATCATTAATGCCATGTATATTATATCACTATTACCCTATAATCCGTAAATCTGACTGTAATGATATTGAATAGGATATAATTAATAATCAATCAATCACTAGATTTCATTCAAAAGCATAAAAACCGCTTTTCATGGGGGTTTTTAACTGGTTAAATGAAAATGATGTATAATTGATCTGAAGCAATTTAGCAAAAATAACATCAAATTTTAATATTTCTATCGACGACTAATATCACATCAATGTCATTGCTTGATTGTTTAAACAATGAGATCTAATTTACTTTGACTTAAAGTGCAAGTAGGAAATACATATCAGACAATTTTTAAATCTATAAATGCAAAGCAAAATCACAATAAAATTGCACCATTTAAATGAATTGAGAACAGCACTGCCATTGTGTATTTAAAGAAATAGAACTGATTGTCCTAGTTAAAATTTCATCATAATATTGTACAAAATTTGGACTCCTGCTTAGCTTTGGTCATTACTGCGTGTCTTGATTTTGGTTCTGTCTGATTCTCTTGGCGCACTACAATATCCATTTCAGAATCTCCTATTCCTGATTTCTTCTTTTGAACTCGATGAAGCACGATTCTGTATGTTCCAGTTATACTGCTTCTTGAATCACGATTCCCTGTGCGGAAGTGTTCATCAGTAATACCGAGGTCAGAAAGAATTTTCCGAGCATCTTGCTCTTCTTCCGATAGCCTTTCATGGCCCGGATGTAAATTATATGGTTCTAGTTCATGTGGAAATTCTTGACCTTCTAGCCACTCGCTGTTCTGAATTTCAGTTAAAGTAAATCTATCTTGAGGAACTGGTTTAAGAATACTACGCAACAGAAATTGGCCACTATCAGACACATATGAAGGTATAGTGTATTGGCCGTCTAAAATGCACTTTTTTAGCCTAGCTACAGTATCTGCTCGGAAAGGCATGATTCCTGTGATCATGAAGTACAACATAATTCCTAACGCCCATATGTCGACGTGCGTGCCAAAATAACTTTCGTCTTTGAACAACTCAGGTGCAGCGTATGGTGGCGAACCGCAGAATGTGTTTAAAGTTTGATCAGGACGACTTAAAGTACTGAATCCAAAATCACCAATTTTTACAAGTCTAGATCCTGCATAAAATATGTTTTCTGCCTTGAGATCTCTGTGAATTATATGATGCTTGTGCTGAAATATATGCAAGTGCATATCAATACAAGAAAATTGCATTAAAGATGCGAAATGCCAAGTTGCAAAACGATTTCATACCCTAGATTTACTACCTTTTTCACTTTGACCTTGATCTTCGACCTTTTGATCCCAAAATCAATAGGACGCATCCTCGGCTCATGGGGCGTATGTGTGTGAAGTTTAATAACAAAAGGCGAAATTTAAATACAGTTACAGTCCGAAGACCATATTCACTGATCAATTCATAACAATAGATGGAATGTAAATCTAGTAATAGCTCGGAAACCATTTTCACTCATCAACGCCCTATGATCTTGGCCTTTGACTTTTTGATCCTGAAATCAATAGGGCAAATTTTCGGCTCATGGGGAGTATGAGTGTGAACTTTCTTTACTACACCTATAAAGTTAGAGTCTGGAAACCAACTGTTGACGCCCGCCGCCCACCCCACATCAAGGTAAGAGTCGAGTTTTACAATTCGACTAAGAACTTCTAAATCATTATTAAAATTTTACGGGTTCTTGTATATTCTTCCTCTTCGTTCTTTGATGTTTATTTAAATATATTGACTTTATCTGGCATCAAACAAATGGAATACCTGAAGAATAAACAGGTGACTTATCATGTCACCGAAAGCGACACGATGGATATATCACAATATGTTTTGTTTCCCGTATTGAGTTTGTCCATTTAAAAGAAAGATTTTATATAAAAAAAAAGAACAAAGTTTTTAACGTTTTCAATAAAACACAAACTAGGACTCGACATTGCAGGATACGCATTCAACAACAGATTGGATCATTCCCTCTAACCATCCACCCCATCCAATAATTTAAGAGGTACAAAGAGGTACACTTATTAATTTACCATTCGATTGTACATCTATTTCTACCTTGGATTCAATATGAATTCTCTGTAAAAACCTGAAAAATTCAATAACACATTGCCACGACATTTCATGGATGTTGATAATTTTTGGTATATAAGATTTATATGAAGTCCCAAGAAAAATATTAAATTTAGCTTTTTTTTCCAATTTAGCTGTCGTTGTCATGGTAACAATGGCTGAAATTCAAAGAATCTGAAAATTATGAAAACAAGGCATTTTCACGCGGCTCCTTTCCATGGAAACAGGTATAGTTCATCAATCATATTTTAAATCCTCATCGGTAAAAATAATTTAACAAAATTATGGTTTTTCTTCTTATACAACTTATAAAACATGCCTTGATATGGGTCTATTTTTAACGTTTTGATGCCTTTTTGCATGTTTTTATGTTTAAAAATTTTGTAATTGTAAAAAGTACCAATGTCTGTCAAGTAATGAGTTTCATGCTAGAACTGTCAAAAAATTATTTACATTTAAAGAGAAAAACTTGCATTTTTGTTTTTACAATACAGTACGTAATTTGGTTACCATGGCGACATTTTGTCATAAAGTCTTAATGGGGGCTCGCTTGGCGTAGTGGTTAAGCGCTTTGCTTGCGGCGCCGACGATCCGGGTTCGATTCCCGGGTTGCGCAACTATGTTTAAAAGGTTGGTAACCTCCTGCTTCCATGTCGCAATATAACTGAAATATTGTTGAAAGCGACGTAAAACACCAATCAACCAACCAACCAACCAACATAAAGTCTAAATAAATAGGATGTGTAGGCAGTGTTATTTGTATTTATCTTTACGTTCTATTGATGCACAACTTCATAAGTACATCTATTAGACAAAAACCAACAAAATTATGACATTGAACATTTTTCAAGGTCATTCTTTCAAATTTCAAGGCCACCAAATTATAAATGACTAATCTTTAAGTATTTTTGTGATTGTTCATGTATAAAAGATGAAATTTTCAAAAAATCAAATTAAGTTTTAGTAAATCAATCACATGCAATTAACAATTGAATGCACATTTAATTTGTATGGATAAGTTGCATAATCGTTACTTTTCTTTGAAATTCTTAATTTATGATTTATACTTATAAAAAGGGAAAAAACTTTTCTAAGACCCCCATTTGATATTAGAAAATAATAATAAAAAAATGTGATGTTTTTCTTTCTTGTGAGCTTCAATTTTATAAAAAATGTATCTAACAAAGTTATCTTAAATCCGTTCAAATATTCCATAGGGAATATATATTCACATCCGTTAATTTATTCAAACGGATGTAAAATTATTTTAAATAACAAATTTGTTTATAAAATATGTAAAAATCCCTATTTTCAGCAAAATTTGAATCTAATTAAGACACGACTTTGACCATGAAAAAATTCTGAGATTATCAGGCAAAGTAGTAACATTATATATGTCCCTGCATAGACATTCAACAATGTTTATCATACTGAATGTAGAAATAAATTGATTTGAATAAATGTAACATGTGAGAAATCACACCATTAAGTTGCTAAGGCAACCACTTTTGATAATGAAAATTTAAAAAGCTGTTGATTTCTCCAGAAATATTTTCAATTAATTTAATTCCAATGTCGACATTTACTTTGTTTGTACTAAAACAATGGTATTAATAGATATTTAAACATGAAAAGTTAAATTCACTATATTCTTAAGTTAATTTTTGACTTATTTTAACTCCATATAATCAGTTACCAAGCTTAAACTATCAGGTAACTTTGAATGTCTTTTTATAATTGGAGTTACAAAAAACTAAAATGTGTTATTAACAAACTATTTTGATAATAATTTCCATGGCAACAACATGTTAAAAGAATGGCTCATTTAACAGTCTAGAAAGAGTGCCAAAAAGACCTACTTCGTTACCATGGCAACCAAAATTTGATTCGCCCAAAAAAGCTCATTTTCACTTTTTGTGCATTATTTATATCAATTATAGAGAAAATAAAAAAAAATCTATGACATGTTGTGGTCAGCTATTTTTTATTTTTACAAAGAACTGATATTAATAATAATTTCTACAAATTATACATGTACTACTGTTTCTGTTATAAATAAGACTAATGTTGAAAAAAGTTACTTTGCATTTAAATCTAAGCTACATATTTGTGAATATGTACAGGTAAGTTTGATGAACCTAAGACTTCCGGGTTCAGATTGCCGACTGGTTGTGAAGTTTTACAGAGTTAAGGACGAACTCGAGCATTCACAATCCACATACAAAGTAACACAGCCCTTGACTAATGACCACCTGAAGTAATCTTTAGGACCAAGGAAGTTAAAGAAATCATTTACCATATTAATGTCGAATGGATAAAAACAGATATCATATTCACAGGGTACTCAGAAGATTCAATTAATGAGTAAGGTTGCATATAAATGAATGTGAATATTTACCATGTGCTGAACGCCAGCGATGACTTGAGCAAATATGTGTTTGGCCTCTTGTTCTGGAAATTTTCCTTCGTTTGAGATTTTTGTGAAGAGTTCGCCCCCTCCAGCATATTCCATTACGATATGTAATTTGGCTAATGTCTCTACAACCTCGTACAGACGTATAATGTTAGGATGATGCAGGCGCTCCATACTGGAAATCTCGCGAGAAAGCAGACGTTGTGTCTTCTGGTCCAGCTTGGTTTTGTCTAATATCTTTATTGCCACTTTTTCTGTAAAAACAGTAGATGATAATTACCAACTTTCTTCAAACTAAACTCCAGAATAAGTTAATAGTTCGATTCTAGCAAAAACCATTATCACTTTGCCATTCAAAATTGCAGTAAATATGTATTGAATGTACTATTTTAAACAAATCAACATAACAAATGTTATTTCTAGTTAGTGATATCAATTAGAATGAGACAATTTTTAAAGGGATATAGTCCGAGACTGGAAAATTTTAGCATGAAAATGATAAATTACGACAATATCTTATTTTTCATGTATTACATAAACTATAAACTTTGTGTTAATTGCAAAATTTAAAACTAAAATCCCTCAATGTTTTCGTAGAATAAAGGTAATTGAGTCGAATTAAATTCGGTTGGTATCAATTTCCCCAAATAAGGCGATGCTCCGCCCATCATCATGCGCGTGCGCGGATATTCACTGTAGGAAACAACAAGCTTAGCTTTTAAAAAAGCTTAGAATGCAAACCCTGTAGCATTTTTAATTGCGAGGAAAATGGTACTTGTGGGTCAATTTAAAATGAAGACCCTTTTGTATGATGTTAGCTAGGTTGTTGTCTAAATAATAGTTAATACCTCCTTTCTAATGTTTATTTATGTTAAGACTTGAGTTGGGAAAGCTGACTATATTCGTCGGGATGTCACCGTTTAGACATTTCGTACAGTTAGACATGGAAGAAATCATACAAACTAAGCAGTACTTGCTCCACCAACTTCAACACCTAAAGAACACGAATTCCCCGTCGAAGCCTCTTGTGCCCAAATAATCGCTGGGGAAGTTTGCATAAGTACTAAAAATGTTACAAACTGCACAGTAAATGATCCACCAATTAAACTGCTAGAAATCCTAGATACTCCGCCTTCATTTACTCGTAACTTTTGGAGATTTTCTATAGCCAGATAATGTACATACGCTAAAAGGTACGAACATATATTTAGTATTACGCGGGAAAATTCTGTTGGATTTTTCCACTGCTGCCGTGGGAAAGGTTACACGAAAGTTGATTTCCAAAATATGAATATCCTTCATATTTATACATGTTTATGTGGCATCCAATAATTTATCTAGAAATAAGTATTTTAAAGTATTTTTTTTATTTTTAGAATACATTGCATGTAAGATTTATTTATCATTTATATGCATTCACTAAAGAAAATCACACCCAAGTCATAATGTCTATCCTATTAAAAGCTCTATCCTCATATAATCCCCTCTGCGTTTGAAAGTACAGTAAATACTATTCGTTTGGAACGCTTAACTGTAACATTGATTTAGTAATGAGCATTGCCTTTGAAAGCAAGGGTATTCTTCTTCATTCCTTTTCCTTTTAAGCGCATTAGAAATATCGATGTCATGGACAATACAAAACTTCTACTGTCTGACCTCGTAAAGTAAAGCAACTACTTTTTGGAGGCTATGTTTTCTCAGAATGCAGCATAATCATGTCGCACATGCGCATTTCCAGATTAGACATCAACGTAATATGCAAACTCCCGACGGGGTTTGCAACAAAAATGGTTCACTTGGAGGAATACGAGCACGAGAAAAGCAAAAGTGTGGTAGAAAATAACTATACACAAACTCAGAGGCCAAAAAAAGAAAAAGTGGAACAAGTGTTAGAATTGGGTAAAGCTCGAGTTTCATTGTCACGTGATTTCCTCTGACCGACCTCATCAATATTCAAGGAGTTGGCCTGGTTATGTTGAAAATCTAAACCGGGCATATCTCGTTAACGACATCGACTTTAGTAACGATACTTTTTACACATCTTAGATAATATACTAGCAATCGATTGCCGTTTAAGAAATCCGTTTACATTTTTTTTTATACTTTTCCCGACTTCAATCGGACCTTTAAAGAAACAAGACGCCCAAATGGGCCTATATCGCTCACCTGAGCACAAATTGCTTATTTACAATAAAATGACAGCTCATTTCAGTAGAAAATTTTGCTTTTTTCTACAAGACTTTCCATAAGGTTTAGTGATATTTTGTGCAGTCGTCTTGAAGTGTCCAAAATGTGTCAACCAATCAGAGCCAATGGTGGCCATCTTGGATTACAGATCAGCACGTAAAAAAAAAACTAACTTGGTAGAGGACCTCGAGTACTTACTTCCTATGAGATTTGGTGAAATTCTGTGCAACGATTCTGAAGAAGTCGAAAATGTGTCAACCAATCAGAGCCAATGGTGGCCATCTTGGATTACAGATGGGCACAAAAAACACAAACTTAGTAAGGACCTTGAGTACTTACTTCCTATGAAATTTGGTGGAATTCTGTGCAGCCGTTCTGGAGAAGGAGTTGAAAATGTGTCAACCAATCAGAGCCAATGGCAGCCATCTTGGATTACAGATGGGCACGAAAAACACAAACTTTGTAGAGGACCTTGAGTACTTACTTCCTATGACGTTAGGTGAAATTCTGTGCAGCGCTTCTGGAGAAGAGGTCGAAAATGCGTTAACCAATCAGAGCCAATGGCAGCCATCTTGGATTACGGATCGACACGACAAACACAAACTTATTAGAGGACTTCGAGTACTTATTTCCTATGAGGTTTGGTGAAATTCTGTGCAGCTGTTCTGGAGAAGAAGTTGAAAATGTGTCAACTAATCAGAGCCAATGGCGGCCATCATAGATAATGGATCGGCACGAAAAACACAAACTTGGTAAAGGACCTTGACTACTTACTTCCTATGAAGTTTGGTGGAATTCTGTGTAGCCGTTCTGGAGAAAAAGTCGAAAATGTTTCAACAAATCAGAGCCAATGGCAGCCATCTTGGATTACGGATGGGCACGAAAAACACAATCTTGGTAGAGGACCTTGAGTACTTACTTCCTATTAAGTTTCCTATTAAGACTTCAAGTACTGTCCGCGCCACTCACTTTGTAAACCGAAAAATCTGGATTTTCACTTAATTATCTTTAAAATAGTTATACAAAATTAATATCAATCGACAGATCTTGTTTAGTTAACTTTTGGTGTATGTTTTGTGTTTCTACGAAGAAGCATTCGTATTTTAAAGGGAAAAATCATTTTAGATAGGACGTTTTCTATGTTAATTTTGACGTGACGTCGCCGATGTTAACATTGAGTCTATGGGAAACTTGGCGACGTCATGTCAAAATTTAACATGGAAATCGCCCTATCTAAAATTGATATTTTCTATAAAATATCAACGCTTCTTCATACAAACATATAGCATACACCAAAAGTTACGACTAAATAAGATCTATCGAATGGTTTTGCCTTTTTGAAATTATTCTGAAGTTGAGTAACTGAAAATCCAGATTTTCCAGTTTCCAGAGTGAGTGGCGCGGACAGTAGTTACTTCCTATGAGGTTTGGTGAAATTCTGTGTAGCGGTTCTGGAGAAAAAGTTCAAAATGCGTCAACCAATCAGAGTAAATGGCGGCCATCTTGGATTACGGATCGGCACAAAAGCACAAACTTGGTAGAGGACCTTGAGTACTTACTTCCTATGACGTTAGGTGAAATTCTGTGCAGCGCTTCTGGAGAAGAAGTCGAAAATGTGTCAACCAATCAGAGCCAATGGCGGCCATCTTGGATAACGGATCGGCACGTAAAACACAAACTTGGTAGAGGACCTTGAGTACTTAGTTCCTATGAGGTTTGGTGAAATTCTGTGTAGCGCTTCTGGAGAAGAAGTCGAAAATGTGTCAACCAATCAGAGCCAATGGCGGCCATCTTGGATTACGGATCGGCACAAAAAACACAAACTTGGTAAAGGACCTTGACTACTTACTTCCTATGAAGTTTGGTGGAATTCTGTGTAGCCGTTCTGGAGAAAAAGTCGAAAATGTTTCAACAAATCAGAGCCAATGGCAGCCATCTTGGATTACGGATGGGCACGAAAAACACAATCTTGGTAGAGGACCTTGAGTACTTACTTCCTATTAAGTTTGGTGAAATTTTGTACAGCGGTTCTGGAGAAGAAGTCGAAAATGTAGAAAAGCTAACGACGGACGACAGATGACAGACGACGGACGATAGACGGTGATTGATCACAATAGCTCACTTGAGCCTTCGGCTCAGGTGTGCTAATAAAAAAAAACTATATGTGTTGATACGTCATGAATGCCCAAGCGGCAGCAAAAGTCAAATATGACATTTTTTGAACAGCATATGCAGTCCAAGGGCCATAACTTCTGTAAAAATTCTGGACGGCATTTCCCTAACAATCTGTTCATCTAAACATCGTGATCTTTGGTAGACCAATGTAAA
Organism: Pteria penguin; assembly: GCA_035048485.1. NCBI lineage: Eukaryota > Metazoa > Mollusca > Bivalvia > Pterioida > Pteriidae > Pteria > Pteria penguin. The sequence goes on from CM068580.1 coordinate 13,278,308, forward strand.
GTACCACTGAAATCCTCCGAAGGGTTAAGGAGGAGTTGCGAAGACAAGGTGAATTTACCATATATGCATAGCCATCAAAGTCCAAGGGGCACAAATTCCGTGAAATAATATTCGATCGGCACCACATTAATACTTGACTTAGATATCATCACTATGTATCTGTATACCAAATTTCAAGTCAATATGTACATTCAGTGCAGAGATAGAGGACGGAAACTGTTAATTATCGGAAGTCCAAGGGGCATTTCTCCGTCAAAAATTATTCGACCAAACCTAAATCAGAACTTAATCCAGATTATCTCATGATGTATCACTAATGAGTATACCAAATTTCAATTCAGTATGCACCTCCGTTGCAGGAACAGAGCACGGAGACCAAATGATGACAGAATGACGGAAAGAGGCAACACTATATGCCCCGACCATTTTCAATGTCGGGGCATAACTATACTATACTAAATATGTAATTTTTGAAGTAAAATTTAATATCAAAGACGGACGAGAGGCGGACACCGGGCAGACAACGCCATAACATAATACGCCTCGTCTGGGGCCAGTTGTTCGAAACTTTAACCACCCGTTAAAGTTTGAGAGACAATTAATTTAATTTATACGATTTCTGTACAAAAATCTCAATTACTTTACAATGCTTGTCTCAAATACTACAAATCAGTACACAGACTATGACTCAAAGCCCTACCGTTTCAGAGATATAGTTAGATGAAATTTAACCACTGGTTAGCTTAACCGGTGGTTAAAGTTTCGAACAACTGGTCCCTGTAAACGGTTGTATACAAATCATTAGAGCAATATACATCTATTCAAAGAACATGTCAATATTATTCAAAAATTTTATGAGCAATATATTTATAAAAAAGCAGCAATGATGTATGAAGTATAACGCCCATGAAGTATATCGCTTAACTTACGAGTACACTTCGTAACGGAAGGAGAAGAAGAAAGACCGTATGGGACACCTTCCAACGAAATATTTATAACATCCGGTTTTACCTCAGAGTACATGTACCCCGTTACCCCTATGAAGTGAGTTGAGCCAACTGTCGAAATGTTCAGATATAGGTGAATGACGTCCTCCTGAATGTACAAGAAGACCTAGTTATATATGCGCGTCGACCTTCCCAACCAGAGACATCAAAATCTTTGACCTTCTCTTTGTACCTCATCCATCCATAGTTAAAAATGCAAAGATCTACTATCGCTTAGGAAAAGTGACCACGAAATTGTAATCAGGGATTATCACTTCTTAAATACAATCAGCGTCGTGTCTTCCAAGATTCTACTATGAAACAGAGGAGACAGAGATGCGAGCAACCAACACACTGGAACAGCAGTTTGTAAAATCATGACAAAAGCATGTGATTCAACAAATGAAATTAACTTAAAAAAAGCCATTACAACTACAATAAAGGATAACATTCTGACTAAGATCAGCAGGAATCGATACTTATACCAATAGATGACAACAAAAACCAAACGCCTACTGCGTCGCCATAAAAGGGCAACACATAAAAAGCCTCAAGGACAAAGACCGATATCGTCATTTAAGGCAGCAGCACAAAGGGAAATGAGTACAGCCCATTAAGACATCATAGACCTGACAGTAAGTGGGGAGATGCAAAATAATAACACGAGATTTTGTTTATATTGAAGAGTAACCCCTGGGACTTGCAAGGAGTGGCACCGCTAAGGAAGACAGAGGGACTCCTCTTCAGTGACACGGACTCCAAAGCGGAAATATTAAGGTCTCCAATATTTTTCCCAGATAACACAGGGCATTTTAGCAGTGCCAGACATAAGTGCGTGCCCTTACCTAGTGATACCAGATAACACAGGGCAGTATAGCAATGCCAGACAAAAGTACGTGCGCTTACCTAGTAATATCAGATAACACAGGGTAGTATAGCAATGCCAAACAAAAGTATGTGCCCTTACCTAGTGATACCAGATAACACAGGGCAGTATTGCAATGCCAGACAAAAGTACGTGCCCTTACCTAGTGATACCAGATAACACAGGGCAGTATAGCAATGTCAGACAAAAGTACGTGTCCTTACCTAGTGATGCCCAATCCAAGTTAGTCTAGCAGGAGTCCACAAGTTACCCAGAAACATCGACTCTCGAAAAGCAATTAAACACGATGGAATTCAATTAAAACTTTTGCACAAGTAAGCAGACCAGATAGCTCCAGCCCTGACTAAAATATTCCAAATCTCTTTTGACTCGGCATCATACCAGACGACTTACATGTACGCACATCTGTTGTTTTTATATATACATTATCTGATTGATTGATTGATTAATTGACTGATTGATTAATTGACCGATTGATTGATAATTTCAAACGTTACTCTACGATTATTTTACATATATGATGACGGTATTTGCCTGATGCATTACATAGAAATCTATACCTTTGCAACAGACCAACCCATAGCAGTGAGAGATTTTTACGTGCCACGCTCTCTTTGGCACTCAATCTCAATTTTCGCTGTCTCATCCAAAAGACAGGACATCGGTGTGCCCATGGCGAAAGTCGAATTCGGACCCTCTCGGTCAGAAAACCAGCACTTTATCCTCTGAGCTTCATCAGCGCTTATATATACAAGAAAGGAGATGAATATCAGGTCTCAAATTATCAACCAGTTTTCCCATCTTGTGTAAGCTAGTACAGCATACCATTCAGAGATAGATAGTGGAACAGTGGACCAATATGACGGTTATTCCATTCTCACCAACAGTCAGCACAGTTTTTAATCCAAGTGCCATGCGAAACACAACTTGCAACCACCATAGACAGTATTGCCTGCACTTAAGACCATAGAAGCCCGGTTGGCATTGTTCTACTTGACTTCTGGGTAGCGTTCGGCAAGATTCCACATAAACAATTGCAATTTATACGTTGCAACTAGAAAACATCCTGCTAAGGATAAGACACTTCTTTAACAACGAGTTGTTATATATATAGATGCTAGCTTAAGGGTGCCGAAGGGAATAATACTTCTCTTTCTGTCAGTTATAAATGACCTACCCGAATCTACCAAGTCAGACGTCCGATTTGTTTTTTGTTTCTTGCTTTTTTTTGAGGGGGGGGGGGGGTTGCAAATAACTGCCAGCTACATTGCACAACCTATCAATCAACAAACACAGTTACTACCGGGGTGTATCAAAGCAAAAGCAAGCAGGAATCTCAGCTCCCCAAGAAAAATCTCAAAGGGTATGCGCCAGAGCATATGAAACCACTGCACGCCCAACTCTGGTGTAGAATGCCTCTATATTGGGACACTTTGATACACCAGATGGAGAAAATTCAGCGCCGAGCAGCACAGTTCTCTACAAGAACTACGGCGGTGGGAAATCTGGCAGTGTTGCCGGCGTGATCGACTCACTAGGATGGAACTTTTTGGTGCACTACTTAGTACCATTTCAGCGCAGCAATAACTCATTAAATCAAATATCAGGACCAGGGGTTAGCATACCGTCCACTTTACATCAAAAGAAGGGATGTGTACCGGTTCTCCTTCTTCAAAAATGAAAGAAATAATAGAAAACTACGTCAATATCGGTTTATAATTTACTTTTAGGAATCAAGCGCCTGTGTTTCTTCCCACGTACCATCAGGGACTGGAACATACTTCAGTCTGCAGTGACATCAACCTGTTCCTTGGAGAACTACAGAAACAGCAATGGGGAGCTGTCATCAGCCCATTTCAGAAGACAGGATTTTCAATTTTAACAGTATTAGTGTGTATCAGAGACATACACTACTTTCAGTCTATGTCTCTGTGTGAATATAATATTGTCCCGTAATTCTTTTACATTGTCTGCCACAAGAAGTGTAATAATATCAATTTATGAGTAAACTTCGAAATGGAAGAAAAACAAGTACTTTTAATTTTCCTCCATTCATACCCATATGGTTTGATCTTATCATTTCGTTTAACTTTTTCATCTTCGTTTGATAGATTTGTTAAAACATGATGTTCTAAGTATTCCTATTTAAAAATTCCGCTATTGGAGAATACGACATGAATACTTAAGATAGAGGGAGTTATACTGTGCGCATTAAAACAGTATGGGTGTAATTTGAGTATCATATCCGGTTCGAATCCAAAAGTAACATCAGAATTTTAAAATCTTGGTCACATTTTTTTCACTAACAGCCTCCAATTGTATCCAAGGGGAAGTAAGATGATGAAAAGTTTGCATATTTTCTCTATATTGTCACCAGAGACATAGACTACTCGGTAGAAGTCTATGTCTCTGATTGTCACCAACAGCAATTAGTCTTGATGAGTAAAGGCATGTAAGTACTACTATCAGATTTCTTTCACTTTCCATCTCTGGCCATCACATTCACGAATTTGTCTCCCAGAACACGATCAATAAATAAATAAATAAATAAATAAATAAATAAATAAATAAATAAATAAACACGTTACTTCACATACCTGTAAATATATTTTCAGGCATGTCAGTGATTACCGGTAAAGGGACATTATGTCTTACCTTTGGTTAATGCGTGGATTCCCATTTTGACTTGCGAGAAATTACCGCTGCCCAATTCTCCGCGGATGCGATAAAATCCAATACGTTTCCCCAAAGTCAGTTCCTTCAGACATTTTTGATCATTGTTGAGATCAAGTGAAAGTCTTTCAAATGGTGTGAGTTTTCTCTCTCGTACATCCGAAGATTTATCTACACTTTGCATTGTAACTGTCTCTGACTGATCCCTCGAGATACCGCCATCCCCATTTGGCATCTCCGAATTCTCCCTCATGTTGTACTCACAAAACGACGATTGGAATTGATATTACCTTCGTCTCCATACAAGATAAACACTGTTGTGGATAGTGGATATGTAAATATATTTGATTCGTCATATTATCATCCATTAGAACCTTATTAGAAAGTATCGGGAGAGGTTTCTGAACGTGCGTGAGAAACTGGCAGCATCGTGTGTACCTGAGGATACAATACAAGACTGTAATTAATGGTTTATCCTAATCGCCACAGTTTACGTATCTAGAGATCTGTGAACTGCATGTAACAGTTACCATTATATGACTAGTTCGCCAATACTCTACTGTGAACACACAACAATCAATAACCGATATCTTGCCTTCACAAATTTTCTTACATTGTATACAACCAAGGGCAATACCTGCCATAAACAGCATGAGAGGCAACCCTTACCTGCAAGACAAGTGTCATACGGTGTCGTATTCAATTTCCACTTTAATCGATGCAGTTCACAGAATAGTATATACATTTTACAGTCGAGTGAGCGGCACGATCTGAGGGTTCTGGTTGCAAGGGGATACAATCACATAAACAACTGCTATTGTGTATTCCTATAGCCTCGTTGATCACGCACTATACTTTGTATACGTATCTTGTGTATTGAGCTATATTCAAAGGGAATAAATGTTTCGAAATTTGCTTTACCTTATGGCTTTAAATAATCAGAATCACAGGGAAGCAAACATTCTTTTCTGACTGTTTCTATTGATTTGCCAGTTTTGCACACATATAGCAAACGGCGATATTCACACGTTCTTAGTGCAAACAATGATTGACAGGTAACGATTCCGACTACGATTAATCCTAAATATATTGAAGAATAATACCCGTTCAAATCGCTGCAATAAATTTAATTTGGACCTATTGAATGTACTTTCTTATTAACAGCTTTAACACATTCCTTACTGTGTACAGACATGATATAGTGCATTATGTGAATTCAATGATGAACTAGTAATTTAATTATACTGGGGAATAGAACAAATAGAAGCCATCGATCTATACGAGTCTTTGATTTCTAAGCAATCAAGAGTTAATCAACTCAATAATCTATACTAATGCCAGACGACAATTCTTTGCCATAATAAAACGAGAAGAGAAAAGGTCATAACGGCCTCGAGCAGTAATAGACAGCAATAAACGGATACTTTGTTCTTATTGTGTATTGTAGATTACATATGCACTACCTATATATAGCTATCGTCAGAACGTCACGTGTCACAGCTTAAGTGTTTAATGTATATCATTTTATATATCAGGTATGAATCCATATGGAACTTTTAAGTAAGATGCTTAGAAAGGCACCACATCAAAATTCTGGACAATAATGCTAGACAAACGTGAACATTGTATATAGAGATGTATACTGTAACTGGGCACACATAATCCACATCTTGGAACCTGCTTAACGTTTTCTCATGGCAAATGATAAATACATTTGAATATATGCAGCGAATATATTGATCGTAATGAAATACTATGATATTAAGAATATATGTGGGGAAAACGGGAAAAGATGGGTGTAGCAAAGCCTCTATTTTCGCTGTCCAGAACGGAAATTACTTTTTATACGTGCCATGGTTTCTAAAGTTTTCCAGAGGAAAGAAGGGACACCCCACCTCCTTTTTCCCCGCTTTCCACACCTACGAAGAAAACATATTTCTCTTGTTCTCTGTTTCTCAAAGTTTCACGAGCAAAATGTATTGTACTTTCCTTCTCGCACTCATAAAATATATTCTTTTATTATTTTTTTTTCCTAGGGACAGACAACATATTCAAACTAAACATACATTTTACCGTGCTTAAATTCATTTGAAAATTGATAGGACATTAGAACCTTCGACTTCATTACATATATGTAAATAATAAAACTGTATGGGAGAATGTCGAAAACGAGATAGTGATGAATAAAAAAAATCTATTAAAAAGATCGGAGAAGTAAAGGAGGCTGCAGTCCTCATTTCTGTTCTGGGGCAGGTTATTAGAAACTTTAATCACTGGTTAAAATTTGAGAGACGATTACTTTAATTTATAAGATTTCTGAATAAAAATCTAAATTACTAAAAAAAAAATTGTTTCTTATTATACAAATCAATACACAGTCTAAGACTTAAAGTCTTCTCATTTCAAAGATATAGCTAGATGAAATTTAACCATTGGTTAACTTAACCAGTGGTTAAAGTTTCGAATAACAGGCCCCAGCTGAAGATTACATGTAATACATTTAGAGCTTTTCCCGTTCCCTTTTATAGAATCATTTGTAATTTTACATAATCCCTATCTATTATCGTGTATCCACCAGATCTTGGTATTGTAAAATATACATGATGTGTATTAAAGATATCTTTCAACTTAACGGAATGTTTTAAAATGCTTAATAGAAGTCTTTTACAAATACAAAACTGAGTGTGCAAACAGTTTATCAAGTAAAAGGAAATCGATGGGAACTCTTCATTCAAAACATTTCCGTAGAATTTTTTTTTTTTTTTTTTTTTTTTGCATTTAAGAAATTCTAAAACAATGGAGTACGTCAGATTTGTATTAGCAAGAAGTAAGAGACGACAAGTATGTCGTATATCGATTATACAACGTGACGTGATTGTGCGACAGATTCTTTAATACAGACATCATACAAGTGATAATAAATTCATACAGTATACATAGACTAGTCAAAGACAATAAAAGGCTGGCACTGAACCCACCTAAACGTATATTTACTAATGATGTGTTCAAGTAACGATATTAAGAGTGCAGAAGAATTAAACGCATGTCGCAATTTACACTAAGCTCTAAATGAAAATAAAGATTTGTATATAAGGCAGCTATTGATTGCAGTACTGGTGTAGATGTATGGGTAATGGCACCTATTGTGGCATATATAGTATAGCAATCAGGCTATAAATAGAAACGTAGATTGCCTCATTTCCAATGTATTCTTGTGTACTGCCTGCCGAGATACACATAAATATCCTTCATGTCAAGATTTTTACCTCTGTGCTATATATTGAAAGTGAACGGCATATTTGTATTGGAAAAGAAGTTAATATCTAGTATATACTACTCCCATTGAATGATCAACTTTCTACAGCAACAAATCAGATTCACTCTCATATTTTTATTTCCAAACCCAAACTGAAATTTTTTTATCCATCATAAAAAAAAAAACAAGGGACGTAGGTGACCGTGTGGGCAGAAGTGCACTGCAGCCTTTCCCTCTGTTTACCCTGAGTTTGGTGCCAATTAAGAAGCTCTGTAGGTATACCTTTCAAGGCAGTGACAGTATCAGAGGTAGCTAAGGGGGCATTTCCCCACAAGGGCTCCGAGCTGGACAGAGCAGCTAGAAACTTAAGTAGTCATCAGACTCCTCTCCTAGCTTTGCTATCCCCTGCAACTGCATTAATATGTAATGAATACGATAAAATAGGGTTTGCATATATGGGATAATCCCATTGCTCCGACACTTTTGACTTCTACATAGAATAACTCCGACGCTTTTTTACTCGGACATTTTCAATTCCGACATTTTTAACTCCGACACTTTTACTCCGACGCCTTTTACTCCGATACTTGTAACTCCGACAAATTTTAAATGTCTTTTTATATGGCGATATCGATGAAACGATATTGTAATATAATACTACCATAATACCGGGGGGGGGGGGGGAGGACGAAGGGCTACTGTTACATGACAACGCATTTTCACAACAGCGCATATTCATGTTAAAGCGTTTGAAAGATTAAATCAATTTTATTCCAATAGCACATTCACAAAAGTTGATGAAATATTCTTAATTGGGCAGCTTTTGTCAGGCACGTGATAAAAGAACGTATATTTATTGTGTTGTCGTGGAAAATATGTTACAATATGTTTATTTTAGGAATTCAAGCTAGGCACTGTAATGTGCAATCTTAAACTCTGGGTAAAAGTACGTAAAAATACTATAGTGCTCATTCCTTGCATGATTAATACACGTAGCACTTGTCATTATGTCGAAGTAAAATATGTAAAATTTTCGGAGTAAAAACTGTCGGAGTAAAATGCGACGGAGTTAAAAGTGTTGGAGTAAAAAGCGTCAGAGTTAAAAGTGTCGAAGTAAATAGTGTTGGAGTAAATAGTGTCGGATTTAAAAGCGTGGTAGTTAAATAGTTAGATAGAGCTATACTAATACTGATGGTGTTCTATCGTCTACCTGCTGAAACCCGATTTAATCTCAATCATTCTATTCTATATACATATCAATGCAGTTCCTTCAAACTATTTCAACTGGTTTTTTTTCATAATCTTTCATAATAAATTTGTAAATTGAGACCACGGTCAGATCATTTTTTTATGTTTGTGAGTTTTTAAGGATTGAGAATTTGATATATATAAAGGGAGAATTTAATGAATTCAATAACTATTTGAACTAGATCTTTGTCTATGAATACAACTGGACTAATACCCCTTGTGACAATAAATTTAAAACAGAAATCTGCTTACAGAACTTCTTAATCAAGTTGTTATTACAAGGCCAAAGTTCATGGTCAAGGTCACCAGGTCAGATGTGTTGGTATCATAAGGTAGTACTTGTTATGGTGAATGTGTGTGAAGTATGAAGGCCTATTGCTTATACTGTAAGAGATATCTGCTTACTGAACTTCTTAACCAAGTTATTATTATTAGACCAAAGTTCAAGGTCAATGTCACTAGGTTAAATGTCTTGGTATCAAAATATAGTACATGTACTTATTATGCTGAATGTTTCTGTGAAGTAAGACAGCCCTATCCCTATACTTAAGAGAAATCTGCATACAAAACTTTTTAACTGGACGGACAGATTGACAGACAGACAGGTTGGTTACTATATACCCAACCCAAACTTTGTTAGATTGAGGATTATAATTAGAAGTGGAGTGTGGGAGTTGTCAAGGAAAAGAAAATGAGGAAGGACATTTTGTAATCTAGTATATGGATTATAATTTATAAATCCTGCATAAAGCAGCAATGCCTGCCTAAATCTTAAAATATCTATATAGCAAGCAAGAGCAGGTAACTCCATTCTAGCATAAAGTAAACCAAACTAAAATACCACTGTGTCCAAATGTAAAATTTCATCAAATGAACAAATGTTAGGCCAATTCAACTTAATCAGTAGATTAACATCAAGTGTCAATAAAAACATGGAGTGGGTGGAAAGATTTTATCCTTTAATTTTCATTCTTGAGAAAAAAATACTGATGACAAAAGTGTTTTAGTCAAAAGATGGGTGTCATTTTATACCCTTATTTTGACAGATGGATGTCAAGTTATGCTTTTTCTCATAGATGGATTCCAAGTTATAAATTTCGTTTGTAAACCAGATATGGACTCAAAAGTATAAATATGGGATTGGGACACTAAAATTTCTGCAAAATTTACCAAACAACAAAAATCAGGGCAAACCAACTTCTGAGGGGCAGGTGGGGATGATAAAAAATCTGTCATAATGCACCTTTTTCCAATTTTAAATGATGTAAGGAGCCTTATACCAGACAAGCCACTTTTTGTCAGAATTTTCATTATGACGCCAATGTTTGGATTATGACGTCACATTAATATGACACAAATCTAAGAGGCAAACTTTCATTTGTCTGATACTGTCTATTGCATGATAAAGTGGTATACAAGGATAGCTACTGTATTCATCAAACTAAGTCTTATTCAGCTTAATTGGTTGAGTACATCCTCTCATTTTAGGGTTAGTTGTAAAAATACTAGACAATCTCTATTCTGTAAGATATTTTATATTGTTTTCCAGGCAAAAAATTCAGAGTTTAGACATTTAAAGCACACATACCTATTACATACTGAATAATAATTACAAAGGAATCTAACCAATAGAAGTTGTCATTTCTGAGTATTTTGATATAGAATATTCCACATTTTAGCAGCTGAAAACATCTGAACTATTGATGAGAGCTGTATATTGTTAACAAACATTATTTAAAGATTTAAACCATAAAGATTTGCACTTTCAAGTTTCACACCAAAATTCCAAGTTTATATTTTAAGTACTTGAAAATCCCTGAAACTATTCTCTCAAAATAAAGACTTCTATCATATGTGTGCCTAATTTGTCTAAGGGGACATTTGTTGGACTTTCGTCAGAATCGACTGGACTGGACTTGAAACTTACTTCTTGACTTTCAAAACTTTGAGGTGGGCGGGATTCTTCTTTCTATATGCTGTATGGCATTTGAATAAATGGAATTAAATTGATTCTTGACATTCAAAACCTTAAAGTGCTATTAGAATGATCACAATTTTTCTATATTATGTGCCTATGTACGTAAAAGAGTCGCTCACAAAATTTTATGCCGATCAGAAGTTGTACAGGTGCTTCTTTTCCCTGATTTTTCATTATTACGTTAAACTTTGAATTGTGACGTCATACTAAATGACGTTAAAAGTTCAACAAAGGTCCTGTAACAAGTTAAACCGGAAGTCTTTTATTCTGTTCGTGATACTAGGCAAATCGGTATTTTAAAACGTCTCCCAGAGAAATACTGAAGCAGGAAAAGTTGTAATTTCTATCAATGAAGGAATAATTCAATTAGTATTACATGAAAACACAAAATTCTCCAGCATTCTAATAGCACTTTAAGAATTGTTTAATCTGCTTATTTGTTATCAGTAAATGTTCCAGTTGTTGAACTAGTGAATTGGTTTATTCATTTCGAAATGTTGAAAATATAGGACTGACAGACATGGTTCATTTTAATTCCAAAATCACTCAAAACTTCTAACTCATGAATGATTGGTCCCTGTTACACGTCTAAATGATATGAAATTGGAAATATCCAGTTATTTCTCTAAAAATTTTCTACAATGTCTCATTTTATTCTGAATAAACATGACCAGAGCCATGGCGATATACTAATTGCTATTAAAAACAGTATACTATCAGAACAGGTCATAGAACTACAAACAAATTGTGAAATTGTTTGGGAAGAGGTCAACCTAGCCAATTCAATAAAGTTAATAATTGGTTGTTACTATAGACCACCATCTGATAAAGGAGACTCTCTTGAACATCTTAGAGAATCTTTGAGTAGAATCAATCACAAATCAAAATTTACCATCCTTTTAGGCCCCGATATTAATCTTGGGCACATCGAATGGCATATACCATCAGTTATTTTGGGTAGACCTGATAACAAACATTACAATTACCTCCTTGATTTAATAAATGACTTCTCCATAGAACAACTTGTGAAAATTCCAACTCGAGAGGACAAAACACTCGACTTCCTTCTCACAAATATGCCTGGTCTATTCGAACACATAACATCCTTACCTCTATAGGTAAAGCGGACCATGATATACTTTTCACTGAATGCAACATCTCCCTTAGAAGAAGTAAAAAACCACCAAGGCAAATTTATAAATATGGTAAAGCAAATGATATACTTTTCACTGAATGCTACATTTCCCTTAGAAGTAAAAAAAACCACCATTAGACAAATTTATAAATATGGTAAAGCAAATATTGGACTCAAATAAAATCAGACATTGAAATCATAACAAAATCATTACAAAACCACTATGACACCAATAATACAGAACAACTGTGACAAACATTTAAAACCAGATTAATATCATCTATAGATCAAAACATACCACAGAAACATATCACATACAAAATGAAACACCCTTGGATAACAAATGATCTCAGAGTTAGAATAAACCGCAACAAAAGACTACATCGCAAAAGAAAAGATAATTGTAAACTGAGGAACAAATATCTTGACAATAAACATCAATTACAAGCAGATATGTGCAAATCATACTGGAAATACATGTACATAGAAGATACGATTTTTGATCTCCCAATTAACGAACCAGACAATCCAATTACAAAAAGAACGCCTAAAAAACTATTCTCATATATCAAAAATATCAAAAATGATAACACTGGCATATCTGCACTAGGAAAAGATGGCATTTTATTAAACAACACTGCTGACAAAGCTAACATCCTGAACACACAGTTTGAAAAAGCATTTACCACAGAGTCACCTGACATCCCCATAACCGACAAAGGCCCATCCCCCTACCCAGTTATGAACAACATAAATATTACATTAAAAGGCATCACCAAACTTCTTGAGAACATTAATCCAAATAAGGCTACAGGTCCTGATAATGTCAGCAGCAGGGTCCTCGAAGAGTTAAGTGCAGAACTTACACCTTCCATTACTCTTCTATTCCAAAGGTGTCATACCTTCAGACTGGAAGCATGCAAATGTATGTCCGATCTATAAAAAAGGGGACAAGCACAATGCCATAAACTATAGACCTGTTTCCCTCACATGTATTCTCTGCAAACTCTGCGAGCATATAATATCTAGCTCTATCATGAATCATCTAGAAAGCAATTCTATCATTTATGACCTCCAACAGTGGGTGTCGCTCTGTTAGATCTTGCAAAACCCAACTCATCACTTTCATCCAAACTCTCTGTCTATTAAATAATAATAACATACAAACAGAAATAATTGTGATGGACTTTGCCAAAGCTTTTTACAAAGTCCCACATAAAAGACTCTATAAACTAAAATATTATGGTATCAACTCTAGCACACTTCTTTGGATTGAAGCTAGCTTTCTTTTGCAACACACACAAACAGTTATCTTGGACAACACACAATCAGATACAATAAAAGTTACTTCAGGTGTACCCAGGGCACTGTCCTCGGTCCGATACTCTTTGTCGTTTATATAAACGACTTTCATGAATATCTTAACTACTCTACTCTCAGACTCTTTGCAAATGATAGTATAATATACAAAGAAATAAAATCTACTTCTGATGCTTACAAACTTCAACTAGATCTTAATGCCGCTGCTAGATGCACACGGGAAGCCGATTGGCTTAATTATGTCTTTCCATCCGGATAAATGCTCTGTCATGCACATATCATCATGCAAACAACCTATTCAAAGTCAATACATTCTTCATAATCATATACTTACAACGGAAACATCAACTAAATACCTAGGCGTAACCATCCAGTCTAACCTCAAATGGAACAAACATGTATCAAACATAACAACTAGTGCAAATCAACAACTAAACTTTCTAAAATGTAACCTAAAATTCTCCTCCCATAAAATCAAAGAAAGAGCATACTAATCCATAGTAAGACCTAAACTCGAATATAACTGTTGTACATGGGACCATTATCATCAAAATCAAATCAACCAACTTGAAATTGTGCAAAGAAGAGCTGCCAGATATGTGACCAACCGCTACCACAATACCAGCTCTGTTAACTCCATGCTCTAATATCTGGATTGGCCCACCCTTCAACAGCGACGTCTAAGAACTAGACTTATCTTCTTTTATAGAATTGAACACAACTATGTACACATCTTTCCCTCTGAACTCTTCATCCCAATTGACAGCAGAACAAGACACTCTGACCCTCACAACTACAGACAAATTTATTGCAGTAAAGACACCTACAAATTTTCTTTCTATCCAAGAACAATTACACAATGGAATAATCTACCATCCCTCATTACAACTTTAGACACTCTGGATGCCTTCAAAGAACAGCTAACATTGCGCTTGCCTGTTCTGAAGGCAATCTACTTTTGATCCTTATTGTAAATAGTTTTAAATTTCTTCTAAAAATTTTTGTAAATTTCTTGTAAATACATCTGTATTTTTAACCCCTCCACTGTGCATAAAAGGCATTTAATCATTTATGATTGCGTGTTTATTATTGAAGAAGAATAGCATGGAATAAATCAAATGGAAATAAATAAACCATGCAAACATGTTATTTTAGTCAAATAGACTTCAATTATTACATACACTGTACATTTATATATTCCCTTTATATTAACAGATAAAAGCTGCGGGTGATAAACAGACTATTGCAAATGGTAGGCCCGAGAAATCCAAGATTTCCTCTGTTTCAATCGATTGAAAAAATACATAAGTAAGGAATACGAAAACAATGTATAAAGTTTTACATGTTATATATATATAAATAACGTTTCATACCTTTACAGCGTTTAATAATAAATGCAAACAGTAAGAAGACGCTTTCATCAGCTGATTTACATACAATCGCTTGTATGTCGTCATTAGTAACAATAAGGGAAATAACTCGCAGAACCTGAAGAACACGCGAGATGAAGTACTGTCCGCGTCACTCACTTTGTAAACCGAAAAATCTGGATTTTCACTTATTTATCTTTAAAATAGTTTTACAAAATCAATATCAATCGACAGATCTTGTTTGGTCGTAACTTTTGGTGTATATTATATGTTTCTGCGAAAGAAGCATTCGTATTTTATAAGGAAAAATCATTTTAGATAGGGCGTAGGCTATGTTAATTTTGACGTAACTTCGCCGATGTTTAACATTGAGTCTATGGGAAACTTGGCGACGTCACGTCAAAATTTAACATGGAAATCGCCCTATCTAAAATGATTTTTCCCTATAAAATACGAATGCTTCTTCATACAAACATATAGCCAAGGACTTATATGTGTGAGTCTACATATAAGTCCTTGATATAGCATACACCAAAAATTACGACTTAACAACTGAGATCTATCGAATGGTTTTGCTTTTTGAAATTATTCTGAAGATGAATGACTGAAAATCCAGATTTTCCAGTTTCCAGAGTGAGTGGCGCAGACAGTAATTATATGTTTGTTTGGAACTTGCAGGTTTTACATCAAGTTGCTTTTAGAGGATACTTTGAGGAAAGCAAAGATGGAATTTCGGAAGTGTTTGCACTCACGCCTACACACACACATTCACTCATATATACACACAGCCATATAGCTGACATGACATAAACTGCATAAGAAGCGGACCCCCCCCCCCCCCACACACACACACACACCTCCCAAATAAGAAAAATTAAAACGAGACTGATCATGAAGAAGGAGAAAGAGATATTACTATCTAACAGACTCCGCAACAGACTAGTATTTATAAATCCGATACTCGTACATCTGCCCCGCTTCTTCGGGTCATTTTGACTAGATTTAGGACTCAACCACAGGCAATCGTATAGTAAGGAGGTGGGGAGGGATGGTTACTCCTAACACATAACATTTCCAGGGGGGGGGGGGGTTGGACACCTCCGAGTGTATACCTGGGTCATATAGAAGATCAAAACATATTTCAGTTTTCCAAGTGGACCATTACTGGACAGAAAGTATCTAGGTCCCACGAGTCTATATGATAGTCCATTCATCCCTCAGTCACGGGGTAATTTTTATGAGTTCTTCAATGTTGTACTATGTTGAACACACTTTTTTATATGGCAGCGCCGAAAGTCAAGTTCCATAAAACTATCGTCTGAAAAAGGAGCCAAAGCCTATACAGAATTTTACAGTGTACTTTAAACATCCTTACGTATTGTACACTGAAATGCACACCCTTGTGCTATATTTGTTGTTTTTCTCTGAATTTCGGCGCAGAATGATGCTTCTTACAGTAAAGCTCAAGCAAGCAAACTATAAACAACGATAACTTGCATATCTTTGATAAATACCAAAAATACATATTATCTAGATTGTATGACGATATAATTGCATTTTGATGCGCTCCATGTCAGCTTTTAATTTGTTAATGTACTCAGTAACTGTCGTGCGTTCGATGTAATTTTAAATTAAAAAATTCTGTGTACAATCAGGTACGTATATAACACATAATGTGTTACATACGTCCCTGGTACATATTTCAGCTGGTTTTTACACAAGTATAGGTTACCACGCATAAAATTAAGAACAAAATTATTGTATGATTTTCCCATAATTATTCGCGATTTTTGGTTAAAACTGATGGAACAAGCACCCGTGAACAATCTTACAAACAGAGAGAGAGAGAGAGAGAGAGAGAGAGAGAGAGAGAGAGCTTGAGAGAGAAAGCTTCGTATTCACAGGACATGATTTATGACAATGCTTTCCTTCATCAACACTAATAAATTTCAATAATTATTTAAATTCTTTATTTTAGGCGGAATAGTTGCCATAGCTTGGAGGTAGAAATTAATCGAGGCTCAAACAACACATTCTTACCTTAGCTTAAAACCATCTCACAAAAAACAATACATACCACAAAATTCCTGGTTGCAATAAAAATAGACGATTAAATGAGTTTTAAAATGCTCTCTATGGATTGGACAATATAGTTCAACAACATCTTTTTATTTTAGCAAAACTGATACTAAACATCATGTAGAAAGTTTACAAAAACATTTCTTATATAAACCTATGTAAAAAAAATTGTGAGCCACTGGGGTGGAGCCAAATATTGCCACATGACCTTCCATTGAAAAGGCTTGATACAGCATAAGGATGTTATATAGCATGAAGTATGAAGTATGAAGTTATTGTGGCGCAATGTTCTTCGGAAAGAATTTTAAAAATTCCTATATACATGTATGCCTAGTGAAAAATGTTAATCCCTGGGACAGGATCTGAACGGCTACCTTTCAGCATGCCAGAACTGGCCTACATCAAAACAATCAAAGGACTCTTCATACTATCTTACGGCAAAGAGTTTGCAATTGCTTGTATCCAAAATGAACGTGCAATCGACAACTTCATGGCAACAAGTTTTATTGCATTGTTGTCACGAGTCGAAGCTGAGCCAAGGAACGACATTCCTTCAAGTGGGACATTAAATAACCATCTTATTCATGATTCTCATAATGTTTTAACATTACTTATATTTAGAAACATACAACATTTACCTAAATATTTATATTGCATTTTCATTATCAGAGGAAATGCGGGAAGATCGATCTTTAAATTTGTCATATATGTGAAAAAGAACTAAAGTTCCAGAACATGTTGGGGGAAAACTTTAATTGAAATATCTCGATAAAAACAAGCGATACAAGATCAAGACAAATGCTTTGTCCGGAGAATTACACAATGGAGTACATCCAACGGTGTCGGTGGTAAACACATCGTAAAGTAGTCACAACTACAAATTATTACGCGAAATTTGAAAACATTATTGCAACTCCTTTTTCGAGTTATTGAAACTAGTTTATGTTTAGCTTAAATTAACTGAGCTAAAGGTACATTGTGCTGATCAAGAATTTTTAAGACAACATCAGTAATTTTTCGGCACTTTATTTTTCAGCGGCGTAGTAAGCTCTATATCGGTAGTGAAAGTTATAACCCCTGAAAAGAAAGTGATTGCAATGAGTGCGGCTTCACCGAAGCCGACTCAAAAATCTCAAAATCCAGAAAACTAAATTTTGACACGACACTTTCTAATAACCCTTCAAATAGGTATTTTCAAATACAATTTGCTATATGAACGAAGAAATTGACAGAAAAGAGGTGAAAAAAAGAGTAAAAATTCAATTTCCTAATGGATCCAAAATCAACAACATTTAAGACACCGTTCTAGATCAGTCTGAAGAATTCGATTTTATAATATATGTAGTTGGTCTGCGAAGGAAGTCTGTCAAATAAAGATACCTTCTAGGGCCTATATTGCCTTACCCTAGATCCACCTCTCGACAGATCTGGTAAAAAATAACAAGATTTTTCGGAGACCATAAATACTTGATACCAACCATGTTTTATCAAAATCTTTCAATTTGTTCTGAAGGAGAACTCCAACAAATCTAATAATACAAACAAATACATTTGTAATTTATCTCTCCTTTGTCTATATATCTGCTATAGGTTTTCATTCTAACCTTCTCTACAAATAAATGTGACAAATAGATATATAACAGTGATATGCAGGACTTTATCTTAAAAAATGACATGTTGTAAGATCATCATTGCGAGAACCAATATTATTTGACATGGGATTTCATAATAAATATACCAAGTTAATTTTTCACTCACAACAACACAATTTTTATCCCATACACAACAATAAAAACAAGTTCAACAAACAAGACATCATGTTTCAATTTTAATAATGTATAAATTTGTATATACAAAGTTTTACAAGTAATATTAAGTACAAAATTTGTAAATATATTCTGACAACTATATCATATGAAGTTTTAAGGAAAATTTTAAAATTCTATACAAATAAGTGTTATGTATAAATTGTTTTTTCAAACCCTGCATCATTTTGATGAAAAAAAGATATCCAAGGGCCTTTTTTAAAGTTTTCATCCCAATCTTGGTTTCAGCCGCTATACAACTTGCTGACGGAGAAAGTCCAGTTCAAAATTTTTCAAAATGGTTGTCATGAATACTGTATTGGATTAAGTGACAATTTGTTTATGAATAATCATTGCTATCTTGAGTGGACTATTCCTGTAAAATTTCTTCTCAAATGCCATGGAATGAGGAAGAAACACGAGGCCAAATGGCAGCAACACTAACCTGAGCTAAAATAATCTCATAACAAGAGGCCCAATGGCAACAATACTAACCTTAGTTAAAATAATCTCAGAAAATCTGAAAACATTCCAATTTTTTGTTGCATTATTTCTATATTCTTAAGAAAATGACCACCTATTCTATACTAAATACTTCCTCTCTTCAATTCCGAAAGTACAATCATTCAATATGATTAAAACCATATCTTTATTCCGCTTCCCTATTTGTCCCATTACAGATAAAGATCTGGGGGAAACTCCGTAAGGGGTCATGTTCTGGTGAACTCTGATTTTCAGCCAATCATTGGATCAGCTACAAATTCCTAGGAATGAAATTAACATCCACAGCATGCGTAACCCACAAGGTAGCTTTTGAACAGTATTTGTTACATGTTGCGTTATTATTACGTGCCTAGCCGAGTCATTTATTGGCTATGGGAAATAACGGTTTCGGTGACTGAAACGTCTTCAGAGTTCACCAGAAAATAACATCTTATGGGGTTTCACCAGATCTTTAACCACAATGGGACAAATAGATCTAGAGAAGCGGATTAAAGATATGGTTTTAATCAGATTGGAGGTACAATATACAGAATTTTTTTTAAATTCAGAACTGCGGTGGAAAAACATTAAAATGAGGACTTTCTTTTTGCCGAGTTGCAAAACTCAGCTCTTAATTTGAAGTGGGGTTTATAACAGGCGTAATCAACTGGTTTCCGGACTTTAACACCTACAACTATTTAGGTATTGTAATAAAAACATTTTGATTTCAGGGTACAAAGGTCAAGGTCATAAAGTCTTGATAAATGAATATGGTTTCCAGACTATAACTGTATTAACATTCCACTTATTGTTATAAAACTTCACACCCATTTTCACCATGAGCTGAGGGTGTGCCCAATAGGTCAAAGTTTTAGTGAAGACAATAAGGCACAGTTAAACAGTACATAATACACCCACACTTTGTTATCCTAGGTGTCATACAGATTAGAACTCTAACTCTTACTCTTACTATGGTAAATTTAGATTACCTTTGATACTGGTAAAATAATTCAATATTCATCTTCAATTGTCTGTATTAATTGATCTTCTTCGGACATCCATCATTCCCAATGTTGACACCCCCTCCTTTCATAAATACACAGACTACAATTGTATGAACTTTTAAGGTGATGTGAAAATTCCTGTTCAATATGCATATTTTTCTAATCTGATATTTCTTTGAATCAAGTGTCATCAAAATCCACCAAAGGAATTAGGAGTTCTTCCAATACGCACATCTTCACATGGCCCTGTTTTGTCTTTGTACAAAGTTTAATCGAAATCCCCCAGAGGGTTTAGGAGGTTGCAAAACAAGGTATTTTGCATAGCAAAATCTAAGTCCAAGACTCATAACTTCATATGGTGTTCTTTCTTTGTACCATGTTACATCAAAATCGACAAAAGGGTCAAGGAAGATTTCAAAGACAAGGTATTTTGCATAGGAAAACCTAAAAAACTTAAGTCCAAGGGTAATAACTCTTGTAATTTGTTTTGGACAGCATTCCCTTCCAATATGCACATCTTCATATGGTGTTCGTTCATTGTACCAAGTTTTATCAAAATTCCCCCCAAGGGTTCAGGAGGAGCTGCACAGACATAGATGAGACAGACAGCAGTATAACATAATATGCCCATATTTTTATGCAGTCATATAAAAAAAGTAGAAAATCTAGGGCAAGAAAACATTTTGCAACTCAGGATATTGCATCTTTAATGCAACTTTCTTGTTAACAAACATGTTTCAACATGTCATATGGATACTGTTTATCAAATACGATATTCCTCAGACAAGCTTATGTAAAATCTAATGGTCCCTGTTGTGGATTCATATATAGATGCAAGGCATTTCCTGGAAGAAAACTTGATTGCCACAGAGCCTTCTGTCTAATAGACTTGATACTTCATGTTATGAAAATGTATTACTGTGGCTTGTGGTTCTTAAGAAGAATATTTTGGAAGATTTAGCTTATTCCCAATTGACCATTTAAACAAAATTGTATCTCCTTTCCCTAAAGGGATAAGTAAAACATTTCATTCAAGTCCATGCAGGGGTATTACAAGAAATTGAAAATATAAAAAGTTTACAGACGATGGACAATGCACCATCACAAGAGTTTTTTTTTTTTGAGAATTTCACTCACGTCAGCTTCGGACATTTCCAAGATGGCTACCAAGGCAGCCATATTGGATTATGTAACTCAATTTGTACACAAACATTCATCAGCATCTTGAGTAGATCATTTTTTAAAGGTCTTAAAGCTTGCTGTGAAAATGAAAAGAGAAAATCCAAATCAAGTCAAACTATTTTTTTCATACATATATTTGTTTGTCAGGGCTAATGAGGTAGATTATTTCTGTAGTTTCTTCATAATTTCTACAAATTAAACAAAATTATCACCTAACATTGTATAATACACCGTCGCTTGAATCTAAATGGGAAAAATGAGCATTATAACCTTGACCTTGCAGAAATGACCTTGGTGCAATGTCATGTCACACACCTGGGTACTGGGCAATAATTCTGCGAAATATTATTCAAATCCATGCATGCATAAAAAAGTTATTACTCAGAAAAAGAGTTTAATTGACATTAGCACTGTGACCTTCACCTTGCAGATATGACTTGGTTCAAGGTAATGACACACACTTGGGTTTTGGACAACAATTCCGAAAAATATGATTAAAATCCTTGCAAGGAGTAACAAGTTATGGCTCAGACAAAGATTTACCCACCATATACACTGTAGCCTTGCCCTTCCATATATGACCTTGGTTCAATGTCTTGAAACACTCTTGGGTCTTGGGCAACAATTCTGTGAAATATTCAAATCCATGTAAGGGGAAATATTATGGCCCGGACAATGATTTACCCATCATGTGCATTGTGACCTTGACCTTGCAGATCTGACCTTAGACCAAGCTCATGGCACACCCTTGGGTCCTGGGCAACAATTCTGTAAAACATTATTCAAATCCATACAAGTAATAAAAAGTTATGGCCCAGAGAAGAATTTAATTGACTTTGGCGCTGTGAGTTTAACCGTTCATATATAACCTTGAAAACCAATAAGCTTTATCCTCCTGTCATGATAGATAAGTGTACATAGTTCTAGCATATGCAGCTTTATCTGTATGCTGTTTACTAGGTGCTTCCTCAAAAATCTGATTTTTTGCTCCTCAAAAATCACGTTGACGTTTGACCATAATATTGAAAATCAATATGCTATGTCCTCATGTCATAAGAAATAAGTGTACAAAGTTTGAAAGTCCTAATCTAAACAGTATTGTCTGTATCTTGTTTACAAGATGCACACAGAACCATGCCCAGGAATAAAAATAAGGAATAGAATCCAATACTAAGACTTTAAAGGTTGCATAAAATTTCTAAAAAACTATACTGCTTAGGAAGAGGTATAGTTTGTTTGACTGAGAAGAGACCATACATCTACAGTATTATTTTGAATAAATAATAAATATCAAATAGCATGGTATACTTGTACATGTTATTAATTTTTAACAAAAAAAGAAGGAAATGATATTTAATAAACATTTCTCAAAACTGAATGATTAATTTTCAGTAGGAAATATACATACACAACAATTAAATAGAAATGGCTGTCTTATTCTTTGACATAACCTTCATAATTTTCCATAAAATGATGGGTTTCTCTTTGAAAGTATAAACATTTTATGGTTTGACTGATGTAACTAAATTTCATTTCTAAGTGTGTTACTCTATTTTTCCTTTTTTGTGTGTTACACTACACCATAATCATTTCATCTAGAAGTGACTTGGACAAAAACAATGTGTTTATGGAATAAAATATTCACAGCTGCAGCAATTTACCTTCATAATAATATGAAGTTTCTTAGAGCTGGACAGAAATATAGAAGGATAAGCCAAATGATATATTTGCCCCAGGGCCTTTTTGACTGGAGGTATCAAAAATTAAACTCATAAATGCTTTATCCCAGTTCATATCTACAATCAGTATTTTGATCCACTTCAAGAAAGATATCTTGCATAACAATTTAAAAAGTAATAATTTAACCTTTTGGTTTCTACATTAAAATCAAATAGATATTGATCAATAATGATCAAAATATGAATCCCAGGGTTTTCAATAAGAAGTATTGGAGGAAGTGAATTAGAGGTGTATCATTTTAAGAGCCATATGCAGGAATGTGGGAAGTAAATTTGAGATCAGAGGAAATTCAAACTGGTAATTTCTGTCATTTGAAGCAGGTGCCAGCTCTTTATTAAAATCCCTGGAATCCACCTTCATTTACCAGATGTAAATAAAACATTATCTCAAGAAAAAAGAAATTACATATTAGACACAAGCGTTAAAAAATGAAAATGTGCAAAGACAACAGAGTTTAAAAAAGATGTCAAAAAGTGTCAAAACTTGATTTTGAAAAATGGCTCTGTATTACTGCATCTTAGATCCACACCCCATGGATATGTCTGAAAAAAGTGACATTTGTAGGGGACTTTGAGTACTTGAATTCTTACAAATTTGATCAAAAACATTAACATTTCTTGAAACATCCTTTTACATCACTCTGATGTTCAGTTTGATGATCTATACAGCCAATTAGAAGAACAAAATTTGTTGGGGACCTTCAGCACTTCATTTGTTAAGAAATCTTGCTTTCAGTGTATCCCCCAGAATAATGTGGGTTTATTGGAAACAAGTCTCTCCCTAGTAACAAATGACGTAAAAGAAGAGATACAATTTCCTATAAAATAGTCTGATTTTCCCAGTATTGCTAGATCTATTTGTGGTAACCATGGATCCAGATGATGAGCATTCACCTGAAATGATACATTAACATATATGGACTAAAACAAAGTTAAAATAATTAAATGATTATACGTTACAAGAAAGACAAGTATACTATCACTAATTAACAAGTATACTGTCACTAATTAACAAGTATACTATCACTAATTAACAAGTATACTATCACTAATTAACAAGTATACTACATGTATCACTAATTAACAAGTATACTATCACTAATTAACAAGTATACTATCACTAATTAACAAGTATACTACATGTATCACTAATTAACAAGTATACTATCACTAATTAACAAGTATACTATCACTAATTAACAAGTATACTATCACTAATTAACAAGTTTCTTTGATGTTTCATTCACTGGATATAATTAAAGGATAAAAAGACATGCAAAAATACTATTTCTTATCTTTATAACTATTTTGCTTTGCATCACGTCAAAATCCTCTTGGATTTAACTTATCTGTCCGATACTTTGAAAAGGTTTTTACAGTTACATGTATAAGATTACCATAAAGCAGTAAAGATGTTAATTACATTGTGACATTGGACTCTCAGGTTTTACTATCTCCTCTCAATGTCAGTACACAGAGAGGTCACCAGTCAGGTCCCAAGTTAAGATTTCTTGGCCCCGAGCCAAACACACTATTTACTGAGCTATGCCAGCTCCTTTAAAAGTATATACCCAAACAAATTAAAACTACTGGTCAACTGGTCACAATCAATCAAATCCACAAATTTGCCTTATATTTCAACACATCAAAATTTTAGAAGAAAAAATGATAATATCTTTCACATCTATTTGTCATAACTCCTTAATACCATTCTCAAGAAAGAATGCATCAATTATGGATACACAAGGGATTCAAAATTTATATATGTCCTTTTTAATAGGAAGTTCAACATGAGGTCAACATCACAGATGCTATGAAATTATATAGAAAGTTTATTTCAAAAGGAATGTGCGGACCTGGTACTGCATGTAGTAACAATTAAACCCAAAACTTGATGATGTTATAAATATATTTATATGTAACAAGAGGTTCAAATGGGTCTATACCTCTCAATTTACTCATTCACAACCAACTGAATGCATGAAAAAATGTCTAAATATATACATGTATATTCTTTTGTTTATAGTGTTTTTGACAATTGACAAATGACTGTATTGACACAATGACACAAAAATGTGTGGAAAGAATAAAGTCAGAATGCCTTTTTCCAATTCTTTTTTTTTTCTTAAATGACTATTTAATATATTGAGTGTTGTCAAACATTTTCAAAAAACTTGTTTTAGTGTAAAATAAAATCAAAGAAATTGTTTCCTTTGGTGGAGTTTGAAATTCTACCCTTCAGCATGTAAAAACTGGCTAATATG
The DNA here is from genome assembly GCA_035048485.1 of Pteria penguin. Classification (NCBI taxonomy): domain Eukaryota; kingdom Metazoa; phylum Mollusca; class Bivalvia; order Pterioida; family Pteriidae; genus Pteria; species Pteria penguin. The sequence continues at coordinate 13,303,716 of CM068580.1, forward strand.
AAAATTCATAAAAGTCATAAAAATCAAGGAAAACTAATTTTTGACATGAAACTTTCAAATAACCCTTGAAATTGATCATTTCTAATCAAATTAGATAATTAAATGCTTTGTTGTTTTTATATGTATCAGGAACAAATCAAGAAAATGACATAATATGAAAAAGAGTTTTCCTTTCAAATATGACTCGTGAGGTGCAAAACACTTTTGTAAGAGTATAAAGTAAAAAAAAATCTTAAAAATCCAGGAAACTAATTTGTAACATGTTACTTTTAAATAACTCTTTAAATCAATATTTTCTAATAAAAGTTTGCTAAAAACTGATTTATTGTTTCTCTATATTTAATGATACAAGAAAAAAGAATCATCGAAATGACTAAGAGAACAGAGGTAAAAAAAAAACTTCATTTCAGAATGGAACCAAAACCACAACACCTTTTACGACGTCCTTCTACATAACCCTGATACATTCAGTTTGCCAATCTATGCAGCTGATCTGAAGATGGAGTTTATCAAATACAGTCCATGCTTTGATGGAGTGACGGTAGTCAGATAGTCAATGCTTTGATGGAGAGACTGTAGTCAGATAGTCAATGCTTTGATGGAGTGACTGTAGTCAGATAGTCAATGCTTTGATGGAGTGACTGTAGTCAGATAGTCAATGCTTTGATGGAGTGAATGTAGTCAGATAGTCAATGCTTTGATGGAGTGACTGTAGTCAAATAGTCAATGCTTTGATGGACTGACTGTGACCAGACAGTCAATGCTTTGACTGAGTGACTGTGGCCAGACAGTCAATGCATTGATCAAGTGACTATGGCCAGAAAATGCTCTGATGGAGTGAATGCGGCCAGACAGTCATTGTAATGATGGAGTGACTGTTCCTAGACAGTCAATGCTGTGATGGAGTAACTGTGACCACACAGACATTGTAATGATGGAGTGACTGTGGCTAGACAGTCAATACTGTGATGGAGTAACTGTGACCACATAGACATTGTAATGATGGAGTGACTGTGGCTAGACAGTCAATACTGTGATGGAGTAACTGTGACCACACAGACATTGTAATGATGGAGTGACTGTGGCTAGACAGTCAATACTGTGATGGAGTAACTGTGACCACACAGACATTGTTTTGATGAAGTAACTGAGGCCAAAAAGGCAATGCTTTGATGGAGTAACTGTGACCACATAGACATTGTAATGAAGAAACTGAGGCCAAACAGTCAATGCTTTGATGGAGTGACAGTGGTCAGACAAAGTTCTGATGGAGTGACTGCAGCCAGACAATCAATGCTGTGATGGATTGACTGCAGCTTTGACACAATGACCGATACTGGTACTGTGGAATACAGAATATTGCATTCAACTTTTTTGTCATAGTTCAATTATGACCAGGGCAGTTGATATATTCACCTTAACTATGAGAAACAATTAAGAATAAAAGTGTGGTATCATGTGACCTGGCCAATGTTTAAATCTCCACTTTTGGAATTTAGAATGTTTGAAATAACATTAACACATATCCTTACAATATGTAATTCTTTTCATACGTCCCTTTTTGAGTTTTGGAATTAATAACAAAAGTTGTGCCTAAATTTTGACCATTTAGAAACTTGCAACTATCACAGATTATTATACGAATGTTAAAGACATATTCTTACTTTCTTCTTGTTTAAGTTTCTTGATATATAATGTAGATGCATATTTACCTTTTCCAACTGTAAATGATCTTTAATATCTGCAATCATTGGATTTTTATCTGTTGCCACATAAATGTTCTTTATATTTGTCTTTATCACAGTATCTTTAATTAATCTGAAAAAAACCCCAGGTATTAAGTAAAACTGTCTGCACAGCAGGATTAATATCCCTAGATCCCCTCCAAGCAACATCTGATGACAAAGTGTCTTAATTCAGGCAAAAGATGGTCAACCACAACAAAATTTAGTCTGGTAGTTGTAAGTGATACAGTTATGTTTAACAAGGGCTCTGCAAACCATCCCCTTGCAATGGTACCATTTAAATCTGATAAAACCTAATTCTCATGTGACCCAAAATCAAGTCCAAAAAATTTAAAAAAATCAGTGAGTGATATGTGAAGTTTGAAAGTAATCAGACACAAACTGTAGTGTGTATCCAGCCTACAAGGTTTCACAGGCAGTTTGCCAATTTCAACCTAGACTTTTGACCTCGTGACGCAAAATCGTTGGATTTCTCCTCTCATCATCAACAACTGACAAGTGAAATTTTAAAGTGATACCGCAAAAACTGTAGTGTATATCGCGCTACAAGGTTCACAGACAGTATGCCAATGTTGATCATGACCTTTGACTTTGTACCCAAAATTCGACAGGGTCCCTCCTCTCATCATCAACAAATGACATGCAAAGTTTTTAAGTGATTGGGCAAAATCTGTAGTCTGTATTGCACCAAAAAGGTTTCACAGACAGTTTGCCAATGTTTGACCTTGACCTTTGACCCAGTGACCCCATATCAATAGATCTCTTCTTCTCATCATCAACAAGTAACATGCGAAGTTTGAAAGTGATCAGGCAGAAACTGTAGTGTGTATTGTGCCCACAAGGTGAAGTGTCACTGACTCATGCACATTCCCTTGCACGTACATACCCACCCACTCATTGACCCAACCACACACAAACAGCCGCATTACTATCTCCTCTCCAATGCTGTTACAAGGGGATAATAATTATAGTCAAAGCACGGTAATTATCAGAGAATTTAATCATCTGATTGGGACTTTCACTGTGTAAAATTATCAAATCAATCAATAAATAAGGTCAATGCCAAGCATGGCATCCCCTCACTGGACAGCAAAATCTATGGTACTATACTGACCTTGACCTTTAGACCCTAAAAATCAATAGTGATCTTCCTCTCTTTATACTAAAGCTATGTGAAGTATTAATCCGATAAGCCGAAAATTGTGGCTTCACGAAAATCTACAAGGTTTTTCTATAATGACCTAAAGTGACCTCATCTTTTCACTTTAAAACCAATAAGGATCTTCTTCTTCTAATACTAAATAATAATAATAATATAAATAATGTCAGGTATGAATACAATAGGGCCAAAACTGTGACTTATAGAGTGTCTACAAGGTTTTGTTACAGACACATGCATGCACCCACCCACACATTGATACTGCTGTAAAATGATGCATTTATGTATCATTATCCTATGAATTAAATTTTTGATGATCTGACAAAAACTTGTTGTTTACATTTGAAATTTGATACATGATTGGGGGGGGGGACTGGTTGACCCCACTTCTAATAGGACTTTTAAATTAAAAACGATAACCTAAATTAAACTATTAAAGTTTTGATGGAGGAGGCATTAACTAACATTTTGATATGTGGGTTGTCTAAAGCTAAGATAAAGAACTTTGGAAAATCTTTGCTGAATATTTAGAAATTGAACATTGGGAAAATTGGACTGGAATCCTTATTCCTTGACACTTAGAACATTTTATTACTCATTATTTATTTGATAATTCACGTGTTTAAACTAAAATGGTTCCATATCTATACATTTCATAAAATTCCTGTAGTGAGTGATTTAAACACATTTTATACTTATTTCTCCCTGTTTGAGATCATGATAATACAAAGGAATGTTTAAAAAAGTTATTATCACTTACTTTCAAATTTAGAATATACATATGAAGATTTCAAAGTCTTGTTCATTGAAAACTGTTTCCTCATTGATTTCATATGTTTAAGTTAAAAACAATAAAATATAAGACAATGAGCCCTACAATTGAATAGCAACTTTTGTCAATAGTTTGTTAAAGCCTTGAAATTGAGAAGATGTGATATGGAGAATACACATGTATTTTGGACTTAAACAAGTGAATAACAAAGCAAAAGATGTGTAATAATCAAAAATTTGAAATAAATGTCAATTCTTTCCAATGGAAGATTTCATACCTAAGTTTATTCTTTGGTCTGGTATTTCATAATAAGAATGAAAATTTTGAACATGCCCTCTTAAGGGATCATGAAAACATTAATTTTCCACAAGAATCATGTTTTATACTTACCTAAGTATTTCTTCTTTTGGAGGGTAACACATATCAGAAGTGACTTCTTTGTCATTTTTATATCCTAAACACTGAGGTGAAGCCATGTAATTTGAATGTCCCCCAGCATGTTCACAAGCATTTCTCTGTTTAAGAATATCTAAGCTATAGGCAAATATATCCATTATCTATGAAACAAAATGGGTTTTTTTCTGCATAATATAAACTATAAACTTCAGGATCGAGTTATCAGAAAACAAAACAATATGTGTGGTGTGATTAAAACTTATACATATTACAATAAATTACGATGATTCATGAAAGAGATACAACAAGCATCAGAGTACAAATGCTATTTCTCCATACCTGAAAATTATTAAGAATTATTAGTGAATTAGAAAAATTTTCAATAGAAAATTAAAGTTCTGTTGTATAATTTAGAAGTTGACCAAAAACTAGAAGGGATTGTATCTGAGAAAAATTCCAATTAAGGAAATTTAAGATTTCAAAATATGAATCATGACTAACAGATATTAAAGTTTATTAAGACTTGAAAAAGTCATACCTGCTTTCCATGATATGAACTAATTATCAAATATGAAGAAATGTGGGTGTGCAAATTATCATCAAAACTATATCATCGTCATTATTATCCTCTTTAACATGTCTTGACTTAACACAAGAGCACATATTGCTCACCTGAGGATCCAAATGTCCGAAGAGAAACGCAGAAAGGTATCTATAAACTTCTTTGATCTTATTCAATATGTATAAATATTTATGAAGAGAATGAAAAATCTGTAAATTTGTTGTTGGAATTAGGGTGGGAATCTCAATACTTTTAAAGATATTAGACCATTTATAAAAAGGATGGGGTAAGACATGATGCCAGGGTCTTCTGTGTATGTATCAACAAACTTCTCTAGACACAAGAACAAAAAATTACCCGACTTCAGTTGTTTATAATATAACTGGCCATTATTAAATTACAGACGCCTGAGCAGTCTAGTATTGCTAACGTAAGACATAGACAACATCGCAAATAAAAAATACTCCTAACTCCTTTTTCCAATATTAGGAAATTCATGGAAAATCCAAAAAGTAAAATTTGGTCAAAATCCTTTCAAAAGAACATTACTATATCCTAGCTAAAATAAGCATTTCAGAGCATCAACAGTCAACCACAGGGAAAATATTAATTAAAACGATGCTGTTTTGTATGAAAATGTTAAAGTTCAACAAAGTGAACTTGAAACATACATCCTTCTTAATCACTCGGATGCAATTAGTTTTATTATCCATGCAGTGGTATTGGAAAGGATTTTCAAAAAGGGGTACCTTATGAGACCTATTTTTAGCCATGGTGGCACCACCTGTTGGTGGATTTGGACTTTAAGAAAAAATTTGGACCTATAGTACGTAATGTATACTAAGTTTCATCACCATTCTTCAAAAGTCGGTGTGGCCTAGCGGTATCGCGTCGGACTGCTGATCGGGAGGCCGGGGTTCGAGTCCCGCTCTGGTCATGCCGGTGTCCTGTCTTTCGGATGAGACAGTAAAAACCGAGGCCCCGTGTCGTGGTATGCATGGCACGTTAAAGATCCCTCACTGCTTCGGGTGGGTCCGTTGCAAAGGTCAAAATTTGTATGCCCTGCATCAGGCAGATGCCGTCACCATATACGTGAAATATTCGTGGTGTGACGTAAAACAAAAATCAATCAACCATTCTTCAAGTGGTTCTGAAGAAGAAGTTGAAAATGTTAACAGTTTACAGACAGACTGAAAGATGGTCAGAGAGATGGATGATGGACAAAAAGTGATCTAAAGAAGTGAAAATGTTAAAAGTTTACAGATGGACAGACGAGAGGCAAAGTGATTAGAAAAGCTCACTTGACCTTACAGCTCAGGTGAGCTAAAACAATTAGGTATTTATCCAATTTCAACAAAATGAACAATTTCAAACATACATCCTTATAGATCAATCAGATGCCATTAGTTTCATTATCCACATAGTGGTTCTGGAGAAGATGATTCTTAATGAGAGGTAGCCACTTAGATCTATTTTTAGCACATGGTGGAGCCAACTGTCAAGAGATTTGGACAAAATGAACAAATTTAGTAAAGGACCTTTAATACTTCATTTATACGAAGTTATATCAAATTCCATTAATTTGTTTCAGAATAAAAATTGTAAATGTGACGTAATATCCCCACCCCCTTCCCCCTTCTGCTTTTTTTGCAAACTAAAAAAATTCATAAAAAGTTCAAAAATTGATATTTTGTCAAAATTCTTTCAAAAAACATTCTTTTACATATACTCTGCCTAAAATAAGCATTACATCAAAAGTCTACCATTAGGGAAATATCAATGAAAACCATGCTATTTAGCATGAAAATGTCAAATCCCAAAATTATGTCAAAAAGGTGTCAAAAATTATTTTCCGATTTCAACAAAATGAACGACTTGAAAAATACATTCCTCTACATCACTCAGATGCCATTAGTTTTATTATCCACACATTAGTTCAAAGAGGGGTACCCTCTGAGACCTATTTTTAGCCATGATGGCCCACCTGTCAACAACCTAATAGAGGACTCATAGCACTTCATATATACCAAGTTTCATCAAAATTCTTCAGGCGGTGTTGAAGAAGAAGTCGAAAATGTTAAGAGATAAATTTAAAAGATAAATGGACGACCTACGACCCACAGACTATCAGAATAGCTTACTTGAGCTTTCAGCTCTGGTGAGCTAAAAAGTCATCATACTTTTGTATAATGTACTTACCCAATCAATGCCATTTCGTAAATGAATGCCAATATATTTTTCCCCATGGAAGAATTTCTCAAGGTGCTTTTGTACTTCTTCCTCTATAGTTTCTGACCACCTCAGGTATCTGTGTAAAGGCACAGTCTCTTCTACCATAGGAAAAGGGGCAGGTGCCCCCCTCATTGCTATCACTGGATATTTGTCAGCTGGAAAACTAATAAGAAAATTAAATGGTTACTGCCTGATGATTCAATCAAACAATTTGTATACACCACGTAAAGTAAAAGGAAATGGAAATAAAAAATTGCCTAAAAACCATAGGCTCCTGGCCTGTAGGTCTACATGTTGCTACCAATGCATACAACTCAGCACACCTCCCCTTTCTTCATAATATATATATATATATAAATATATCTCTCCACCCCCTTATTTTTTCAATCATTTAACAGATTTATTAAATGGAATAGAATCAATAGGATAAATATTTATAGTTCTGAAAATTTTTTTCTTAAGAGTATGATAAGAAGAATTATTGTAGTAAAAATATAAACTGGGCTCTTAAAACTTATACCCACCAACTCATTCAGAAAAGGGGCATTTTCCATATGGATCTCAAGATTCTGTGAAGTCTTATTCTGATTCTACAGTTTTATTTCTTAGTCTGCCTTATATAGTGAACATGTTAAGACAAACTAAAACTTTTTCTCTCTGAGAGGTGCTAAGCTACACAGTTACTAATTGATGATAGACAGTTAGCAAGTGAAGCCAGAGACAACACATGTCTTAGTATAAAGCCACAAATAGATAAATTATGGGTTTAGCAATGATAAACAGGGAAATTAAAATGAGACTTATTATTACACAAAAACTTCATGTATATTGTAAAATTATATCATATACACATAGGATTATTGTCTACATCTATATCCATAAGATGAAAAAATCATAAATATAGATAAAAAAAAATATCATACTAAATATATAAGAATTGTCTAAAAAGGCAATCTTAAAAATAACTAAAGCAAAAGAAAGAAAAGAAAGGGCAAATATCTATACTAATTATTTTATGAAATGCATATTAAATTGATCTTTTACAAAACAAATTTCAGTTTATAATAAAATATTTAACAAAATGAATAAATATTTGCATTCAATCATTTATAAATTACATTATAATATTTTTGGTGTTAGTTTATTTTCAGTTACAATCTAAATTTGATTATCATACTTTGTATTCATTAAATAAAATGAAGACTACTCCTCCTACTGGTCAAGGGACTAATTTTTGCCAAATTGATCATTTTTATGTCCCAGCCACATATGGCAGTGGGCTCAAATTGCTTACTTTGTCCATCCTTCCATCATTCCCTCACATGTTTGGTTTCCAGACAATAACTCAAGTACCTTTCATCATATTCATACCAAATGTAAATATATGCTTGCTTATCAAGAGAGGCAGAAGCAATGATTTTGGGGGCAAAGGTCAAGGTCACAGCTGACAAAAATATATTGTAATTATTGGTTTAACAATGATAACTCAAGTACCTTTCACCATATTCAAACTAAATTTGGATATATGCTTACATATCAAGAGAGGAAGAACCCTGTTGATTTCAGGGTCAAAAGATCAAATGTCAAGGTCACAGCTGATGAAAATAGACTGTAATTTTTGGTTTCCAGATGATAACTCAAGTACCCTTTATCATATTCAAACCAAATTTGGATATACGCTTACTTATCAAAAGAGGAAGAACCCTATTGATTTGGGTTCAAAAGGTCAAAGGTCACAACTGATACTAAAGACTTAAATTGGTTTCCAGGTGATTTTCATATATTATCATATATCATTAATTGCTCATCAAAACATGATCATATTTCACATTTTTTACTGCTCAAGTTCTTTGAAACAGAGGTAATTTAAAATCTTGTGAAAAGGGAAGGATGCCTATAGACTTGAGGGTCAATATATCAAAAGGAAAAGTCATTACTGGTAATATTTATAGGAGTTATGGCCTATGAAACTTATAATTAAAATGTTAGTTCCGAAAACTTTATTGCTGCTACGAAACAAGCTCACAGCAGGGGCATATGTTTTACAGACATGCTCTAGTTTACATTACTTCCATTTTTGGGCTTTTTTGCTTTTGTTTTTGTGTTTTTGTTTTGTTTTCAGAATATCAATTATGTTTTCCATGTACTATTAATTGCACAAAAACAACACATGGTATGTGAATGAGTACTGTCATTTATTCATTTTCGTAAAAAATGATGAGGTATAAAAGTAATCACAAGGAAAGGCGGATCATTTGACAACAACTGCTTCTAAAATAAGACTTGTACGTGTATACACAATGACTAGAAGTGATCCCCAGTATATATATAAGAGACTAGGTAACAAACTTTAAGAACAAACTATCTGAAATGATTTTTTTATTTTATCCATAGGTAATTGCGACTTTTTCAATTTAATATGTGTAAAGTTGAATATTGATCTCCAAATCAGTCTCCTGACCTGGGCCCATGTGTACTAAAATTTGTAAACCCTAAGAGTACTCGTAAGTCACTCCTAGTGTAAATATACGAGTGACGTCATATGTACGAAAAGACGTAAACTTAACTTACATGTCATTCAACTCGTAAATATACAAGTGCTACAGTAGCACTCATAAAGTTATTTTTATCTAAAATAATGGCGTACGAGTACAGTTGTGATCTAGTGATTTGTACTTTTCCGTAATGACAGACCACTCTGTTTGCTTCCTCTCTGTTGTCAGTGTGTTCGAAAATTGCTGTTAATGATTTAGTTTATTTTTGATGTTATGGATAAGAATTTCAACTTCCTCAAAAGAGAAATTTGGTTTTAAATCTTTATGTTTATTATAAAGAATATTTTCAAAAGAAAATTTACCCTAGATTATACATACATATAACATATAAAACAAATCAAACACTTGAAATGTAAAATGTAGATCTAATTTGATATTTATTATTCGTTTTTTTATTTTTGTGTTTTTAGGGGGGTGGGTTAGGAGGGTTTCTACTACATTATTATACTAGATTGGCAGACAGATGAGGGAGGATTCTCTTTTTTCTATTTCATGATCCGCTTGACTTTGGTATATGTACTTATCGGGAATCGTTATCACTTTCTTTTGATGATTGGTTGGTTGGTTGATTAGTGTTTTATGTCGCTTTCAACAATATTTCAGTTATATCGCGACATGGAAGCAGAAGATTACCAACCTCTTAAACATAGTGACGCAACCCAGAAATCGAACCCAGATCATCGACACCGCAAGCCAAGTGCTTAACCACTACACCACGCCTGCCCCTTATTTTGATGACGTATTGCATACTATTCCATGACGTCACTACATGTTTGCAAGCACATCATGTGTATAATTATGCATTAACATAAATTATTAAAGTTATACATCTCTAAGAGGTACATTTTGACTTACGAAAAGTAATATTTCGATGTACTTTATGCATGCATTTGTGCTGCGTAAAGTAAGACAACTCCCAAGTAGGATCCTTACGTACATGTATGTACACACTTAAACTGGTTGATGAAACAGGCATTTGACTGAGCTAAGAATGTATGTAAGTAGACTTACACCATTGCCCGGAATTGGCATACAAATTAGTAAGCCAAACATTTACACATGTTGATGAAACGGGCTGAAGCATCATTTGTTACTATGGAGTATATGTACAGCACATGCATAAGAGTGCTCATAAAGTTAGGGTTTCATAACTTTATGAAATGTCTTCGAGTTGTTTTGTACATGTGATTTACGAATTCGTAACATTTTTCGTAAGTTTCTCATAAACTCTAGGTGTGCTCGTAAATCTACGAATCTTTGTACATATGGCACCTGGACATCAAATGAGTTGTTGTTTATGCAATAATGAAGCCATGTTCTTATGTGACGTCACATAATAATAAAATTATTCCAATACTATACATCATTGACCACTCTTTTTAAAGTCAATTCCAAAGTGCTTGTAAGCAGAAATTTTCTGTACAGGAAATTCTTTTGGTTTTAAGATTTTAATACCAAATATTGTCACATAAATTAGTGTCTGAACGTCATATTTAGTGTTTCAAATACATGATTCATTTCTATTTTTTTCAAAAGTAGACTAATTATCTAGATATAATTAACCTTAAAAGCTGATTTCAATGAAAATATAAAGGTGCAATTAGAATATGATGCCTATGTATCAAAATAGTCCCATGAGTAAAAGGAAATGATGTGCAAAATAACAGAAAGAAGAAGACACTCTTCTCACAAATTTTCAGACACTTAACATAAATAACATGACACTCTTCGCACCAATTTAGTCACTTGGCCTTTTCCAGATGAAATCATTGATGTCAATATAAGCTTTGTAAAATCCATCTCAGTTGTTCAAATTACTGGAGTAAATTACAGTACACATTGATGATGTCATAAATACACACATGCATTCATATTCAGTGCACTGCTGAGAAAAGCTTTATATAAAAAAAATTAAATACAATATCAAAAATATGTTATTAAAGTGCAATTACTACCAAAATAATCTAAATAGACAAAGTGTTCATTTTCATTGCCAGGTGCCTTTACTAAAGCATACACAAACATGAATCATTCAGAACAAAACTTTTCCATTTTCATTTCGAAAGTAATCTGAATTATGTTCTTTTGAGCTCTGACTTTAATGAACATAAAAAAAGCTATAAAAAGGTCATGGTCAAGGTCTTAAAAGGTAAAAACAATAAGGTCATAAGGTTTGGTATAAAATGAAGTCTTTTCAGTGATATATCAACTGCCTATCAATTACAACTTAAATATGTGGACAGACAAACTAACAGACATACAGGGCAAAAGCAATATGCCAATGAATCTTCACTACCAGAGGTGATAATAATTACCTACCTATTTGTCATTTTAAATTATGACCCCTAATCATTACTACTGTACCTTTTTCTCCACTCATCATGGTCATGGTAATGTATAAGATAAGGAATATCTTTATCAAAATGTACACCTAAACCATCCCAAAATGGTCCAAATGGATTTCCTTCAAGAAAGAAAAGTCAAATTGTGAATTAACTATAATACATGAAATAAAACAAAATGGCTATGCATTTTCTTCCTCTCAAATGCAATCATCAAAGTGTTTGAATTATCTATTGAAAATCTATTCTACCGGTATACCCAACTGTAAACTTGTACAAATTTCATACTGACATGAAAATGAATTACTGGTAGTACAAGCGTGTTTTTTTTAATATCTCCATTATGCCTTTAAGACTGTAGATTGAGATTGAAATTATTCAGGTTTATACTGTAACCAAATGTGTAGATTGACTGATTGATTGATTGATTTTTGTTTAATGTCACACCACGAATATTTCACGTATATGGTGACGGCATCTGCCTGATGCAGGGCATACAAATTTTGACCTTTGCAACAGACCCACCCGAAGCAGTGAGGGATCTTTAATATGCCATCCATACCACGACATGGGGCCTCGGTTTTTACTGTCTCATCCGAAAGACAGGACACCGGCATGACCAGAGCAGGACTGGAACCCGGCCTCCCTATCAGGAGTCCAGCGCGATACCACTAGGTCACCCCGGCTTCCAAATGTGTAAATCAAATACCCAAATCACTTATGACTATTATATTTCTTAATTTCTGTTAAAGAAATCACTGTACTGATGGCAATTAAGTTCAGATACATTTCTTTCTACAGCAGGATTTGTGATATCTGGAAAGGGAGATAATTAGATAATTGCACAGGATAACATTCTATAGGAGGCATGACCATACGGCAGTCCCTCATTGAATGATGATAAATGATGCAGTACATCATTTGCATTCAAATTATCATTAGTTACAGCATGCATAGTATATTTTTAGTTAGAGATGTACCTTTAAACGATAACAACGGTTTTGGTATCAAATTTTACCTTGATAAAGGCCTAAATTTCACTGTAAATGCTGTCAGTAACAAAAGTTAACAAATAATTTCAAATTCAATTAAAGTATTTCAAAGTCTCCTGAGCAATGTCATTTATCAACTTTAACTTTATATTTTTTGTTTCAGGAAACTTTAATAAAAATTATCAAAAGCAAACTTCATAAGATTTTGTCAAATCTACCCTTTTCTTACCCTCTTTCATTTTGCACTGACTTCCTGGTCTTCCATAACAGAATGCTGTTCTATTCCCTGGTGGCCAGTATTTTGGGGCAAGATGAGTCATAAAGTCCTTGGCTAAGATTACCCGATGATACTCTTTTAGAGGTGCCACCTGAAACCACTCACTAAACTCCACATTTTTCTGTAATATTTTGTAAAAAAAAACTACATTTCTTGTTATATCTAACAACCAAAATTTATTTGTTTATCATATATTTCTCATATACATATATCATATACATATACTGGTGTTTTAATGTCATTGTGAGAATAAGAGACATAGATGCCACATCTTTACTGTATATAGTTATTATATTTTGTACCATGCATTCACTCTATGCTATTTGACTGCATCATACCATTTTGTGACCTTTGTTAAACTCATAAGATCAGTATACATTATATACCATAATCTCTTCTGATATATACTATGATCTTTTTTGATCAGGATATACTATGATGTCATCTAAAAGGTATATACTATGATGTCATCTAATAGGTATATATTATAATGTCATCTAATAGGTATATACTATGATGTCATCTAATTGGTATATACTATGATGTCATCTAATAGATATATACTATGATGTCATCTAATTGGTATATACTATGATGTCATCTAATAAATATATACTATGATGTCATCTAATAGGTATATACTATGATGTCATCTAATAGGTATATACTATAATGTCATCTAATAGGTATATACTATGATGTCATCTAATTGGTATATACTATGATGTCATCTAATAGATATATACTATGATGTCACCTAATTGGTATATACTATGATGCCATCTAATAGGTATATGCTATGATGTCATCTAATAGGTATATACTATGATGTCATCTAATAGGTATATACTATGATGTCATCTAATAGATATATACTATGATGTCATCTAATAGGTATAAACTATGATGTCATCTAATAGGTATAAACTATGATGTCATCTAATTGGTATAAACTATGATGTCATCTAATTGGTATAAACTATGATGTCATCTAATAGATATATACTATGATGTCATCTAATTGGTATATACTATGATGTCATCTAATAGGTATATACTATGATGTCATCTCATAGATATATACTATGATGTCATCTAATAGGTATAAACTATGATGTCATCTAATTGGTATAAACTATGATGTCATCTAATTGGTATATACTATGACGTCATCTAATAGGTATATACTATGATCTCTTCTGGGAAAGTGAAGGAAACCAGAGCGCCCAAAAAATACTTTGGTAGGTACACTGCCAGACCTTCTCTTCTTCCCTAACATGGGACTTAACTCAGATATGATTGATTGATTGATTATTGCTTTACGTCACTTCACAATTATTTCACGTATATGGCGACGGCATCTGCCTGATGCATTGCATACAAATTTAGACCTTTGCAACAGACCCACCTGAAGCAGTGAGAGACCTTTTACGTGCCACACCTACCATGACACGGGACTTCAGTTTTTACTGTCTCATCCGAAAGACAGAACACCGGTGTGCCCAGGGCAGAAGTCGAACCCGGGACCACTCAATCACGAGCCGAGCACCTTATCCACTAGGCCACACTGGCTTAACTCAGATAGGACACAACTGAAAGGTTAAAGTGAGGTCAATGGACACTATAACACATACAATATAGAAATCAAGCATTTGTAACTGGTACATACAAAAAATAAATTTAAATCTTTCAGGATTAATATCTCATATAAAGAAATTTCTCATTTCTAATGTTTAGAACAAATTATGATTAAATTAGAATCAATACTAAAATATACACTTCACAACAATGAATATGATCTCTAGGGTCTATTTGATTTAACATTATGTAAATAGTGTTTACATTACTCAGTATTATATCATATTAAAGCATAGAGACTCCAATAATTAAATATACATATGCATTTAAGATAAATATCATTGAATCCATGTTACTCATAGTTCTTAAGAATAAACATGCAAATAAATGCTGAAATGTAAAAGAATAAAGAACACTCAAAACAGATTTCATTACATATAGGTAGATAGGAAATTAATATTAAATGATACGGTATAATGATTGGAATATAAAAAAGTAGAAATACAATCAAACTGTACAAGTTTCAAAGAAATAAATAATACAAAAGAATGCAATAACAAACCAAAAGAAGTATGAATTCTTCCAGAAAGATGAAGGTAAATTCAAGTTGAACTAGTGGGTATTGTTTTATGAGCAAAAAACGCTTGTCTCCCCTTCCTTATGGATGTGTTTCAGATAAGACCATTACAAATGGAAGAATCTGACTAGGATTTTAAAACATTATAGGAATATAATCTAAGACATAACACAGAGAAATAAAACAAAAAATTCTCTGAAAATTTGTAAACAATTCAGGCTAAATATCAAGACTCAAAAATGTATCACAACATTGTATGTAACAATACTGGAAAACGTTTTGCAATATATCATAATACTGAAATTAAATATTTTTCATTCTTTTTTCACAAATAAATTGTAAATAGTGTAGTGGATATCGTTAACATATTTTAATACAGATGAACTGACATGATTTTAATATAACAATATTAATCATGCTGTCATGTGTTATGGCCATTTCATTTGCATCTGTACAGTTACGTTCCTTCGAATCAATACGCAAGATCGTGACTACTAATTTACCGTTTTGACTTTTGCTTTTAATTATACACACCATTCTTTAGTTCTCTAGTAGGGCAGGAAATCTGCCCAAGTTTAGAACTTTGGAAGGTAACTAAAATACAAAACATGACTGGAATGAGTATTTGTGATCTTGCATATTTTTTCAGAGAGAATACTAAACTTGCACCAGTTTTCAGAAAAAAATATATATGTATCAAAAGCGAAAATTTTGGTTGACTGGTTAACTGGTAATATAGCACTGCCCTGTGAAAAAGACTAAGCCTTGAGAACTATACTTAAACATTGTTGCATGAGCTGAGATGCCAAAGTCCAAGCTAACAGTCATTCTCAAGGTGTCAGAAAATAATCATGTACATTAAGACTATAAGCACAGGGTTTGAAGAGATGATGAAAATCTGAATTGCTATGGCTGGATATCTAATTGACAGTCAACATTTCATATAAATTGTACCTCAAGTCAGTGTCATAAGCAAATGAATTCATTCATGAAATAAGAAAAACAGAATAACAAAAATTAATACCTACAAACTTTTTCTGTGATTAATGATAATATGATAGCACATAAGATTACTGTATTACACAACTATCTAATAACTGCATATAATTAGCAGATGCTTACTTACACTAGAAAATATAACAATTAGTATGTCAATCACCTGGTGGTCAATCAGCTTATAAAAGTAATCAACTTTACACGACAAAATCACAGAAAACATTCAGAGGCTTTGTTTCTTTTATGAAAGGTAGAAGAAATAAGTAAAACAGTGTAAATGTTATCTTAATATGGTGGATACAGGGTTCAGGTATCGATGTTTGTTGACATGCATCGTTCTACCAAATTATAAGGTAATAAGATGTGTGTCAACAAACATCGATACCCGAACCCTGTGACAGATGAACAAGATGAACCACCAATTCAGAAAAAAAAAAATGCTAACAAACATAACAAATCAACTTCGTTTACAGAGTCTGGATGGTTAATAGAAAAAAATGATGAATGTTTTTTGTCAGTTGTGTAAGTTATTTTTTCAATATTAAATTTTCTAAAATTCTAAGTATAAGTTGTTTTGTCTTTGTATACATGGCTAATGACTTACACATTTGGCTAATTAATTTGTGTTTGCATTAGTCAAATGACTATTGAACAATTTATGCTAACACTAGCACAGTCACCATGCACATCACCAAAATCCACATATTTTGTAACAGAGGCCTTGGTTTAGTTTTTAATATGTGCTAAAGGATAAACAGAAAAAGTTGATAAATAGGTAATCCAAATGGAATGAGATTACTGTAGGGACACTTTAGTCTATATCTCTATTTGTTAGACCAGATGAGGTTGGAAAGGGCAAAACTACCTACAGGTACATCTTTTACTTTCTTCTATAAAATGATGAACTTTAAAGAAGTATGTGTTCTTTTCTAATGTAATTAATGGCCAGACATTAGGGAGTACATGTATTTCTATTTTGATTCGTAGTAAGATCTTTCCAATTGTCTGAGTTCAGATTAAGGAATAGAGAAGACAGGAGAGTAAGTAGTGTTTTAGGGTTTCTGAATGTTTGCAGTTACATTTGTCTCAGTGTTGGATATATGATTTTTAAAATAAATAACTATTCAGAGAGCTGTAACCAAGTTTGTGTCTAGAATGGAAAATAATATGAGTTTTTTTGTTAGCTGCATAGAAGTAATCTGGTACAGATTGAATCTTAATATTTCAAAGGGTCTTAAAGGATATTAGAGATTTTTGCATTTTTTAAATCGTTTGTAAGCAAGTTCCACTCAGTTATAGCCTTTGGAAAGATAGAATTTTTATACACTGTTGTTTTGCAAAATGGAATTTCAAGATTGGTGGTATTTTTGAGATTTCTTTGATGCATATCATGTGAGAATGATGAAATGTGTGTGTATTAGTAACGAGGTGTCTTATGTTTTGTCATTTTGTAAAATTCGATCATGCAATGTTTATATGAATGATATTGTAATGATTCCCACTGATTTTCTACTAGAACTTGTTCCCATGAACAAGATTTTCTTGTCCCACACACTATCCTCCCAGCTTCAATTTGAATATCTTTTATATCATGTTTTTCATAATTTGTGCAGTTATCCTAATATAACATTGGCATAGTCTAAAAGTGGTGGGAAATGACCATGGATTGTAATGACTTTGGATGTAGTGTGAATTTTAAGTTTCTTAGAATATTAACTCTCTTCCAGACTTTACTTGTGATAGAAGAAATGTGTGTCATTTAATGTGAAGTGTTTGTGGTCTGTAAAATTTTGTATGATTGTGTTGTCCATGATTTTAGGTGGATGTGATACTTTCTCTACAGATGAGAATTTCTTCTGTTTCGACTTGAAAATGGATATAAGAAATGTATAAAATTTTTTCAGACAATTTTTGTCTTGCATGTCTGTCACTGAAATTTTCCTATAATTAATCTTTGGATCTTTTACTTTTTTCTTATTGATCTTAAACTGAAAAGATATAATACTTGACTGAATTCAATTGGACAGACATGGACAAAATGTTAATAAGATTACCATGGCAGGATTACATGTCTATAGTTGACCAGTAATCTGACCTATGAGACACAACTGTCAAACAGAAATGGCCCTAAGAAACAGATTCTTCTGTATTTGATGTACATTCAGATATAAGAATAAGAAGGGTTATTCTAATGCATTTTGTTTGTAACACGCAATTTCATAGACTGTCCGATTTAAAAACTGCAAGGGTATTCACGATGCCCTGCAGTTTTTGATATGACGTCATGATACCCTGCAGTTTTTGATTTGTGACGCCACAATACCCTACAGTTTTTGATATGACGTCATGATACCCTGCAGTTTTTGATTTGTGACGCCACAATACCCTACAGTTTTTGATTTGTGACGCCACAATACCCTACAGTTTTTGATTTGTGACGTCTCTGTGATAAGCAACTTGGTTAAGAAAACCATAACTCTGTGCGTATTGCCTCTAATTGTAATTATATTTATCAAATACATTAAAATGGGGTTACCATGTGATTGCTTTACAAAAACTGACAAGGTATCGGCAAATACCCTGTCAGAAGTTTCTGTAAACTCAATTGCTGACAGGGTAATCGCCAATTCCCTGTCAGTTTTTGTAAAACACTTGCATGGTAATCCCCTATTTGCCTTTTACTTATTAGAACAAAATAAAAAAGGAAGATATATGATGAGTATTTATTGACATACAGGCAAACCTGTTTTAAGCTACAACCAAAGGCAAATTGAAAAAGTGGTTTCTTGATACAGAATTATTTGGAATAGAAAATTATTAGAAAAGAACACAGAAAGGTGGTTGTTTAGGACAAGTGATTGTCTTTGAAGCAGATTTGACAGTAATTATAGTTTTTCTTTGGAAAAACAATGGACATATAATTCTGGGGAACTGGGAATAATTGCTTCTAAAAATATATTCAAAGGAAAAAATTTTTATCAGTCTTTAACACATTTTGCTTCCATGCTAATCAAAGTAGTAAGATACCGAGCAATAGCGAATATGGTAAATCCTAGTCTACTAGACAAATAGAGATATAGGCTATCATGAACTCCTGGAAGAACAATAGGAACATTCATTCTACTAGACAAATAGAGATATAGGCTATCACAGACTCCTGGAAGAACAATAGGAACATTCATTCTACTAGACAAATAGAGATATAGGCTATCACAGACTCCTGAAAGAACAATAGGAACATTCATTCTACTAGCCAAATAGAGATAAAGGTTATCACACTCTTCCTAGAAGAACAATAGGAACATTCATTCTACTGGACAAATAGAGATATAGGCTATCATGAACTCCTGGAAGAACAATAGGAACATTCATTCTACTAGACAAATAGAGATATAGGCTATCATGGACTCCTAGAAGAACAATAGGAACATTCATTCTACTGTACAAATAGAGATATATGCTATCACAGACTCCTGGAAGAACAATAGGAACATTCATTCTACTAGACAAATAGAGATATAGGCTATCACAGACTCCTGGAAGAACAATAGGAACATTCATTCTACTAGACAAATAGAGATATAGGCTATCACAGACTCCTGGAAGAACAATAGGAACATTCATTCTACTAGACAAATAGAGATATAGGCTATCACAGACTCCTGGAAGAACAATAGGAACATTCATTCTACTAGACAAATAGAGATATAGGCTATCACAGACTCCTGGAAGAACAATAGGAACATTCATTCTACTAGACAAATAGAGATACAGGCTATCATGGACTCCTGGAAGAACAATAGGAACATTCATTCTACTAGACAAATAGAGATATAGGCTATCACAGACTCCTGGAAGAACAATAGGAACATTCATTCTACTAGACAAATAGAGATATAGGCTATCACAGACTCCTGGAAGAACAATAGGAACATTCATTCTACTAGACAAATAGAGATACAGGCTATCATGGACTCCTGGAAGAACAATAGGAACATTCATTCTACTAGACAAATAGAGATATAGGCTATCATGGACTCCTGGAAGAACTATAGGAACATTCATTCTACTAGACAAATAGAGATATAGGCTATCATGGACTCCTAGAAGAACAATAGGAACATTCATTCTACTGGACAAATAGAGATATAGGCTATCACAGACTCCTGGAAGAACAATAGGAACATTCATTCTACTAGACAAATAGAGATATAGGCTTTCACAGACTCCTGGAAGAACAATAGGAACATTCATTCTACTAGACAAATAGAGATATAGGCTATCACAGACTCCTGGAAGAACAATAGGAACATTCATTCTACTAGACAAATAGAGATACAGGCTATCATGGACTCCTGGAAGAACAATAGGAACATTCATTCTACTAGACAAATAGAGATATAGGCTATCATGGACTCCTAGAAGAACAATAGGAACATTCATTCTACTAGACAAATAGAGATATAGGCTATCATGGACTCCTGGAAGAACAATAGGAACATTCATTCTACTAGACAAATAGAGATACAGTCTATCACAGACTCCTGGAAGAACAATAGGAACACACATTCTACTAGACAAATAGAGATAAAGGTTATCACAGACTCCTAGAAGAACAATAAGAACATCCATTCTACTGGACAAATAGAGATATAGGCTATCATGAACTCCTGGAAGAACAATAGGAACATTCATTCTACTAGACAAATAGAGATATAGGCTATCATGGACTCCTAGAAGAACAATAGGAACATTCATTCTACTGGACAAATAGAGATATAGGCTATCACAGACTCCTGGAAGAACAATAGGAACATTCATTCTACTAGACAAATAGAGATATAGGCTATCACAGACTCCTGGAAGAACAATAGGAACATTCATTCTACTAGACAAATAGAGATATAGGCTATCACAGACTCCTGGAAGAACAATAGGAACATTCATTCTACTAGACAAATAGAGATACAGGCTATCATGGACTCCTGGAAGAACAATAGGAACATTCATTCTACTGGACAAATAGAGATATAGGCTATCACAGACTCCTGGAAGAACAATAGGAACATTCATTCTACTAGACAAATAGAGATATAGGCTATCACAGACTCCTGGAAGAACAATAGGAACATTCATTCTACTAGACAAATAGAGATACAGGCTATCATGGACTCCTGGAAGAACAATGGGAACATTCATTCTACTAGACAAATAGAGATATAGGCTATCATGGACTCCTGGGAGAACAATAGGAACATTCATTCTACTAGACAAATAGAGATATAGGCTATCATGGACTCCTAGAAGAACAATAGGAACATTCATTCTACTGGACAAATAGAGATATAGGCTATCACAGACTCCTGGAAGAACAATAGGAACATTCATTCTACTAGACAAATAGAGATATAGGCTTTCACAGACTTCTGGAAGAACAATAGGAACATTCATTCTACTAGACAAATAGAGATATAGGCTATCACAGACTCCTGGAAGAACAATAGGAACATTCATTCTACTAGACAAATAGAGATACAGGCTATCATGGACTCCTGGAAGAACAATAGGAACATTCATTCTACTAGACAAATAGAGATATAGGCTATCATGGACTCCTGGAAGAACAATAGGAACATTCATTCTACTAGACAAATAGAGATATAGGCTATCATGGACTCCTGGAAGAACAATAGGAACATTCATTCTACTAGACAAATTTGAGATACAGTCTATCACAGACTCCTGGAAGAACAATAGGAACACCCATTCTACTAGACAAATAGAGATAAAGGTTATCACAGACTCCTAGAAGAACAATAGGAACATCCATTCTACTAGACAAATTGAGATATAGGCTATCATGGACTCCTAGAAGAACAATAGGAACATTCATTCTATTAGACAAAATAGAGATACAGGCTATCACAGACTCCTGGGAGAACAATAGGAACATTCATTCTACTAGACAAATAGAGATATAGGCTATCACAGACTCCTGGAAGAACAATAGGAACATTCATTCTACTGGACAAATAGAGATATAGGCTATCACAGACTCCTGGAAGAACAATAGGAACATTCATTCTACTAGACAAATAGAGATATAGGCTATCACAGACTCCTGGAAGAACAATAGGAACATTCATTCTACTGGACAAATAGAGATATAGGCTATCATGGACTCCTGGAAGAACAATAGGAACATTCATTCTACTGGACAAATAGAGATATAGGCTATCATGGACTCCTGGAAGAACAATAGGAACATTCATTCTACTGGACAAATAGAGATATAGGCTATCATGGACTCCTGGAAGAACAATAGGAACATTCATTCTACTGGACAAATAGAGATATAGGCTATCACAGACTCCTGGAAGAACAATAGGAACATTCATTCTACTAGACAAATAGAGATATAGGCTATCACAGACTCCTGGAAGAACAATAGGAACATTCATTCTACTGGACAAATAGAGATATAGGCTATCATGGACTCCTGGAAGAACAATAGGAACATTCATTCTACTAGACAAATAGAGATATAGGCTATCACAGACTCCTGGGAGAACAATAGGAACATTCATTCTACTAGACAAATAGAGATATAGGCTATCATGGACTCCTGGAAGAACAATAGGAACATTCTACTGGACAAATAGAGATATAGGCTATCAGGGACTCCTAGAAGAACAATAGGAACATTCATTCTACTAGACAAATAGAGATATAGGCTATCACAGACTCCTGGAAGAACAATAGGAACACTCATTCTACTAGACAAATAAAGATATAGGCTATCACAGACTCCTCGAAGAACAATGGGAACATTCATTCTACTAGACAAATAGAGATATAGGCTATCACAGACTCCTGGGAGAACAATAGGAACATTCATTCTACTGGACAAATAGAGATACAGGCTATCATGGACTCCTAGAAGAACAATAGGAACATTCATTCTACTAGACAAATAGAGATATAGGCTATCACAGACTCCTGGGAGAACAATAGGAACATTCATTCGACTGGACAAATAGAGATACAGGCTATCATGGACTCCTAGAAGAACAATAGGAACATTCATTCTACTAGACAAATAGAGATATAGGCTATCACAGACTCCTGGGAGAACAATAGGAACATTCATTCTACTGGACAAAATAGATGTACAGCCTAGGCAATCACTGACCCCTTAAAGAACCAGAGGTGGGATATAGTATCATGGAGATGTCAGCATTCCCTGCTGACCAATCACATCCACTGTCATGCTCTGGGATTATTTCATCTAGTATTACTCATAGTAATATGAGGTGGTGATGTTATTACCATAGTCACAATACTAGGTAAAAAGCAAAGATGAGTAAAAATGTGTGACATTGTATCATTACAGTACAGTCAAATAGTTTAGTGAGGACTACACTCAAATAAGGAAGTCAACATGTCATACCATGATTTCTGATAAGCACAAAGAAGGTCTTTATAGCAAATCTAGTTTTATAACCAAATACACTGATGACTGAAAGTAAATGAGCAAAATTGTTTTACAAGAGTTGTTTGTTAAGAGAGTTTATAAATGATATATAATGAGGTAAAAGACCAAAGTGATATTCATCAAACTATAAAAAGTTGAATATTTCATAGATGTACCTGTGCAAAGCTCAATGAAGGCAAGTGACATGCATTTCTTTGTAATTCAGTTAAAAACAGAGTGACTAAAGACAAATAAGAGGTCAGGTTTGAAAGTTGTAGCTCGATGAAAATGTTTTTACTAAGAAGTGAATGGAGGTACAGATCTATTTTTCAATTTAGCTAACACAAAAGTAAAACTTGATGGAAAACTGCAGATTGAAAACTAATCATACAAAATCTGCAGAAATGGAGTTAAGCTTTACAGTTCACAGAAAAGGGCCTATAATGTACAAATATAAACTATATCTTGTAAATGTATCAACTACGTTTGTGTTTTTGGGAAAATTGAAATAAGAAAGTTACATTACAAATAGAAGAAAATGTATTATTAGGCATTGATAAAAATATGTACTTACATATGTACGAAATGGAGGAAGAATTAAAGTTCTGTCTGTATTCTTGGCAAAAGCCAAACCTCCAAGAAAATGCTCTGCTTGGTTCCCAAAACGCCCTAATCAGAAAAAATGAATTAAAATAATGTATACATGTTTTATGTTGTATTCCAGAAATATGACCACTGCATTATCCTAGTGCAGTATACAGTTACATACAAAATCAATCAAAGCAAGAGCAAGTTAAGGTAATGGCTATCAATGTTCTAGAGAAAGAATTTATATTTCAAGTATGTAACTATATGTATCTCAAACCTTTTGATTCTCTTAAATGGGGCTTTTAATGGGTCCCATTGCCAACTTAATAAGGCTTTATTTCACCCATGTTACCGGACCAAATCCCATGTAATAAAATAATATGGTTATGGTTATATATAAGCCTAACAGACTGAGATATGCTGGCTTTCAAACCTGGGATCTCTGAGTCATGTGCCTGAGAGACTGAGCCACACTGGTTCTTGAACTTGGGACCTCTCAATCATTTGCCTAACAGACTAAGCCACACTGGCTCTTGAACCTAGGACCTCTCAGTAATGAGCCTAACAGACTAAGCCACACTGGCTCTCGAACTTGGGACCTCTCAATCATTTGCCTAACAGACTAAGCCACACAGGTTCTTGAACCTAAGACCTCTCAGTAATGAGCCTAACAGACTAAGCCACACTGGCTCTTGAACTTGGGACCTCTCAATCATTTGCCTAACAGACTAAGCCACACAGGCTCTTGAACCTAGGACCTCTCAGTAATGAGCCAAACAGACTAAGCCACGCTGGCTCTCGAACTTTGTACCTCTCAATTATGAGCCTAACAGACTGAACCATGATGGCTCTTGGATCTCCCAGTTATGAGCTTAACAGAGGAAACCACGCTGGCTCTAGAACCATGGACCTCTTAGTCATCAGCTTAACAGACTAAGCTACGCTGGCTCTCAAACCTGGAACAGACTGAGCCACGCTGGCTATCGAACCTGGGAGTTCTCAGTCATGAGCCAACAGACTGAGCCATGCTGGCTTTCGAACCTGGGACCTCTCAGTCATAAGCCAACAGACTGAGCCACACTGGCTCTCTTACATTTGAACTCTCAGTCACCAGCCTAACAGAATGAGCCATGCTGGCTCTTGAACCTTGGACCTCTCAGTCATCAGCCTAACAAAATGAGCCATGCTGGCTCTTGAACCTTGGACCTCTCAGTCATCAGCCTAACAGAATGAGCCATGCTGGCTCTTGAACCTTGGACCTCTCAGTCATCAGCCTAACAGAATGAGCCATGCTGGCTCTTGAACCTTGGACCTCTCAGTCATCAGCCTAACAGAATGAGCCATGCTGGCTCTTGAACCTTGGACCTCTCAGTCATCAGCCTAACAAAATGAGCCATGCTGGCTCTTGAACCTTGGACCTCTCAGTCATCAGCCTAACAGAATGAGCCATGCTGGCTCTTGAACCTTGGACCTCTCAGTCATCAGCCTAACAGAATGAGCCATGCTGGCTCTTGAACTCTGGACCTCTCAGTCATCAGCCTAACAGAATGAGCCATGCTGGCTCCTACTGCATCATATGAAATACATGTAGGTGTCTTTCATATGTCTTATAATACTAGATTAGATGCATAACTTTACAGTTCGCATTCAAGCTATGGTTTCTTACAACATTCTATACAAAGAAACTTCATCAAATCATGTTTTCCTTTTAAGGAAACAACATACAGAACACATGGTTATATTTACAAATTTGACGGTACTGCATGTTGTAATAGATATTTGGAAATAAAAAATATATGCATAATATATAAGAGACAATAAGTCTTTACCCATGCACAAACAAAAAATAACATATCCCTTGGGGTCCCAATTAAATTCTTGGACATTAGTATCCTCTGATGAAGTCTTTGTAGGAAAGAACAGCAACAAACCAAAGAGATATAAATAATTCATGGAGCTGAAAAAAAAAAAAGAAATAATCTTAAAAATTGTAATTATTTTCATTTTCAACAAATAATCAATGCTAATATATGTAACCTGCAAGATTTTATCAAAGACCAATAATAATATATGTAATATAATGTGCAAGGTTTACTGGTACTGTGGTGTGCCCGTCTGTCTGTATGCTGTTTTACATCAAATAATGTCCTTAGTGATTTTTATTAGTTCTTCGAGATTTCTTGCATAAAAGCGTTGTTCAGGAATGGCAACTATGAATGGAATGGTAGATCCTATGCACACACAAACAAAAGAATAATAAAAAAATGATTAAGTTTAGCACCAGAAATGGTACAAAATTTTTTAAATCGGAAATTCCCCATTAAAACAATGAAACCTGTATAGCATCAGACTTATAAGAACTAATCAATCTTCATGTGAGTAACTTTCCACTTTTTAGATAATACTCCCATTAAATTTGTGATTTTTCCATCCACCATTGTCACGTTAGACATCACTTTGAACTTAAATGGAACAATCACTAAGGACATTATTTTGCACAAAAGTTTTACTTACAATGAAATTGTTATTTTCATGCCCCGGATCGATAGATCGGGGGCATATGGTTTTTTTCCTGTCTGTTTTTTCTTGTCAAATTTGACCTTGGCTATAACTTTTGAACAGTGAGGGACAGAGACTTCATATTTGACATGCATACTCAACTAATGAAGCCCTTTTAAATGACACCAAGGCCAATAAGCTTTTGACCTTGACAATAACCTTCACACTAAAAATAACTTTTGGACCTTGGTGCCGCCAGAGGTATAAGTGTTTCACAAACACAGCTTGTTTCCTATAAGAATTTGCCTATCACATAATAAAATCCTTCACAAAATTATGACGTATATATGTTCTAATATTTATTATATCAAGTTATCAAAAGAAGCCTTTGAGAAAAGTTATAATTTGGTGACAAGAAGTCAGATTAATGTACATTAACTATGGTAATGATAATTGCATTACAATAACTTTCAACATATCCGTTGGACTGTGACAAAATTTTGAGGAATCTTTTTACATGCCAGTATCTGCTGTGACCAAGACAAAAGACCTGTGATTCTTGAAACTTAGGGTCCTACATCAGCTTTACTGGTGTATGGTGCAAATTTCAACGGTGTATTCTGTACTTTGATAGTCATACAATTTTGTACATTATCCAGGGGTTACCATGCATGTGTTTTGTATATTATCCAGGGGTTACCATGCATGTGTTTTGTATATTATCCAGGGGTTACCATGCATGTGTTTTGTATATTATCCAGGGGTTACCATGCATGTGTTCTGTATATATCTAGGGGTTACCATGCATGTGTTTTGTATATTATTCAGGATTTACAATGCATGTGTTTTGTATATTATCCAGGGGTTACCATGCATGTGTTCTGTATATATCTAGGGGTTACCATGCAGGTGTTTTGTATATTATTCAGGATTTACAATGCATGTGTTTTGTATATTATTTAGGGGTAACCAGTCCATGCATGTGTTCTGTATATTATCCAGGGGTTACCATGCAGGTGTTTTGTACATTATAATATAGGGGTTACCATGTAAGTGTTTTGTATATTATATTGCGGTTACCATGTATGTATTTTATATATTATATTGGAGTTACCATACATGTGTTTTGTATATTATATAGGGGATACCATGCAGGTGTTTTGTATATTATATAGAGGTTACCATGCATGTGTTTTGTATATTATATTGGGGTTACCATACATGTGTTTTGTATATTATATAGAGGATACCATGCATATGTTTTGTATATCATATTGGGGTTACCATACATGTGTTTTGTATATTATATACTGATTACCATGCGTGCGTTTTGTATATTATATTGGGGTTACCATACATGTGTTTTGTATATTATATAGAGGATACCATGCATATGTTTTACTTTAATTTCTGACAGGCTGTGGCCAATACCCTGTCAGTTTTTGTAAATACATACATGGTAGCCCTACGTTAATGCATTTGACCTAAATAATGAATGTAACTGTATAAATATTCTAGCCCGCTATGATGTCAAAACCAAACAGTGACATCAGTAAAATGTGACATCATGTTAAAAACTGCAGTGAACGTGAAGCCTCTTACAGTGAACGTGAAGCCTGAACGTGAAGCCTCTTACAGTGAACGTGAAGTCTCTTACAGTTTTTAAATTAATCAACCAATGAGATTACATGATATAAAAGGATGTAGTAGAATTACTGATCACATATATGGTATTTAACCAATCAACACAAAAATATACATCTTCAAAATAATTCTAAGTACAAAGTTCGAAAGTCTTTGTACCAGGTTTCATCAAAATACCCAAAAGGGTTTAGGAGGATTTGCAAAGACAAGGTATTTTAAGGAAATCTAAGTTCAAGGGCCATAACTCCAATATTCTTTTCTTTTTTTTTTTTGTGAACAGCATTTCCCTTCCAATATACACATTTTCACATGGTGCTCTTTCATTGTACCAAGTTTCATCAAAATCCCTCCAAGGGTTTAGGAGAGGTGGTGAAGACAAGATAGATGGGACAGACGTACAGACAGACGACAGCAGTATAGCATAATACATCCATATTTTCATCTGGGTGTGTAAATATAGAATATGAAATGAATTTTCATTTCATACGGTATTTATGAAACGAGTTGTTTGTTTTATACCCCGAGCCTTGGCGAGGGGATATAAAACACATAATCAGTTTCATAAACGATGTGCTCTTTTAACAGATTTGAGACTGTGACAACCTCTCATTTGAGAGAGAATTATGAAAATGCATAACAATTTGTATTTTCATTAATTAATAAATCTCAAGTATTGAACAGAAATAAAAAAGTACCAAAAACTGAAATTTTAGAATTTTGACTTTAAACTTCAAATAGCACATCTTCACCAGGAATTTCACCCTTCCAACTCAATCTTTTGGAGTTTACATCTATACAAATGTTGCAGCTATAAACTCCAAACCCATAAGCTAAGAAGGACAACTTGTTTGGTAAACTAATAATTCAATATGTCATATATAAAGATATCAAATTCTAAAATTTCATTTCTAAGTACTTGATTAGTACACCAAAATTTATTGCTGAAAATGGAGATTGTTATACATTTGAATAATTGTCTTTCAAATGAACGGTTGTCCCTTAGCTGTTTCAGTTTCAGACCAAAATTCCAAATTAAAAGTTTAAATATTAGAAAAACTCCAAATATTGTCTATCAAACCAATTTTATCTCTACTGAATCAGATTGAGTCAGAATTCTTTTTTTCCATAGCTTTTTGTCTTAGATAACTTAAGAGTGTGAACAAATTTAAAAACTAGTTTTTGTGTAAAATTAAATAAATTTGTCTCTTAAATGGGATTTGAATCTCTATTCTTCAGAATAAAGTTAACTAAATTTTGACCCTTGAAAAAGATATTTTGTGATAAAAATTGCTAAACAAATTTATGCCTTAGGCCTATTACTTTTCTGTATTGCAGAAATCAAGAAAGTGACCATAAAAATCAGGAAATGACCAAGTCAGAAAAGAGGACAAAGTAATTCATCAAAAAATTTGATTTTGGAATAAACAACACTCCTAAAGATACCTTTCTTGATTACTTTGGTGTATTTAGCTGGTTGATCTTATGCAGCTGGTCAAAAGAAGTTTGTTAAAGAAGTGTAACCTCTTAGCTCTGTGTTGCCCTGATAGGAATCTATCTGACCCAAATGGGTATTAGCCAAACTTCTCGGCCATTTTTGGTGCAAAATCTGGATTTTTACTAGTAAATATGTGACCAAAAGGCCCCCCTCTAAATCTTCCACTGAAGATACCCCAAACTGTGTTATAAACAATCTAGGATAGGATCCACCTCTGAGATATGGCTGAAAAATGAGACTTGTAGAGAGACCTTCGGCAAGGTCACCGATCTCCGACTGCGGCGCATTTTGCTGTGATGAGCTGAAATTATTAAAAACGCTTGATTATTATTTTCTTTTATTATTGTTAAATCAGTGTACTAGTATCAAATTTCTGCAGTCAGGCAGTGTCTGATTGCATATATCATTTATATGTATATATTTCAAGTCTTATTTCAAAGGTGGTACATGTACTGTAGGCTTGGAAAGCAAGGTCCTAAAGCTGTCCTAGGTGGTGGCCTTTTCGTTTATCCTTATCATTGCTATGATAGACCGCACTTAAATTTATGGTAAGTGTATAACTTACTACTTGCACTGGGATACACGTGTCACTTCGGAGTTGAGTTTGGATTTTGTACTTCTACTTTCAATTCATAAAATGTATTTTACTAATAAGAGTTATCTTTCTTGTTAAGGCCCTCGCAAATACATGTGCTGACATTCTCAAATGGAATCCATAGTCCGTCCAAACATAAAATACAACTGACTCAGTGTTCTACTTGGCCGAGATCCTCACTTACAGAACCAAATTCGCCAACTTCAAATGCAATGGTACCGGCAACGCAAAGCCGCCAGATATCTGATATGTCAGATTCACAAACCACAACACAAGCTCAGTTAATGACATTTTTCTTTAAATTTAAGCTTTATTTATTTTACAACGATTAAAACACGAGTTAACAACTTATATAAATCTTGCTCATTAGCACAGATCTTGGCGTAAGGGTGTCGTTTGTGTGGGAGTAAACCGGAGTACCCGGAGAAAACCCACGAAGCCAGGTTTATGGTTTATGGAACGCCTAAGCTGCCTTATAGTGTAAAAAACCACAACATTATATCAATACGTCATTACATTATGTGGTTACGTCTTTATCTTATGTAAATACTTTACTACGTATTGTGGAAACATCTTTACTAAAAGTCAATATTTCAATATGTTGTGTGGAGTCTTATTTATGTTATGACAAAAGGTCTGTGTGTTATGTCATGACCCCTTTATGTTATGTCATGACCCCTTTATGTTATGTCAAAACCCCTTAATGTTATGTCAAAACCTCTTTATGTTATGTCAAAACCCCTTTATGTTATGTCAAAACCTCTATGTTATGCCAAAACCTCTTTATGTTATGTCAAAACCTCTTTATGTTATGTCAAAACCTCTATGGCATGTCAAAACCTCTTTATGGCATGTCAACACCTCTTTATGTTATGCCAAAACCTCTTTATGTTATGTCAAAGCCTCTTTGTTATGTCATGACCTCTGTATGTTATGTCAAAACCTCTCTATGACATGTCAAAACCTCTTTATGGCATGTCAACACCTCTTTATGTTATGCCAAAACCTCTTTATGTTATGTCAAAGCCTCTTTGTTATGTCATGACCTCTGTATGTTATGTCAAAACCTCTCTATGTTATGTGCAAACGACTTTATGTTATTTGAATGCTTCTTTATATTATGTTGACTTCTTTACTTATTTCAATATTTCTTTTCGTTTTGGCAATAATTACTTACGCAATGTCAAGACTTCTTTATTTTGTGTGGTGTAGAAATATCTAATGTTATATTATATTAAACATGTATTGAACAAGATTTTGCATATGTGTGACCCAGATTGTTGAAATGTTCAATTCAAAATGGAGGAAATTTTATCAAAGTTGGGTTTTGAATTGCATATTCAGAAATTCAAGGAGGAAAAAATCGTGCCAGAGATTGTATGCAAATTATCCAAATTTGAATTGCAATGTTTAGGACTGACTTCCTCTGCAGATATGATGAAATTGAGGGTTGAATGTATCAAACATGGAAGTTCAAATTCGCTCGGAACCTCTGCTAGTGGCGATTCATTTAGAAAACATTTTGACATCGGGAATGAAGTTCTTGAGGGTTTAATTGAGACTGGATTTTCAGTTTCCGATATGAGCAAATTACTTTTAGTCTCTGAAAGAACTTTATACCGAAAAATTGAGCAAATACAACATTGGGAAGCGAGTTTTCTCCGAATTAGATGACGAGGCTTTGGACTCAAGTGTGGGACAACTTCTTACAGAATTTCCAAGATGCGGAGAACAAATGCTTAAGCATCTTTTGACAACTAAAGGAATAAAGGTATGTACACATTTATCAGGATTCCGTACCATGTATGAAGTCAATATCTTTATTTGTTTTCAGAAGAAAGTTACAACCAAACTAGATCTATTCTAACGATTAAATACCCCCTCCCCTGCAGCAAAAAGTTGCTCAAATTTCCATGGGACTTTTCGTACGACTTACTTTTTGGGATGAAGGCAAAGTCAAAGGTGAAATCTAAAGATATATCAGATAATGAACCTTATTTGTAAGTTATTTTAGAGATTTTGGTAAAGTGTGTACCGTGACCTTGATCATGACGATAGGACCTTGGGTCAAGGCCATGGCATACCCTTGAGTCAGACAACAATTCTATCAAATAAAGGTTCGAATGACAATAAGTAATGGCCCAGGCAAGGGTTTATGTTATGTGTACAATGTGACCTTGACCTTCAAGTTATCGGAATCAAACTTTGCAACTAGAAGTTGTCGTCCGGACAAGGCATAAAGTTACCTTCCTGTGCACACTGAAATGTGACCTTGTTTCAAGTCACAAAACATCCTTGGGTCTTGAAAAATTGTGTAAAATAGTATCCAAATACAATTGGACAGTAAGAAGTTATAGTCCGTTCAAGGATTTTGCTATGCATATTTTATACACTGTAACCTTGACAATATGATCATAGGTTAGAGTCTTGACATTTCCTTGGATCATGTACCAGGATTATTATTTGAATCCAACTAGGTAGAAAGAAGTTTTGGCTCAGACAAGGAATTTTAACTATGACTCTGACCTGACCTTGACTTTATGACCAGTCAAGGTCATGACACACACTTGGCTTGTGCACATTAATGTGAAATATTGTCCAAATCCAATTTAGAAATAAGTTATTGGCCCACACACTGGCTTTTGCTATTTGAATATTGTGACCTTGACAATATGATCATAGACAAAGGTTATGACACACACTTCGGTCATATACAACAATTGTGTACTATATTAGTATATTAGAACTATTTTTCCATCACCGTAAGTTACAAAGACAAACTTTACTCGCTATACATACATTATAACTTCTTTCTTCAGATCCCACGATCTCGATTACGAGAAGCTCTGCACAGAATTGATAATAATGGAATTCGACAGAGGACAATAAATCGACTTCACAGACGAGTTTATAGTGTAGGGGGTCCAAATCACTTATGGCATAGACACAAATCACAAACTTATAAGATGGAATTTCATCATTGCTGGTGGGATTGCTGGTTTTAGTCGCTTTGTGGTGTTTCTGAATTGTGTAAATAACAATAAAGCTGAAACAATATTCACATGTTTCAAATCAGGAGTATTAGACTATGGAACACCCCTAAGAGTTCGCTCAGATCAAGGCATGGAGAATTTCAAAATATCTGAATATATGGGTGAAGTTAGAGGACTTGACAACTCATGCATGATTGCAGGAAAGAGCACTCACAATCAGAGAATTGAGACGTTATGGAGGGATGTTTTTGAGGATGTTCATGACATTATGACCTTTTCTACTTTATGGAAGATCAAGGTTTGCTTGATCCACTAAGTGACCTTGACCTTTATTCACTTCATCATGTGTACATACAGCGGATCAACAACAATTTGCAATTGTGGCGAGATGCATGGAACAAGCACAGAATGCGAACTGTTAAAACGTCCCCTGAATGTTTATTTACAGCTGGTTTATTAAATACCCCTGTACCTCCAGTGAATAATATTGATGTGGAAAATTCACAAGATATTCAGCAACACCAAGATTCAAGGCCAACTCTGCATCCCCCTCTTTTTGAATTGTCACAAAGATCTCAACAGCATCTAGCAGAGCAATGCCCAACCATCTGGGAATCTGCATATCATGGAATTGATGTTTATGAAAGAACAAAAGCAATATTGATAAATTCTGACTGAGTTTACAAAGTTCTGACATTTACAAAAGTTTACATTTGTGGCATTATTCATCTACTGAAATTACTGTTTCCAGACATTTTATGATTTTTGCAATTAATTACTTACTGCAGATTTTTTCAATGAATATATTTGATATTATTTTTATGCAGCTTACCGGTAGTTTAAAGATGTTCACAAATGCAAATTTGAAAATATTTATTGATATTTATGATGAACATCAGTGAACTTGATTGTACTTAACATGAACACATATATTCAATTTAAAACAATAAAACTATTCCACCGACTTTCTGTCTGTGAAATTTAAAGTCTGCTCATATTACACACCGTCTGTTAACTGAAAATTTGACTACTTCAATCCAAAATAAGTATTACTAAATGCAAGATCAAAATAATGGTACAAGACATTGATGTCTGGAACCTCTTCTCCTCTGGCGGGAATAGTCATATTTAATCTATTGATGCAAGTGTTCGATGTTGGTAAAAAAGAGGGAGCCTCCACAAACATTGTGGATGGCAGAATACTGAACCCAAGGACAGGCTCTTCATCAGTTCCTGTGACAAATTGTAGAATGCTTCCCAGATTTACCCCCACTCTGATAGTAAATATCTGTTAATCATACCTTCAATCAAAGCAAACAAGAAACAGCTGAGGATCATATAGGATGATTACAAAGTCAAAAATCAATTTAAAGACAAGGTCAATATGTAGAATTTGCTTTGCTTTACTTCATTATGTTTCCTAATTGTCTTAATTTTCAAATTCATAATTCAAACAGTGTTAAAACTATAGGATTTAATAGTATACATGTACATGTGATATACATACATGTATAAAGATCAAGTTCAAACATTACTATCATACTTTGCTCATTAAATCCTCACCTGGTCTCTCATCATGTAACAAGAGCAACGTCTAGCGTGGCATAATACGTCCGTCACTTGATTTGAACGGGATCAATACTTATGACGATGTATTTATATTTCATTTTAATGCCAAACATAGGATGATGTACCGTAAATATGCTTGCATTCACGTCATAATAAAATAAAAACCGGTAAAAAGTAGCATATTCAGCATATAAGGTCCCATACATCATGTTATGTAGGAAAAACCACTATTCTTTTCGTGTAAATTTCGAATAACGTCATTCTTTTGTATCTAATTTCGCACATCTCCTGTTACAATAATACACATTTCGTTAAATCGTCAACAGCTTAAAAAAAGTCTTAAATTTACGGTGGTTACATGTACATTGGGAAAGGGGGGGGGGGTATCAGATCGTTTGCGAGTTATCGAATTCCGTCTGGCTATCCCTTAATTTATATTCGTTTTTATGATAATTGTTGTTGGCTTCGTTGGTAGAATGATTTCAATGGTCGAATGTTTAGACATTTACATGGCTTCCACTACCGGTAATAAATAATTCCACGGCGGTATCTGCACACAGTATTGTAACACACTAGAGCTTGTATACTATCCATATTTCACTTGAAACCCGGGTTTATTTGTCTTTTAAATTTCTTATATATGTTCATCAATGTAGAATATATTTATTACAGGATTCATATGGACGATACACCGTTACATTGTTAACATTTTCTATTTTATAAAAATTGCTATAAGCGTTAATTCATTTTCAACACAACATATGCTACTTGAAAAGGTTCTTGCATGCACGTTTCTCCAACATTTGAAAATTCCCTATGCACATTTCTCCAACATTTCAAGCTCAGCCAGACAATAGAACTGTTATTAGTATAATTAATAGTGTTTTTATAACGATATCGCTAAAACCTGTACGATGCAAGAACAAATTTTGCAAAAGGTTTTGATTTAATACATTGATATTTTAAATTTTTTATTTACTTAATCCTTGATTTTTGAAAATATTACCTTATTAATTTACACGTACGTTTTGGTGGGGTGGGTACGTTTTGACCAAAACATTGGGTACGTTTTGACCAAATCTGGGTACGTTTTGACCAAATCTGGGTACGTTTTGGTTGGGTACGTTATGGAATGGGTACGTTTTGACCTGCACCCGACAGCCGTGGATGCGGTATCCTGATCATTAAAATGTTTATGATAAAGAACTTGCACGACATAAAGAAATGACACAACATAAAGACGTCTTGGCATAACATAAAGACGTTTTA
This sequence comes from Pteria penguin, assembly GCA_035048485.1. Classification (NCBI taxonomy): domain Eukaryota; kingdom Metazoa; phylum Mollusca; class Bivalvia; order Pterioida; family Pteriidae; genus Pteria; species Pteria penguin. Next base: position 13,340,025 of record CM068580.1, read on the forward strand.
CCATAACAAAAAAGGATCTTGGCATAACATAAAAAATTTTTGACAGAGCATGGAGAGGTTTTGATAAAACATTAAGGGGTTTTGACATAACATTAAGGGGTTTGACATAACATAGAGAGGTTTTGACATAACATAACGAGGTCACGACATAACATAAAGACATTTTGTCATAACATAAATGGGCCTTGACATGCCATAAAGAGGTTTTGACATAACATAAAGAAGTTTTAACATGTCATAAAGAGGTTTTGACATAACATAAAGAGGTTTTGACATAACATAAATAGGTTTTGACATAACATAAAGAGGTTTTGACATAACATAAAAACATTTTGTCATAACATATATGGGCCTTGACATGCCATAAAGAGGTTTTGACATAACACAAAAAAGTTTTGACATGCCATAAAGAGGTTTTGACATAACATAAAGAGGTTTTGACATAATATAAAGAGGTTTTGACATAACAAAGAGGTTTTGACATAACATAAAGGGGTTTTGACATAACATAAAGAGGTTTTGACATAACATAAAGGGGTTTTGACATAACATAAAGAGGTTTTGACATAACATAAAGGGGTTTTGACATAACACACAGACCTTTTGTCATAACATAAATAAGACTCCACACAACATATTGAAATATTGACTTTTAGTAAAGATGTTTCCACAATACGTAGTAAAGTATTTACATAAGATAAAGACGTAACCACATAATGTAATGACGTATTGATATAATGTTGTGATTTTTTACACTATAAGGCAGCTTAGGCGTTCCATACAGGTTGGTGACAGTCTCACCATCTCAAGAGTAAAGTACCACACTCGCTCTTCATTCACCACTCATTAAATCCTTGACAACCATAAATCAGTATGAGTACTTTTAATATATCAAATGAAGGAGTTCGAGTATCCATACTTATACTGGATTCCAAAACTTCACAAAATCCATTCAATTGAAAGATATTTTGTAGGATCCTGTCAATGTTCTTTCAAACCTCTATCAGTCCTCCTTACCATAATTCTGTCAGCAGTTAAAGAGAAACTTCATATGTACTCCGATTTAATCTATCCTAAAGGTGGCGTTAATCATTTTTTTATATTAAAACAATTCAAAGAACCTTTTAGATAACTTGAAATCTCAGCATATGGATGTTGTTAAATTCATCAAGTCTTACGATTTTCGACACTTTACACAACTTTCCCTAATGACAAATTGAAAGACAGACTGTTTAAAATCAATTAGTGTTTTATGAAAAAAAAAAAGGTTCTAGAAAATAGAAGTATATAGTTTTGTGTTATCCAGACATATTTCGTGAAATAGACAGTGATTCAAATTCAAATACACTGAAGAGGACATTAAAAGATGTGGGATTTCTCTTAGACAATATATATATATATGTTGTATTTGATGACCAAGTATTCCAACTTTCGGAAATCCATGGCCAATAGGCACTAATTGTGCACCTTTGTTGGTCGATAAATTTGTTCCTTCATTCATACGAAGCTGGGTTTATACAAGAAAAACAAACAAACAAACAAGCAAACAAACGAAAAATGGCAATAAAATTTAATTTCACATTCAGATATGTATTGTCATTAAATAACAAACACTTTCATACATACATAATATATCCCAAAGACCTCGATATTAATGATACTGCAGAACCCAGTTCGTGTGCTCCGTATTCAGATCTTCCAAATTATGACAAAGATGGTAAACTAACTTCTTCACTATGTGGCAAACGAGACGACGTTACTTCTCCTATTGTTAACTTTTCACACACATGTAGTAACATTCCTTTATCACCTGCATATGGTGTCTATGTGTCTCAGCTGATCTGATGTGCTTCTGATGACTTTGGTTCCTTTATTCGCAATCGTTATCGGTCATTAAGATATCGACTGCCCATCCAGCAAACCGTACATGTACACTAGCGGCCATTAACATATCGATTGTGTATCCAGTAACCCAGATATGAACAATAGCGGTCATTAACATGTCGACCCTGAATCCAGTAACTCGAACATTAACACTAATGGTCATTAACATGTTGGTCCTGAATCCAGTTGCCCGGACATGAACACAAGTGGTATTTTATTAATATGTCGAGGGTGCATCCAGCAACTCGGATATATATACTACCTGTCATTAACATATCGACTGCGCATCCAGTAAATCGGACATTAACACTAGCGGTCATTAAAATATTGATTGTGCATCCAGTAACCCACAAATAAAGACTAGCGGTCATTAACATATAAATTTACTGTGCATCCAGTAACTCACATATGAAGACTAGTGGTCATTAACATATCGACTGTGCGTCCAGTAACCCGAATATGAATACTACCTGTCATTAATTAACATATCTATATTGTGCATCCAGGTACTCGGACATTTACACTAGTGGTTTTTAACATATCGACTGTGCATCCAGTAACCCGGTATGAACACTAGCGGTCTTTAACATACGATTAGTATCCAGTAACCACGAATATGAACACTAGAAGCCATTAATATATCGACTATATATCCACTAGCCCAGGCATGAACACTAGCGGTCATTAACATGTCAACTGTGCATCAGTAACCCGGAAATGAACACTAGCGGTCATTAACATGTCGACCCCGAATCCAGTAACCCGGACAAGAACAATAGCGGTAATTAATTGACATGTCGACTGTGCATCCAGCAACCCTGATATTAATATTATCGGTCATTAATATAGTGACTGTACATCCAGTAACTCAGCCACGAACACTACCGCTTATAAACATATCGCCTGTACATCCAGTAGACCGGATATGAACGCTAACGGTCATTAACACATCGACTGCACATCCAGTAACTCGGATATGAACACTAGCGGTCTTTAACATATCGACGGTACATCCAGTGACCCGGATATGAACACTATTTACCATAATTCGTGTATTTGGAGGGTGTCGTAGAGCACCGGAATTGCAAGTCGAAATTTGGCCTGTACTAAGCAAACCACTACAACAAGACAAGAATTTCTAGTACCCAGACTGGTCTACATTTGGTTGAAAACACCGAAAAGTACTTTATTTTATGATGCTTTGGAATGGGGAGAAAGCTTGGTGTAGTATATGGTAAAACACTTGATATGCGGTCCAGGGGTGAGTTTCCCAAACATAGAAGTAGATGTAAACTTTGCTAAAAAATATTTGCCTCCTCCCTAAATAGTTCCAAACGTAACGTACACATTTTGCAACGTTTACCAACGTAATTACGTATGAGCATAGACTTCACGAAAAATTCAACTGATCTACACGTAAATTTAGACAGAAAAACTCACTCTAATTAAGAGATTCGGGCTCGATTCCAGAATTGCACCTCAATATTTGCAGTTACCTCCTGTCTCCAGCCTCGGTGTTTACAGTTACCTCCTGTCTACAGCCTCAATGTTTACAGTTACCTCTTCTTTTCAGCCTCACTGTTTACAGTTACCTGCTACCGGTATCTCCAGCCTCAATGTTTACACCTACCTCCTGTTTCCAGCCTAAATGTTTACAGTTACCTCCTGTTTCCAGTCTCAGTGTTTACAGTTACCTCTTGTTTCCAGTCTCAGTGTTTACAGTTACCTCCTGTTTCCAGCTTCAATGTTTAGAGTTACCTCCTATATCCAGCTTCAGTGTTTACAGTCACTTCTTGTTTCCAGCCTCAATGTTTACACTTACCTCCTGTTTCTAGCCTAAATGTTTACAGTTACCTCCTGTTTCCAGTCTCAGTGTTTACAGTTACCACCTGTTTCCAACCTCAATGTTGGCAGTTACCTCCTGTTTCCAGCCTCAATGTTTACAGTTACCTCCTGTTTCCAGCCTCATTGTTTACAGTTACCTCCTGTTTCCAGCCTCAGATTTTACTGTTACCTCCTGTCTCCAGCCTCAATGTTTACAGTTACCTCTTGTTTCCAGCCTCAGTGTTTACAGTTACCTCCTGTTTCCAGCCTCAGTGTTTACAGTTACCTCCTGTTTCCAACCTCAATATTGGCAGTTACCTCCTGTTTCCAGCCTCAATGATTACAGTTACCTCCTGTTTCCAGCCTCAGTGTTTACACTTACCTTCTGTTTCCAACCTCAGTGTTTACTGTTACCTCCTGTTTCCAGCCTCAGTGTTTATAGTTTCCTCCTGTTTCCAGCCTCAATGATTACAGTTACCTCCTGTTTCCAGCCTCAGTGTTTACACTTACCTTCTGTTTCCAACCTCAGTGTTTACTGTTACCTCCTGTTTCCAGCCTCAGTGTTTATAGTTTCCTCCTGTTTCTAGACTCAGTGTTTATAGTTACCTCCTGTTTCCAGCCTCAGTGTTTACAGTTACCTCTTGTTTCCAGCCTCAATATTTACAGTTACCCCCTGTTTTCAGCCTCATTGTTTACAGTTACCACCTGTTTTTAGCCTCAATGTTGGCAGTAACCTCCTGTTTCCAGCCTCAATGTTTACAGTTACCTCCTGTTTCCAGCCTCAGTTTTTACACTTACCTCCTGTTTCCAGCCTCAATGTTTAAAGTTACCTCCTGTTTCCAGCCTCAATGTTTACAGCTATCTCCTGTTTCCAGCTTCAATGTTTACAGTTTCCTCCTGTTTCCAGCCTCAATGTTTACAGTTACCTCCTGTTTCCAGTCTCAGTGTTTACAGTTACCTCCTGTTTCCAGCCTCAATGTTTACAGTTACCTCCTGTTTCCAGCCTCAGTGTTTACAGTTACCTCCTGTTTCCAGCCTCAGTGTTTACAGTTATCTCCTGTATTCAGCCTCATTGTTTATAGTTTCCTCCTGTTTCTAGCCTCAGTGTTTACAGTTACCTCCTGTTTCCAGCCTCAATGTTTACAGTTACCTCCTGTTTCCAGCCTCAATGTTTACAGTTACCTCCTGTTTATAGCTACAATGTTTACTGTTACCTCCTGTTTCCAGTCTCAATGTTTACAGTTTATACTTTTTTCCACGTCACTATAAGACTGAAAATTTTCTGAAAGCGATGTAGAACATAAATCCAAACACAAAGCAAGATTTCAAGCATCTTAAGGGTGTTCTTTTACTAACATATTCTCGTACATTCAAACATTCGCCAGGTCTAAATCTTCTGTTACCCTTTACATGCTCGGAGGACCATCATTACAACAATGGGAAGCAATTCCTATCTAAAGGGCCAGACATTTTCGGCAAAGGCGTGAAAGATGAGACTGAAAGTTGGTTTCCGATAATCATATAAGCGGCACACAGGAACTCACGCTTTACTCTCTTCTCTTCATTCTTGACACGATCCCTGATCAGGGTACATTTTTTGTAAGTAGCCGGCAATATGTATCAGTGTTTTTGCTAAGGTCTATGGGAATATTCGTATACCATAAACACTAACTGCAAACATAAAATGGTGTTATGCACAACACGAAAATCAACCGGGACTAGACATAAATTATATCCGGTGGATGCCTTCTACAACACCACTCTCCTAATTGTTTGTTTATTATTGTTCTACGTCACTCCATGATTATTGCACTTACTTTGCAGCTGCATCTGTCTAGTGCAAAACTTCATAAATCTGTCCTAAAGACCTATCAGAAGCACTTAATGGATCTTTTCATGCCATGGTATACCTATCCGCAACAAGTGACATATTTTTACAATAAGGTTCAATTCCTTACGTAGAGTAAAAATAAAAACGGCAAGATTCATTGCATTCTCAGTCCCGTAGGAATCAAAAGGGGGCTGTTTTGGCCAAATATGGACCAATTCTTATAACGTTACGGAACGAAAAGGAAATTCAAGGTTTGGTCCCTCACTTTTGAAATGCTTCCCACGGCCCCGATTCTAGCATTGAATAGAGCAAATATCATACATACATAAGTATTAAGCAAACCATCGGCAATCTGTGTGTGTGTGTGTGTGTGTGTGTGTGTGTGTGTGAGAGAGAGAGAGAGAGAGAGAGAGAGAGAGAGAGAGAGAGAGAGAGAGATGGCAGATATTTGAAATAAATATCTGGCATCGAAAATCTTGAAAATATATAATCTGGTCCGTTGCCATAAACTGATAAAAATACTTTTAAAGTCATAATTTCATATTCGTCTGTTCAACAGTGACATAATAACTGGGATTTGGATTTTATTGAGTTTGATTCTATCGGCGATAAATAGAAATAAACCATTCTGCATGACGTACAATTTATTTGAAAGTTTGATAATGGAATAAATTAAAATGAAATAATTGACTTAAGTATTTTCTGAGTTTATAGCGCTGGATCCTGTTTTCCACTAGCAAGAAAATAAATAAGCTGAACTTATTTGGTGCTTAAGGTATGTAATTAAGAACAAATCAGCTTGCTCGGTTCGCTCGCCTTCTGTAAATTCTTCAATTTTGTTGGCTCGTTTTCCTCGCCACTTTGTTTATATATATATATATATGTATATATATATATGTATATATATATATATATATATATATATATATGTATATATATATATATATATGTATATATATATATATATATATATATATATATATATATATATATATATATATATATATATATATATATATATATATATATATATATATATATATATATATATATATATATATATATATATATATATATATATATATATATATATATATATATATATATATATAATTCCATATGTGTGTGTGTTTGTTTCATGGCCGTCATACAAGTAATAACAGTCCTTGACATCAAAGATACATTATCTTTTAAAAAAAAAAAAGTAGTGCCTGAAGTTAGAGAAGTAATAATCTAACGGGAGTTGTCTCCCGTAAATTTACATTTGTTACCTAGCTTTTGATTGGATAGTGACACACATAATTTCTTAATTGTCCCAGGAAACAGCGAAACAGGTATGCTTGTAGCTCTTGTTTTAATCAGATAATAATACTTTATTTCCAATTTTGCAGATAACTATTAATTTTCTGATACATCAAGAGAATCAGTATGACTGAGATCTATTTGACGGTGTGTCTTACTGTCTACTGTACCACTGCAATGTTTATTTTGACAGATGCGAGGTAACTGTACGATTCCGAGTAGTGCACTGCACTGTAGACTGATTTTCAGCATGCATGTTTGCTGCTGCATTCAGCTAAAATGAACATGTATGAAAATAAACCTTGTATGCAAATATATAATATAATTTCATCTCTTCAATATGTATGATAATTATTTAGTTAGAAACATTTTTTGTATGCATCTCCTAATTAGCGCGCATTTTCTCTGATTCCTGCTACAGACATAACTTGATGTTCAACACGTTGGATACATGTGTAGTTGCTCGTTAGTATATCATTTTTTTTTTCCATTAAAAGGTTTACTCATGAATTTAGTGTTATACTTGATGTGGCAGACAAGATAACAGTACAGTCATTGGGCAGTAACAGAGATGCCAACTGCTCCGATTTCAAGGGAGCGTATTAGTCCGAGATACTCTGCCCTTCTCCCACTTTTGATACCGGCATTTGTGGAAGAGGGTCAGAGAGACTTTGTTCATCAAAAGTTGGAATTTCAGCAATACCAGCCGGTATCGCGATGTACAAGCCTCTGGCGACAAATAAACGCTTGCCCAGTGAACTTGCAACCTGTAATCCAATAAATGAACTTTCAACTTACTCGATCATAGCAATATATTTTCCAAATAAGATCTGTAAATTCTGCTAGCTGCCATTTTATCTGAACACACATAGCGATTCTCCATTTCGTCATTTGTGTATAAAGTATGATGTCAGATCTCGCCGAAAGCAACTTTGCTCATTCGTGACGAGGTTGCATCGTGTTTTTATTTACGAAAATGTGTCAGCTGCTGAAGTGTCACGAATACAAAGTCGCATTATGGGAGATCTGATGTCATACTGTATACACAAATGGCGAAATGAGAATATTGTCGTGTTTGCAGATAAAACGGCAGCTAGAACAAGTTATAAACTTTATTTGGAAAAGATATCGCTATGATCAGGTAAGTAAAATGTTCATTTATTGGATTATAGTTTGCATGTTTGCTGTGCAAACCCTTATTAGTCACCAGAGGCTTGTACATCAAAATTCCAACTTTTGATGAACAAAGTCTCTCTGACCCTCTGGCTGCCAATATCAAAAGTGGGAGAAAGGCAGAGTATCTCGGACTAGGGAGCGTATCCGATTTAAATCTTGGAAATCTGATCTCTGATTTGATGTGAAAAATGCTCTGAGTTTTGTTAAATTATGGGTTCTGAAAATACAAGAGAAAGTGAGAGCAAATGTTTGGGCCCAACAGCAATGGAGACGGGGAGTGTGAACTTGAACAACAAACATGATAGTGATGATAATACAATGCAAAAAAAACCCACTAAGAATTCTAGTGAATTTGGTACTTGGTGAATTCGGTACGGGGTGGTCTCTGCACAATCTGGTGATTTTGGCACTGTTGATTACTTTTTTTTTTATGAATTTGTTAATCTCTGATACCCTCACATGTAAACTTTCAATTTAGGTCTAATATGTATAAAGATTCAAATACATAATACATTATATTAAATAATTTGAATTGTAACCAAAATTATATGAGCATGATGGAATAAAATACACTTATGTATGTAATACAAAAATAAACAAAAAGGATGCAAAGTCGCGTTCGCGAGATCTGATGTCATACTATTAGGCCAAAAAAAAATGTTTCCTTTAACATGACCTAAAAAGATAGGGTCGGTAGGTAGGCTTTTCTTTTTAATGTCTTGACATTTAGATGCAGTGGCGGATTTAGAGGGGGGGGGGCCAATGGGGTCCGTGCCCCCCCCCTTTTGGCCACATATTTACTAGTAAAAATCCAGATTTTGCACCAAAAATGGCTGAGAAGTTTGGCTAATACACATGTTGGCCCCCCCTCTTCGGAAATCCTGGATCCGCCACTGAAATGGACATACATAATGTATAATGAAAGGTATTGTTCAACATAATTCATCATGTATGACGAGGCTTGATGTCATGGGGGTCTCCATATTTGTTTTAAAAACACCAGAAACAACAACATTGTGAAGTTTTAGAAAACTGATTCCGGAATTTTGATTCCGGAAATGGTGGTGCTTGTAAATAGTGAAAAAAAATCAGAGTTGGCGCCATTTTTGATGGGTCTGTTGGGTTTCAGGAAACAAAAGATTTTTTTTTTAAGCCTTATACGCAAATGACGAATGGAGAATCTTGTCATGTTTTCAGATAAAACCGCAGCTAGTAGAAGATATAGATCTTATTTGGAAAAAATATTGCTATGATCGAGTAAGTTAAATCTTCATTTATTGGATTATACATGTACATGTATGTTTACAAGTTGGTTGGGCAAGCGTTAATTTATTTGTCGCCAGAGGTTTGTATATATACATCCCGATACCGGCTGGTATCGCTGAAATACCAACTTTTGATGGACAAGGTCTCTCTGACCCTCTCTCACAAACTGCCGATATCAAAAGTGTGAGAAGGGCAGAGAATCTCGAACTAATTGGGATCAGGGTTTAAAAAGAAGGCAAAATGTATGTTTAGTATGCTACATGTATGATTAAAAAATGTCATAAAAATCGCGATAATAGACCACAATACCATTAATATGTGCATCTATTTCTTATTCTCTGTGTGTGATAAACTTGCATGTACTACTGGTACTTCTCATACTTCCTGTTGAGATTACGTAATAGGGGAGATATCAGGAATGGAGCCCTTTATTAGTTGTGATTTGACTAATTTACCTTCCATATATATACCTTTAAATATTGATGTATTAACTTAAAATATACCAAGATATCAAGTGATGCATGTATTACTGTCACAAGAATAGTGTTCATCACTTGCAGCAATGCTTCTAGAAAACTTGAGAAAAGAAACCACCCCTCTCCCACACACACACACCAGTAGAAGTTTACAGTAGATCATACTAGATGTTTGTTCCATTTTATGTTGTTGCTGATCGTTTTTCCAGGTATATGTACTTACCTGAGTATACGCTGATCTTGGCTATATTAGGCATGGATGGTCTTTCGTTTTGAAGCCATCTGTATGATAATACATATCTCTGAATGGAAGGACATGCAAACTGGTGCTCTCCTCTGTGCTGCTGATTATGCAGTATAGAAGGCAATCATCTTCAAACAATCAGGCTTCTGACATGTTAACTTTTGAGAGGTTATTGATAAATAAAAGAAAGAGCAATGAGCCAAGTAGTGTTCTGATAGGACATCTGTGCTCATTGAAGTGTGACCATGGATCTAGAAGGACTTCTTGTTGTCTGTTGTTCAGGAAGCCCTAATCCATAACCATTCTTCCTGAAAACTCACTAGCCCGATGCTCAAAGTTACTGAAAATTCCCTCAGTCTAGTAAAATTTGTTTATTAATAGCATGGCTAGCTACATGTAGTAAGATTATGGACAGTGTATGCGAAAATTATTTAGTGCCCATAGGACATTTGGACAGACAGAGGTGCATATTACATAGGACCGAACCAGATTCTCTCTGACCAAACATATAATGAAAAATAACGCAGTAAAATATAGAACGGTAAAACGCGTGACGCGGATGGCTTATTGTTAAATTCAGAACTATATCGGACATCAGGACCGGTTTCATGCTAAGAATCGTCGGTCCTGAGTCAATTTTGCCTGTCAGGTCCGACGGTCCGATGTATTTCGTGTACACTGTTATGGATGTCTCAGTGAAAAAATTGTTGAGATAGAAAGATGACACATTGCCAGGACTGAAACGATTCATCACGATTTCAATTTGGCTCGATATTTTCTCTTGATTCAGTGATCAATACATCTGTCTGAATTTCGATTTGGTTCAGAATTTCGATGTAAGGAGGACTTTCAAGAATTTCATTTTATAATTTCTGTGTTACATGTAAGTTCTCTTCTTTATCTCTTTCAAATATAGTTTTCAATTAGCAAATATCTTTGATTTCTTAAAACACTTCTGCAGTGATGGCATATTATAAACTTGGGAAAATTCAAGTAGAACAACCTGGTCTCCATTGTCCAAGGTGCAGAAAATATAGTCTATGGTGATTGCTTGCTGTATTTCATATAACAAATTAATCCACAGCCATGCTAACTGTTGGAGAAGATGGCCTGCTGATCAAATTTATTTATTCTTGCATATTTATATTACCACATGTATTTGTATGGTGTTTTTTCTTCAAATCAGGTCCATTATCAATCTAATTAAAACCATATCTTTATTCTGCTTCTCTATTTGCGGATAAAGATCTGGCAAAATCCTGTAAGAGGTCATGTTCTGATGTACTCTCATGACGTTTCAGTCACCGAAACTGTTATTTCCCATAGTCAGTCAATGACTCGACTAGGCACATGATAGTGACGCAATATGTAACAAATAATGTTAAAAAACTACGGAGTTTCACCAGATCTTTATCCATAATGGGACAAATAGAAAAGCAGAATAAAGATATGGTTTTAATCAGATTGGTCCATTATAAGGACCCTTCCCAATGGAAGTTTCATTTATTTTTCCCAAATTTGTCTAAATTTTTCCAAATACCTTTTAGAATTATGTGATTGGGTCAAAAAATTCCCAAATGAAAAGGTACAGGAACCTTTAAAAAAAAATAAATATATATATGTATATATTCATATATAAAAGAAATACTCAAAACTTGACAAAAGCAGGATACCAAATGATTGAGGTACTGAATCTTTCAGTGATCCAATAAATGCCATGTACCGGTAATATATTCCTACTCTTTTACCTTTAAAGATAAAGAGGAACCCAGTCTACATTAATTTCTGGCCATTACTAATCTCGGGCATTACTGAGTAGATGCCATAAATTGTCTATTCCAGATTCTCTCAATACAGAGTAATTACCTATTTGAGTAGATATCTGATGTCATCACCATGGTGACATCATACATTGTTCTGAAAGTGTCATTTTGTCCCTTCATTTTCTGTTGCTTTACATGTGATTCCACAGAACTGTTTACAGTTATTCTACTTCAGGTACCTACCCAAAGGGTAGATAACTCATAACTGTATATTACGGAGAGACCTAACAGACTACAACAAAATGAAGTAAATGGGACTAGACAGCATAGTGAATTTTAACTGTCGTAATTGTATAGAATTTATTTTCATGCTCATTTGTACATGTGAATACAAGCAACAAACATTCTGCATCATCTCAAAAAAATTTCAGCATGTGACACTCAATGCTGAGAATAGTAATTCTTATGCAACCCTAACGAAGTTTTATAAAACTCGAAGTAGTGAATTATAATGTATTGTAGAGTAATTCAAAGTGTGCATAATTAATTTGTTTGCTCATAACAATGGACAACTGATTCATACCTTAGATGCTCTGCAGCAGGTAAGAATTTGAATGATGCTGGTATAATGGTATTACCCTAATATAAATAAAATATTCTTGAATATGATAAAAACAATTTAAAGCATTATGATGCCTGTACCATAAAATACTGGCTGTTACTATACAATCTACATGTATGGATGAAATAATCCTGATATCTTTATCAGGGATCATCGGATGTCATCAGAAGCAGGCAACCGTAGCTGTCACTGCAGGTTACTTTTTCTCTTACAAAAACATAAATTGGACAAAATTCACAGGTAAAAATTCTGTATGTCTGAGTCCGTGACTAATATTTTAAGCCACATAATAAACAAAGTCATATACTTCCTGGAAATCCCCTAAGGTAATTTTAGTACCGGGTAACATTTGTGGAAAAGCGCATGGCATACGTTTTGCATGAACATTTTTAGACAATTGTGGCTTACAGTTCGTTTATGAATAATAACTTTTTTGGACGGCTAGATACTAAACCTTAACGTATAGAACATTCCTCTGCTATTGTAAGAGATACTTTTCTTTCAGGTTGGAAGCTTAACTGTCTGAAAGGGCTATTGCTCATACACACAGTTATCGTGAAAAAGTCAGTTATGACTTACGTATTAAATGCCATTGTCTTTTTGATGGAAAATACTTGTGTACATATTTAAAACCCTGCTATGTATTTAATGATCAGCATATTTATATTTGCAGATCGCTAAATTTCTTCTGGTCGTTTTAAAAATTTTATAATCTTAAAACGTGTAGTCAATAATTTAATGTGCTTAAATCAGTCTCATTTTAATGAAAACTAGTAAAAGTAGTCTTTATCTTGAACATTGTTTCAAAATAGGAGTAAAATAGTACAAAATAGTACGAAATAGTACAAAACAGTGTTTCCATCTGTTGAAATTGAATGCCAGGAAAGGGCTAGAATGCAGGATTTTTACACCATTTACTCCAGAGTTTCTGGCTGCATTGGCCATCTCTCTTCTTGAGGTGACAGAATTCTCCTATAACTTTTCACAGTTTTCTTATGACCTCTGTATTTAATGACATCTCTGCTTTTAGTTTTAAGCACCATATAAGGTTATGATAAGTTGACTATTTCGGGCAACATTAAGCAAAAGGTTCAAAATTTCTTTTACCAATATGTTAATATCATTCATATTCTTTGAATCTGAGTCATCATTCATGATAAGATTAATCAGTAGCACTAGCAAGCTTAGCATCTCAGGTTTTTGTCTTGTGTATAGACTACAAGTTTGACAGTTTATTGCTTACATGAACTACTTATGTGCATTTCTTAATTCCTTTACCTTTCGTTACTAGAACTACTGGTATCTGGTACCTTCAAGATTTGTAACAAGACTTCGCCATTGGTATCATCATTTTTGATCCTGAGACCTTGACATTTGTACTACTTTCCAAAAACTTTAATCTTACCCCTAATTCTTCAACTACTGGGCTAGAGCTTTCATATTTCACATTTGTGTTCATAGTGACTAGACCTTTCTGTCTGTACCAAAATCTTTTACCTCACAACCTTGACCTTGAAGTTTGGCCCACTTTTCAAAAAATTTAAATTTGTCCCTAATTCGTCAACTACTAGGCGTAGGGCTTTCATATTTTACACATGTTCATTATTTCTAGACCTTTCTGTCTGGACCAAAATTTTTTTACCTTTCAACCTTGACCTTGAATTAAGAAAACATTGAAAATACATGCTTTCCCTCTGACAATGTCCTGCCAGTAAGCTATGTTGTTTTCTGACAACTCTTGTTAGAGTTTTATGTAAAATAGAAAACAGTGTTTTGTGTCTCTTTCAACAATTTTTTAGACCAATCTCTTAAAGATAAAGGTGCTGTCCAGTAATCGAACCCAGATTGTCACACTGTACATGTAAGCCAAGTGCTTAACCACTATGCACAAGAGGTTAAAGTACAGATACATATGTTTCCTGTACCTTTTTTTACTTCATGTATGGTTAACATATAGGGTGTGGCAACTAGCAATACATTATTCTTGAAGTTATTCACCTTAAACTGCGATGAGGATGTTTGGACAGTTAGAGGTCAAATACAATTTGGCCTAAACTTTGCTTATAAGCATAGTGCTAGGCATACATGCAGACAGACAAGTTCCGAGAGCTATTGAACATGTAATGCCTGACTGGAAACGGGAAATATATGTTGTTGCATTTACTATAATGGTATATTTGTATGGAATCCAAAGAGTACTATTAGGACTAAAGTTATGTGGATACAACTTACAGTACAGAATTATAATGTGTTGCAGAAGAGGGAAATGATCATGTGAATCCTCTTTGTCTTATTGAGCAAAGTCACTGGGCCATTTATTTAAAAATAAGGATCTGAAGCAGTGTACGGTTGACTCCGTTGAGAAGATATTTACAAAATTTTTCGTCCTAGTTTTCATTATTTTTCTGTATTATAAATGATACTGTTTTAATATTAAAGGTAACGTTTGGCGATTTTCTATATGATTATGAAGTACTGTTTGAGATTGCATTAAATCATCCAGCTTCACTGGGTCATAAATTTCATCCAGCATCACTGGGTCATAAATAACATCCAGCATCACTGGGTCATAGTCATGGAGATTTATCTCCTGACCAATAATATAATAGTTCAATTCATACTTGAGAAATTCTGTAAATTGACCATAAAAAGTTTAATTCATGTCTGATATTCATGAAAGGAGGATATATGTAAGTCATAGAATGCAGTCCGCAGTGCAGTGGTAAACTAGAGCATGTTTGTAAAACATACGTCCCTGTGTGGGCTTAATTCATAGCAGCAACAAACTTTACTAAATTATAAGTTTCATGGGCCATAACTCCTATAAATATTACCAGTAGTGTAGTATTGCCTTTTGACATACTGACCCTCAAATCTATAGGCAACTTTCCCTTTTAATAAGATTTTGAATTAGTTATTACTTTTGTTTAAAAGAACTTGACCTGTAAAATATGTGAAATATGATCAAATTCTGATGAGTATTTAATAATAAATGATGATATATAAGAATCACCTCTAAACTAATAATGTCAGCCTTTTCTATCAGTTGTGACCTTGGCCTTTAACCTTTTGACCCCAAAATCAATAGGGTCGTCTACTCGTTATAAGTAAATGTATATCCAAATTTGATTTGAATATGTTGAAAGGTACTTGAGTTATCATCCGGAAACCAGTAATTGCAGTCTGTTTTCATCAGCTTTGGCCTTTGATGTTTTGACCCCAAAATCAATAGGGTTCTTCCTCTCTTGATAGGTAAGCATGCACACACTGTATATCCAAATTTGGTTCGAATATGTCAAGAGGTACTTGAGTTGTCAATCTGAAACCAATGTTTGACGGAATGACGGAAGGACAGATAAAGCAAACACTTAAAACCCCGTGTCATACCTGGCTGGGGCATAAAAAAAGCAATGTTCGAATAACCAACACAATTTCGTTTTATTGTAATCGATGCAGTGACGTGATTTCTCATTTATCTTACTCAAATTTTCATCGTAATTAAGATAATTGGGGGGGGGGGTGTTTCTAAATAGGGATATGCCGATTTTAGATAATTTCCATAGGTATTCAGAAAACAAAACCTTTGTACATAGCCAAGTAGCCATTTTTCATTAATACTGTAGATGTAATAATATCGATGACTGTTAGGCCTATGTACCAAATACCAAAAGGAAAAATGGCTACGTGCCTTTTCTTGTGTATATTTACAAAAATACAGATATTATAGGATTTATTTCCTGAATGGAAATGCTGTCTATGACCTAGTTTTCACCTCATGAATATTAAAGCATTAGCATTTTAATCAAGAACAAGACATGTGACTACCCCATACTCACACTGGCACACGTGTTCGATATATAAGTCGACAACAAATAACATAGCATTTTAGATCTGGCAACACCACTTAGAGTTATATAAGAAGTGTGTCAACTTCGTAACTTGACCTGTTAACCATTCTTAGCCTGGTCTTGTTTTGTCATTTGTAGATTTTGAAAGTTTTGTGTACTTCAAGGTTGTTTATTAATCATTTTTAATCAATGTATTGTGAATAATTGGGAAGAGGGTGTGTGTGTGTTATTTATTTCTTAAAATACATTGTATACTATAGTTTTCAAAATACAAGAAGAAAGTACCTTTCTATTCTGATATTTAAATTCTCTCTATAGATATTTCAGTAAAAGTTGAGACAGAAAACGAATAAATTTTGATTAAAAGCATATTGCATATTTGGAATCAGGAATACCGTATAGATGCTCCTGGTAAAAGTTTGTGGTAGCATCCACAATAATTACGTTGATCTGTCATTAAATTCAAATAATGGATGATCGTGTATAAATTTTGAAAGGTCGTTGCTTGTGGCATAAAACAATTATTTGTTCTTCAAAATAAATAATAAAATACAAATGAAGATATAAATAATTAAAATGAGTTTATAAATCAGTAGAGACACCTAGTCGTATATTGACAAAATACACAAGGCCGTTGTCCTATGCACCATTACACACGTAATACATATAGTAATAGATGCAAGTTTATTATTTTATTCTCCAGGAGTTAATTTATTTTGCAACCGAAACCCTACTTTAATTACCCAGTTGTTGAGATACATGAGGATGATTTGTCCTCTCGGTAATGTCAGGGTTGATATTGCCAGGTAGCACGTCATGCGGTACAACAAACGATTCTATCTTCTATCTTAACGTAAGATCATTTGTAGAGCATCACAAACTACAAAGGTTAAGAAGTGAGCGTATTTGACTACTTAATAATATCAGGGAACTTATTACCTGATACATTGCTATATACAAAGCCTTGTAGTTTATACAGATAATCTAGTTATCGATTTCAAAATCTAAGCAAACACTCCATCATTAGTATTTATAGTTATATTATGCAAGTCAAATATTTGGTTTTCGTCCGAACTGCCTGTTGGACTAAAATCAGGATTGATGTTACTGTTGATATTTATTGTATGATATAATATTCAGTTATTGGAGATATTCTGCGTGTATTAACCATAAAGGCACGCACACATGATATCAGCCCAGAACCAAAATGAATCCGAGATGATGGATATATACAAAGTCTGAAAGTCATAGCGCAGCAATGTTTAAATCAATTGACACGAATTCACCCGTTTTCGTGTTCGATGTGCATGTATATTGTAAAACCTTTCTTCAGGGCTATATAACCTCGATGGGGTGGCTCGAGTGTTTGGTGAGGAAGGAACATCTTTCTAAGATTATATCAACTCTGTGGCACATTCTGAACATTTATTTTGGTGGAGAAAACATCTCACCAGGGTTATATAACCTCTATGGCACGGCCTGAGTTTTAGATGGCAGAGGAAACATCCACCAGAGTTATCAAGGGCGTAGGAGAAGGGGGGGCAGCAGGGGCACGGTCCCCTTCCCCCTTTGAAAAGTGGGGGCACAACCATGTTTGTGCCCCCACTTTTAGAGTAATGTTTAATGATTAAATAAACTTAAATAAGACATTTTAAGCGAAGTAAATCTATTTTCTTTTATATTTTTAATGTCTGATTTTAATCCGTAACTACAAAATTACGGATAAGGTTTTCTGTTTTCCTAGTGGTTGATGTATCCTGATTACGCAACATATTCTTTCAGCTTATGCCTTAGTGTGATGTCGTCCATTGTAAGAATTTATCATGTTTTGAATGATATTATGCAAGTCCGAGATTATGCAATAGAGTCGCATTATTATAGTTCTCTCTTATCTGAAAGATATAAGCAGGTGTAGCCCAGTGGATGAGCTGAGTTGTTCAGCTTGTGACCAAGAGGTCCGGGTTCAACACCCGTCGGGGCCATGCCGGTGCTCTGTTTTTCAGATGACACTGACTGATAACGTGCCCGACATTCAAATTACAAGACAATTCGTCAGCAAGAACGAGTACTGTGAAGCTTTCTTTGGAAAGTTTAAAAGTGTGAACATTGTAACATGATGAGCAGCCACGGACCTTTAATGTGCATACCACCCAATCAACTTAAAAGTGTGAAATAAAAAATAACCATACTGTAACATGTTTTGTTGCTGATTAGTAGCCATAGTAGCCACTAAAGCACTAAAAGTAAATAATTCGTCATAGAGAAATTGGAATAAATTCAAACTGAAGTTTTTTATGCGCCGGATCGAAAGATCTGTGGCATATATATTGTTTTTGTCCTGTCAGGTGGCTGTTGTAAACCTTCGCCATAACTTTTGAACCGTAAGAGAGAGACTTCATATTTGGCAATGACCTTGAGACCTTCACTGTGACCTTTGTGCTAGCTTTTCGGACTTCGTTGCCGCAGGGGATAACTTTTTGTTTTTTTTTGCTTTTCACTTTTGGAAGGTTGTGCCCGCACTTTTCACTGCCGAGTTACGCCACTGGTTATGATACCCCAGTGGTACGGCCTGAGTGTTAGATGGCGGAGGAAACATCTCACCAGGGTTATATCACCTCAGTGACACGGCCTGAGCGTTAGATGGCGGGAAAAAACATCTCACCAGGTTTATATCACCCCAGTTGCACGGCCCGAGTGTTAGATGGCGGAGGAAATATCTCATCAGGGTTATATCACCTCAGTGGCACGGCCTGAGTGTTAGATGGCGTAGGGAACATCTCACCAGGGTTATAATGCCTCAATGGCACAGCTTAAGTGTTAAATGGCGGAGGAAACATCTCACCAGGGTTATATCACCTCAGTGGCACGGCCCGAGTGTTAAATGGCAGAGGAAACATCTCACCAGGGTTATGATAACCCAGTGGCACGGCCTTAGTGTTAGATGGCGGCGGAGGAAACATCTCACCAGGGTTTTAATGCCTCAGTGGCACGGCTTGAATGTTAAATGGCGGAGGAAACATCTCACCAGGGTTATACAAATGTATCACCTCTGTGGCACGGCCTGAGCGTTAGATGGCGGAAAAAAATCTCGCCCTGAGTGTTAGATGGTGGAGGAAACATCTTTATCAGGTCACATTACTTCTGTGACACGGCCGGAGTGTTTGTTATACCATGAACCATGGTTCTTATGTTTATATATATATATATATATATATATATATATATATATATATATATATATATATATATATATATATATATATATATATATATATAATGCATTTTATTGAAAGATATTTCACTATTAGATAAGAGCGACATCCCCCTGAAGCCTTCCCCATATTGCATGGTAACTTTCAGATCCTAATATCGGAAAGATATAACGATGCCCACTCATTCTATTGTCTATTGGTCAGTTTGTCTTGACATTCTGTATATTGATAGTTTTATGTACCCATTAATACTTTATAGCCTTAGAGAGAAGGCGACACAACCATGCTTAATATTCTTTATGTATCGATTAAATAGTGTTGCTTCATATCAGAGTTATCTTTACCTTTTGTGCATCTTTGATGGTCATCACCTGACAGGGTTACAGTAGAGTTAATATGTGGACAGGAAGTACATGCTACTGGGTGTTTAAATTTATCGTAGACCCAAAGGAAGACGGTCGGTAGTCATTACTTAACAGGGCTGCAGTAGAGCTGATGTGGGCAAGAAGTACATGTTACGGAGTGAATAGATTTATGGTGGGTCCTCGAGAAGATGATCGATTGTCATCACTTCAGAGGGCAGCACTAGACTTATTGTGTGCATAAAGTTTGTATATGTATATTTATTGTGTACCCTCAGGAATTGTCACTTGATTGCATTTCATTGCATGTAGGTAACAACTAAATGAACTGAAATAATAGCATGGGGATACTGACTGAGTAGATTGAAATAGTAAGGCTGTATGCAATAATTAGAAAAAAGCTGATATGGACTATGAGCACAAATCGCTGAACTGCAGCTGAGGTAAAGCACTAACAGATTAGACTGAAATGTGGTCACCTACTGACTTCGCTAAGGTATATGGGCACTGTCTGACTGAAATAAAACACATTTGGACACCAAGTTACCTAGCGGAGATGGATTGCATGTGGATACTAGCTGGCTGAACTAAAGTAAATTGTATTTGGGTATAACTAACTAAACTCACGTAAAACTGACTGAACTGGGAGAGATCGTAAATAGATATCTTTTTAGTTCCTGAGATAGATTGCTTATGGACAACAGTGAACATAGCTACATAGAAGTAAAGGTAGACTGCACATAAATGTCATATGCTTTACATGTCGGCAACGTTGACGACCAAGAAAGAGAATTATCAACCTTTTCATTCTATGAATACTTTATCTCTTCACTAAATTGACTTTACTTTTATCCTTTTTAGTATTAGGTTTACCAATACATATACAAACGTATCATAGTATTTGTGTTTTCGTTGAGTCTTGAAGACGACCAATTCAATCAGTCAATCGATCCCACCTTAGAGTTGCCCACGCATCACGGCCATATATTCAATGAACCAGTAGAGGAACACGTTATCATAATTTGTTTGACTTTGATTTCTCTTGAAAAATTAAATTCCTCCTGTATACTGAAAAGCTGGAGTTCCTGCGAGTAGGTGATCGATCACGGTCAGTACCATATGGATTTTAGCTCTGTCAAATTCTATTATATTACCGCTGCTTTTATTGGATATTTCACAACCGATTCAATTTCTCTTGTTTACCAAAGTGGCTTAATTGAGAATCAATGTGAAATATGATGTCAGAGTCTGCACAGGAATTAGTTTTAAGCTTGACTAAATTTCTAGCAGCTTTGAGGATAATATGCATGTTATCATGAAGTATACTGTTTAACTTTGGTCAATTATCCAGCGGAACCAACAAAACGAGGGGAAATATTTGAAAATACTTTTTTCCGAAATGTTAGAAGGAGAGACTTTGGAATCCAATATTTTCTCATTTTGTTCCTTAAAATTGTAGACGACTACAAAATCGTCCTGTTCTGCTTCAACGTGTATTTCAGATTAAATCCTGTGATGTGTCATAGATTTGAGGTCTAAGTTTGCACACGATCTTTGAAAGTCTGTATGGCATGTGCAGTCACATCAACCGCTCAAGCAGATAATTACTGTAATAAAACTAGAAGGTGCTTTGTCTTTATTACTGATGTCGAGTGTCCGCGAACTTCTATTGCCGTCGCTTGTATAGAATGCCAAGCTACGGGAATGTCTCATTTTTTTTATTTTTCAGTTAGTTACGGGGTTGTAAATACAAAAATTGAAACCTGATAATGTCTGACGAACGATCCAAGTGTTGAGCTGGTACAGTTAGAACCCAGCATTCTCCGTTAATCCCACTGTTACTGAGGGTGTTATATAGTCCCACCATTCTCCTTTAATCCCACTATTACTGAGGATGTTTTATAATCCCACCATTCTCCATTAATCCATCTGTTACTAAGGCTGTCTTATAGTCCCACCATTCTCCGTCAATCCATCTATTGCTGAGGGTGTTTTATAGTCTTGACACTCATTTATTCCCTCTATTACTGAGGGTGTCTTATAGTCCCACCACTCTTCGTTAATCTCACTATTAGAGAAGATGTCTTATAGTCCCACCTCTCTTCGTGAATCCTTCTATTACTGAGGATGTTTTATAGTCCCACCACTCTGTTAATCCCACTATTACTGAGTGTGTTTTATAGTCCCACCATTGTGCATTAATCCCACTATTGCTGAGGGTGTCTTATAGTCCCACCACTGTGTTAATCCCACTATTACTGGGGGGGGGGGGGTCTTATAGTCCCACCTCTTCGTTAATTCATCTATAATTGAGGTTGTCTTATACACCATTATAGTCCCACCACTCTCCTTTAATTTCACTTGTACTTAGGGTGCCTTATAGTCCCTTCATTCTCCGTTAATCCATCTATTACTGAGGGTGTCTTATAGTCCCACCACTCTCCGTTTATCCCACCATTATTGAGGATGTTTTATAATCCCAACACTGTGCGTTAATCCCAATATTACTTAGGGTGGTTTATAGTTCCACCACTCTGCGTTAACCCCACTATTACTGAGGATGTCTTATAGTCGCACGTCTCCGTTACTACATCTATCATTAAGGTTGTCTTATAGTCCTACCACTTTCCGTTAATCCCACTGTTGCTGAGGGTGTCTTATAATCCCACCACTCTCCGTTAATCCCACTATTACTGAGGATGTCTTATAGTCCCTTCACTCTCCGTTAATCCATCTATTATTGAGGATGTCTTATAGTCCCATCACTCTCCGTTAATCCCACTATTACTGAGGATGTCTTATAGTCCCATCACTCCGTTAATCCCTCTATTACTGCGGTTGTCTTATAGTCCCACCATTCTCCGTTAATCCCACTATTACTGAGGATGTCTTATAGTCCCATCACTCTCCGTTAATCCCTCTATTACTGCGGTTGTCTTATAGTCCCACCATTCTCAGTTAATCCCACTATTACTGAGGATGTCTTATAGTCCCACCTCTCCGTTAATCCCACTATTAGTGAGGATGTCTTATAGTCCCACCTCTCCGTATATCCCATTGTTACTGAGGATGTCTTATAGTTGCATCTAGAAGACATTCATTGGCTGTTCATGTCTCTGTATGTCATTCCATTTATCAACATCAGACATTCAGCTTTTAAAGATCCACCAAAAGCTTTTGAATGATTCAGCACTTTGTTGCATGTTGTTTTGTGTTCGTTTGTCGCGGGTTATTTACCACATCGCTTTATTAAAAATAATTATTCCGACAGCTGCGTAGTAATGTTGTAGATATCTATTATTCATCGAAGTGTACACTGCTATTCTAACTGCATATGAAATATCAATAATTGTAGGGGCGTGTGCTTTGAGACTGGTTACTGGACTAGTTTGGTAATGTCGGTTATTCGTTTATTTACTATCATTATTATTATATTTTTTTTTTGCAGGAAAAAGATGGTAGTGCATTAATACAAATTAGATAGTAATAATTACGGAAGCCCATTCAGGACCTATCAAAAATATTTTTGAATTTGATATAACGAATTCTTGAATTTGTTAAAACAGATTAAATTCGTTTTAACAAATTTGAGGAATTCGTTAAAACGTATTAAATTTGTTATAACAAATTTGTGGAATTCGTTATAACGAATTAAATCTGTTATAACAAATTTGTTGAGTTCGTTATAACAGATTTTGAATTGGGTTTAACAAATTAAATTTGAAATAACGAATTCTTAAATTCATATTTTCGATTTTATAAAATTTGAAATTTGTTATCACAAATTTGATGAAAATGCGTTATAACAAGTTTTATAAAATCGAATATATGAATTTAAGAATTCTTTATGTCGAATTTAATTTGTTAAAATGAATTTCAAAATCTATTAGAACAAATTCTTCAAATTTGTTATAACAGATTTACTTGTTATAACAGATTTAATTCGTTATAACGAATTCCTCAAATTTACTGACGTTGTCTTATAGTCCCATCACTCTCCGTTAATCCATCTATTACTGAGGATGTCTTATAGTCCCACCATTCTCCGTTAATACCACTATTACTGAGGTTGCTTATAGTCCCATCACTCTCCGTTAATACCACTATTACTGAGGTTGCTTATAGTCCCATCACTCTCCGTTAATCCATCTATAACTGAGGATGTCTTATAGTCCCATCACTCTCCGTTAATCCCACTATTACTGAGGATGTCTTATAGTCCCACCATTCTCCGTTAATACCACTATTACTGAGGTTGCTTATAGTCCCATCACTCTCCGTTAATCCCTCTATAACTGAGGATGTCTTATAGTCCCATCACTCTCCGTTAATCCCACTATTACTGCGGTTGTCTTATAGTCCCATCACTCTCCGTTAATCCCTCTATTACTGCGGTTGTCTTATAGTCCCACCATTCTCCGTTAATCCCACTATTACTGAGGATGTCTTATAGTCCAATCACTCTCCGTTACTCCCTCTATTACTGAGGTTGTCTTATAGTCCCAACATTCTCCGTTAATTCAACTATTACTGAGGATGTCTTATAGTCCCATCACTCTCCGTTAATCCCACTATTACTGCGGTTGTCTTATAGTCCCACCTCTCCGTTAATCCCACTATTACTGAGGATGTCTTATAGTCCCATCACTCTCCGTTAATCCCTCTATTACTGCAGTTGTCTTATAGTCCCACCATTCTCAGTTAATCCCACTATTACTGAGGATGTCTTATAGTCCCACCTCTCCGTTAATCCCACTATTACTGCGGTTGTCTTATAGTCCCATCACTCTCCGTTAATCCCTCTATTTCTGCGGTTGTCTTTTAGTCACACCATTCTCCGTTAATCCCTCTATTACTGCGGTTGCCTTATAGTCCCATCACTTTCCGTTAATCCCTCTATTACTGCGGTTGTCTTATAGTCCCACCATTCTTCGTTAATCCCACTATTACTGAGGATGTTTTATAGTCCCATCACTCTCCGTTAATCCCTCTATTACTGAGGATGTCTTATAGTCCCATCACTCTCCGTTAATCCCACTATTACTGAGGATGTCTTATAGTCCCATCACTCTCCGTTAAACCCTCTATTACTGCGGTTGTCTTATAGTCCCACCATTCTCCGTTTATCCCACTATTACTGAGGATGTCTTATAGTCCAATCACTCTCCGTTAATCCCTCTATTACTGCGGTTGTCTTATAGTCCCAACGTTCTCCGTTAATCCCACTATTACTGAGGATGTCTTATAGTCCAATCACTCTCCGTTAATCCCACTATTACTGAGGATGTCTTATAGTCCCACCTCTCCGTTAATCCCACTATTACTGAGGATGTCTTATGGTCCCATCACTCTCCGTTAATCCCACTATTACTGAGGATGTCTTATAGTCCCACCATTCTCCGTTAATCCCACTATTACTGAGGATGTCTTATAGTCCCACCTCTTCGTTAATCCCACTATTACTGAGGATGTCTTATAGTCCCATCACTCTTCGTTAATCCCACTATTACGGAGGATGTCTTATAGTCCCATCACTCTCCGTTAATCCCTCTATTACTGAGGATGTCTTATAGTCCCACCATTCTTCGTTAATTCCACTATTACGGAGGATGTCTTATAGTCCCATCACTTTCCGTTAATCCCTCTATTACTGTGGTTGTCTTATAGTCCCACCATTCTTCGTTAATCCCACTATTACTGAGGATGTCTTATAGTCCCATCACTCTCCGTTAATCCCACTATTACCGAGGATGTCTTATAGTCCCATCACTCTCCGTTAATCACACTATACTGCGGTTGTCTTATAGTCCTATCACTCTCCGTTAATCCCACTATTACTGAGGATGTCTTATAGTCCCACCTCTCCGTTAATCCCACTATTACTGAGGATGTCTTATAGTCCCATCACTCTCCGTTAATCCCTCTATTACTGCGGTTGTCTTATAGTCCCACCAATCTCGGTTAATCCCACTATTACTGAGGATGTCTTATAATCCCACATCTCCGTTAATCCCACTATTACTGAGGATGTCTTATAGTCCCATCACTCTCCGTTAATCCCACTATTACTGAGTATGTCTTATAGTCCCATCACTCTCCGTTAATCTCACTATTACTGAGGATGTCTTATAGTCCCACCTCTCCGTTAATCCCACTATTACTGAGGATGTCTTATAGTCCCATCACTTTCCGTTAATCCCACTATTACTGAGGATGTCTTATAGTCCCATCACTCCGTTAATCTCACTATTACTGAGGATGTCTTATAGTCCCACCTCTCCGTTAATCCCACTATTACTCAGGATGTCTTATAGTCCCACCTCTCCGTTAAATCGACTATTACTGAGGATGTCTTATAGTCCCTTCACTCTCCGTTAATCCCACTATTACTGAGGATGTCTTATAGTCCCATCACTCTCCGTTAATCCCATTATTACTGAGGATGTCTTATAGTCCCTTCACTCTCCGTTAATCCCTCTATTACTGCGGTTGTCTTATAGTCCCACCATTCTCAGTTAATCCCACTATTACTGAGGATGTCTTATATTCCCACCTCTCCGTTAATCCCACTATTACTGAGGATGTCTTATAATCCCACTTTTCCGTATATCCCATTGTTACTGAGGATGTCTTATAGTTGCATCACTCCGAGGGTATCTAGAAGATCATGTCTCTGTATGTCATTCCATTTATCAACATCAGACATATTCACATGTATTCAGCTTTTAAAGAGCCATCAAAAGCCTTGGAATGATTCAGCACTTTGTTGCATGTTTTGTGTTCGT
The DNA here is from genome assembly GCA_035048485.1 of Pteria penguin. Taxonomy (NCBI): domain Eukaryota; kingdom Metazoa; phylum Mollusca; class Bivalvia; order Pterioida; family Pteriidae; genus Pteria; species Pteria penguin. The sequence goes on from CM068580.1 coordinate 13,366,620, forward strand.
TTTTCGCGGGTTATTTACCATATCGCTTTATTAAAAATAATTATTCCGACAGCTGCTTAGTAATGTTGTAGATATCTATTATTCATCGAAATGTACACTGCTATTCTAACTGCATATGAAATGATGATGAGTTCTGGCAGTTCAGTTGTTTGAGGCATTTATTTTTGACTTCATTTTTCACGAAAGCAATTCTTTTAAGTTCTGCAGCACTCAATGCGTAAACTAAATGATTTTAGTAAAAGAAAAAAATTGAAAAAAGTCTGATTTAATCTTGTTCACAATTTTTTTGCGTCATTTTTATAAGCCCGTCGTAGACGGACGTATTATGGTATGGCGTTGTGGGTCTGGCACTCTGTGGGCCCGTAGTCTATGCGTCTGTCCGCACATTGTTACCACGATACAGACCATGCCGTTTAGGCTATGACTTTAAAACTTGGTACACTTATTCCTTATGGTATGAGACGAACCCTATTGATTTTCCATATCAAGGTCAAGGTCATTTTGGGAACAGAAATAGCATTTTTTTAAAGAATGCAGCAAAATACAGACCAAACTGTTTATACTAGACCTTTGCAAACTTATTTCTTATGACTGATGGATGAACCCCATTGATTTTCAAGGTCATATCTGCAAGGTCAAAGTCACAATGCTTATGTCAGTTAGATTCTTGTCCAATGCATATATGATGGGTAAATCTTTGTCCGGGTCATAACTCTTTATCCTTAACATAGATTTGATTTGTTTTGTTGATTGATGTTTTATGTCGCCTTCAACAATTTTTCAGTTATATTGCGACATAGAAGGAAGAGGTAACCAGCCTCTTAAACGTAGTGGCGCAATACAGGCTTAACCACTACACCAAGCCTGCCCCTAACATAGATTTGAATAGTATTTCACAGAATTGTTGCCTAGGACCCAAGGGTGTGTCATGACCTTAAGTAATCAGTATGAATATTTCAGTTGTATTAATAAGACACAATATTTTGCTCACTGTAAGGAAGGAAATGGGAGCTTATGCTATACGTGTACCTCCTGCGTCGGCGTTCGGTTAAGAAGTTTGGGTGAGGTCAGGTTTGAGAGAAGCCTAAGTGCTACATGATGGAACGTTAGTGTACGTGTTCACCTTGACATACCAAGATTATACATGTACCCTGTATCGGATGCAGCATCCTACCTACGTTTTCTGCTCTCCTTGACTGTATTAAGAAGTTTGAGGTAACTTTGTATTGGACAAAGCACTCATGCCAGTGACCAAACTTGCATCAGTAGTTTATCGTAAGACACAGAGATGGACTCATGCATCAGATAATGCATCTAACCTTAACTTTCCACTTGAGTGACTAGGTTACGAAGTTTCAGGGTAGCTCAGTATTGAACGAATCTTTATTCTGTCTAAGCATCCAATTAACAAATTTGAATTTGAACTGACTGTTTTAGTACATTTTGGAAGTAATATTCTGTGCTGTAAGTGCAAAATCAAATTCCTGTCCTTTAAAGTCAGATACTACCGCCGAGGTTTAATTTTTGATTGCTCTCTGTTTTCAGGGTACTTGTTAAGCTCTTGAATTGGTGTGGGCTTAAGCTGTTGTGGGCCTATTACTCTATATTACTCTATATTGTCAGTGTACTAGTGAAGAGCTTGAGTTGTTGTGGGCCTATTTGATGTTTTTAGTGCTTTTGTGAAGAGCTCGGGCTGTTGTGAGCCCATTTGATTATTCTGTTTTCAGTGTTCTAGTGAAGAGCTGGAGTTGTTGTGGGCCCATTTGATGTTTTCAGTGCTTTTGTGAAGAGCTTGGGCTGTGATGAGCCTATTTGATTACTCTCTGTTTTCAGTGTACATGTAAAGAGCTGGAGTTGTTGTGGGCCCATTTAATGTTTTCAGTGTTTCTGTGAGAGCTTGGGCTGTTGTGGGCCCGTTTGATTACTCTATGCATTCAGTGTACTTGAGAAAAGCTTGAATTGTTGTGGATCCATGTGATCTTTTCAGTGCTTTTGTGAAGAGCTTGGGCTGTTGTTATCCCATTTGATTACTCTATGTTTTCAGTGTACTTGTGAAGAGCTTGAGTTGTTGTGGGCCCGTTTGATGTTTTGAGTGTTTTTGTGAAGAACTTGTGTTGTTATTGGTCCATTTTCAAATTTAGAATTAAGTCGGTGTAACAGTCGGTTACATGCTTAGCTGGTTTGAGTCGCGATGTTGTCTCGTTGATATCCTGTCTTCCGGATGAGGTAGTAAAAGCGAGATCCCGTGACACGATAGGTGTGACACGTAAAATAATCCCTCACTTCTGTGGGTAGATCAGTTGCATAAATTCTGTGCATTTCATCAGGTGAATGCTGTCACCATAAACATTATCAAGTGCTTAATCATCGGGTAGGTGCTGTCACCTTAAACATTGTTAAGTGCTTATTATCGGGTAGATGCTATCAACATAAACATTAAGTGCTTAATCATCGGGTAGATGCTGTTACCATAAACATGGTTAAAAGCATATCATCTGGTAGATTATGTCACCAAAAATATTTTCAAGTGCTTAATCATCAGGTAGGTGTTGTCACCATAAACATGGTTAAAAGCATATCATCCGGTAGATGCTGTCACCATAAACATTATCAAGTGCTTAATCATCGGGCAGGTGCTGTCACCATGAACATTGTTAAGTGCTTATCATCAGGTAGGTGCTGTCACTATAAACATGTGAAGTGCATGTCGTCGGGTAGATGTCACCATAAACATGGTTAAAAGCATATCATCGGTAAGATGCTGTCACCATAAACATTATCAAGTGCTTAATCGTCGGGTAGGTGCTGTCACCATAAACATTATCAAGTGCTTAATTATCGGGTAGATGCTGTCACCATGAACATTATCAAGTGCTTAATCATCGGGTAGGTGCTGTCACCATAAACATTATCAAGTGCTTAATTATCGGGTAGATGCTGTCACCATGAACATTATCAAGTGCTTAATTGTCGGGTAGGTGCTGTCACCATAAACATTATCAAGTGCTTAATTATCGGGTAGATGCTGTCACCATGAACATTATCAAGTGCTTAATCATCGGGTAGGTGCTGTCACCATAAACATTATTAAGTGCTTATCATCAGGTAGGTGCTGTCACTATAAACGTGTTAAGTGCATGTCGTCGGGTAGATGTCACCATAAACATTGCTAAGTGCACAGCATCAGGTAGATGCTGTCACTATAAACGTTGTTAAGTGCAATAATCTTGGTGTCACGTAAAATGAAAATCAACCAAATAAACTAATATTTAGATTTTTAGTTAGAATTCTGTTCACATAACGTGTATGGAGGAATTTACTTTTTCGTTAAATCAATAACGTCACGTTATTTGATTGATTTCTTTTCAGATAGTAATTCGTATGACATACGGACGTGTGGGGGAGACGGCATTTCAGGTATGATTTCTGTTTTTACTACTAAAAGCTCGTACTTATTTTCTTCTGTGTGTATTGCATGCAATTAGAGTACGACTACATAGTTCTGTATTAAAGATATACAACTGACATTTCATCTGAACTTTTAGTTTTATACGGAGTTTTATAACGACTGTTTGCGACTTTCAAAATTATTTCTTTTCTTGCGCAAATTGTTGCATTTTGTTTTAAAATGGAAGTTATTTAAAGTTGTATATCCGTACCTCAGGTGAAATATATGACTCGGCATAGTTCATCGACAAATTGCTAGATTTGTTATATAAATTGAGTGTATTAAACAGTTTTTATGCCCCCGGATCGATAGATTGGGGGCATATTGCTTTGTTCTGTCTGCGTGTTTGTTTGTTTGTCTGTCTATTGTCAACTTTAACATTGGCTATAACTTTTGAACCGTGAGGGATACAGACTTCATATTTTACATGCATACTCAACTAATAAAGCACTTTCAAAGGACACCAAGGTCGATAACCTTTTGACCTTAACAATGACCTTCACGCTAAAAATAACTTTGTGAGGGACTTTGGTGCCGCCAGGCGTTAGTATTTCACAAACACATCTTGTTTCTTATAAGTATTGGCCTGATAGACAAATTGTAACTACTCCGACACGTTGATATCATAATCGTTCATATATCTTTTTGAAAACGGGTAGAAATATGCTGATATGTTTTGTTATTAAAGGAAAATATGATTTCATTTGCAGAGGGATGTTTGAAAGAATGCTGTTTTGTCTCTGAGATGTTCTACAGATCGAACATTCTAAGTTTATTTGTGCTAGAAAAGACCAGGCCTCAATATATGCTCCAATCCATGAATTATGATTGGATGAAATAAAAGTTACAGAAGCATATTTGCACAAATGTATAGATGTATTATCACTATATGTCATAGCAAACACGAGGTCAGCAAGTCTGTTTAACTTAATGAAAGTAAAACCTTTATACATGTAGTTATCCAGCAAAACGTCTAGGTAATCACGTAAGCTATAATATAGCTTCTCCTGTGCCTTGTTATTGTCCCCCGCTTTTGGCGAAAGCGTGGGGACATTAAATCTCATTCGTCTGTCTGTCTGTCCGTCCGTCCGTCTGTCACAAAAACTTTAACCTTGGTCATAACTTTGTAACCGTAAGACGTAGGGCCTTCATATTTGGCATGTGTGTCCCAAATTGCAATACCTTTCCGTTGGTACCAAAACTTTTATTATGTAACCTTGACCGTGATCTTTGATCTACTTCAATGTAACTTTATAACTGTAAGAGTTAGGGCCTTCATATTTGGCATGTGTGTCTGTAGACATGCACAACCATGACAGTATGTCACAGACCACTGCATCCTTACTGATAGAACCCCCAAAGCTGCATCATATGTTATAGGTTCTCCTGTGTCTTGTTATACATTATAGGTTTTCTTGTGTTTTGTTATATATCATAGGTTTTACTGCATCATATATTATAGGTTTTCCTGTGTCTTGTTATACATTATAGGTTTTCTTGTGTTTTATTATATATCATAGGTTTTACTGTGTCATATGTTATAGGTTCTCCTATGTCTTGTTATTCATTATAGGTTTTCTTGTGTTTGTTATATATTGTAGGTTTTACTGCATCATATATTATAGGTTCTCCTGTGTCTTGTTATATATTATAGGTTCTCCTGTGTCTTGTTATACATTATAGGTTTTCTTGTGTTTTGTTATATATCATAGGTTTTACTGCATCATATATTATAGGTTCTCCTGTGTCTTGTTATATATTATAGGTTCTCCTGTGTCTTGTTATACATTATAGGTTTTCTTGTGTTTTGTTATATATCATCGGTTTTACTGCATCATATATTATAGGTTCTCCTGTGTCTTGTTATATATTATAGGTTCTCCTGTGTCTTGTTATTCATTATAGGTTTTCTTGTGTTTTGTTATATATCATAGGTTTTACTCCATCATATATTTTAGGTTCTCCTGTGTATTGTTACTTGATTGATATAAAAATATTTTGCATAAGAACCAGTGACTTTTTTATCGCAAGTCATGTTCTTGAACGGATTTCAACCATATTTGCCATACAAGTAAGCATTCATCCTGATGTACTTAAAGGGAGATACTAGGCTTGATTTGTTTAATTAAATAAATGGTATTAATTAATAGGTGATATGGCATATCGTAAACATTTTCTTGTCCGAGTGCCCCATGTATTAGTTTTACAAACTTCCTCTTATTCCGATGTATTACAATGACAGTACTTGAGTTCAACACTTTTCAATAACCCCCTAAGGTGATTCAAACGTATTAAAAACTAGAAATATATATCCTTACAGACAAACCAACACAGTATTTCAGAAAATATGTTTAACTGGTTCTCACAAGGAATTGGCCATAAAGACTGGGAAATAGTAAATGGCACTATTATGATCAGTGTGCGCAATTGATTAAATAGGAATTATGGATAGACGTATTAATTTGGAAACTTGGCTTTGCTGAGTTGTAGCAAGTTCATCTTCTAATAAGAAGTATGTAGATTCGAATCTCCAGGACGTTTGTTCATGTTAATGGTACATCCGTAAATTTATCCGAACTGCCAACAGGAAGGGATTTCAGCTAAGTCTGAAGTAAACAAAATGACATGATGGATTAAGATGACATGTTAATCAAACCGTCCTGCACAAATGAAATAACTTGAACTTGACGCCATTACTTGTTTGATGTTATACTCAATAATTTGATATACAATACATGTAGGATGCTAAGGCCCTTGTCACGTCAAGTGTGTTATACGTTTTGTGATGCAGTGTAAAGACATGGACAATCCGTATTTTTATGATATACTGTCATAGATATCAGTGATTTGTATTTGAAGTTATTGAACGCTTGTTTAATATGTATAGTGTTTATACTCGTCGTGCTTCTTAAATGTTGTTTAGAAGGAAACTTCTCGGATGACATTTATTTTGTATTTCACACAGGGTATGTTTGAACATGAACGCAGAGTATGTTCATACTTACTGATGCGATTCACATAATGTTATCCATTATATATTTTTTCTTGCAGTATCTGGCAGTTGTTTAGATATTAGTGCTTATCGGGTTTAACGATTATTGTACGGTGAAAAACGGAAAGCATTTGTAGACATTTTCACAAAGAATCGTAAGTTAATAACTTACGTAAATCATTAAGTCATTTTTAAAAACAAAAGGAATTTTTCAAAAGAGATATGACAGCTTTTACATGCCCTTAAAGTTAAGCATTTTCCGTAAGGAAATAGTACCTACGATCTTTAGTAGATGGATAAATCCAAACCATAAGTCCGAAAGTCATGAAACCAGAGGACATACAAAATCAGTGAAAATGAAAACCAAGTAAAAACAACGAAAAATGTCTACTTGGAGAGCATATGTGAACACCAGTCACCTATGAAGGAGTGAAATCAGGTGCCTGGGAAGAGTGAGCATCTCCTGCTTGCTAGCAACACCCGTCACATATACCCAGTAGTAAGAGTCAAATCGTGTAAATTCCATATATATATTTATATATGGAGAAGTCAAAGTAGGTAACCTTCTAGTATAGAAGGTGTCAAATCTGTGTAAAATGATCGGAATCGGTCTCAGTCTAGAATATCATTTAAAAGTCTTGATAACGAGATATTATTTTGAGTAATAAGAGTATCGTAACGACTATAGAACTTCCTCAGTGACGTTGTTAGTCTAACACATATTTAACCCTGGTTGAGTAGCTTATCAAAAAGAAATTACGTATGATTCATTGAGAAAATGCCTACTGCTCCTTTTGTATAAAGATGTCATTTACATGGAGAGTAAAGTTGTCTCTTTGAATGCTCGTCCCTATCGTTGTCTTGTCATACATAATAGATAGTGATATTTCTCTCAATTTTTACTTGTTATCCAAGCATTTTGACCAGAATCGTATTGTGTCATTTTGAAATTTTAAACTGTCTTTGTCTTGTTGTTTTGTATCATATGGGCATAACCGTAAGTAAGTGTAAGTCTTTCATTCGTCTATTCTTTTGTCCACCCGTCTGTTTACTGGTCAGTCATTCCGCCACAAAATGGTTTCTGGATAATTACTCTAGTGTCATATTCCAGATTCAAACCGAATTTAGATATAAACTTAAAAGGTGGCTTTATTAAATTATTGAATTTGCTGAAGCCGGTATTTGGCTTGTATTACTTCAGCACTACTTTTAGAATAATTATGCTCAGATAAAAAAAAAGAAAGTAAAAAATAAATGAATGAAAATAAGCAAGAGAGAGAGGCGATTACTTACGCTGATAAACGTTAGGTATTTCCGATGATAATTGATTTACATTCAGCTGTAGGATATGTATTGTTATAAATATTATAGTGACAGGCATCGCTGGTGGAACGAATTATTTGACCGAGTTAATAATGTCGGGGTCAAGTTCAGTCATACGAGAAATGAATTTGTTGTGATGCTTTGTTCTAGAATTAACTCGTCATTTATAAGGATTTATATTAAGGTGTAAAGGTGTTTACGAGCTCTTCTGCTCTACAATTGTGACAGCTATTTCTGGTTAACCAAATAAGTTTGACATGAGATGAACATGTAGGCATTTTTGTCCCGTATAATCTGATTCTCCTGTTGATACATTGTGGAGTCATCCTTTAATTCTGCTAGTATGCAGTTGATTATGCAAATATGAAAGTTTGTTTATGGATTTGTCCAGTCTCAGGTGAGTACAGATTGTCTTTCACGTGCGAACCCAGCATCGGTAATTGGCAATTGTTCTCTCTTTGTGAGGCGAAAGGCACATAATATGTTAAAGAAACCAAAGAAATTTGAGAGAATTATTGGGAAAATGTTTGAATTATTTATGATTTGAATGGCAAGAACAGTGTGATACACCCTTATGTAAATGTCAGCACACTTGGGAATTTTATTAATGATTGCCCTTCTGGTGTCTGCAAACATAACGTATAAAGTATATAACGTCACCCTGTTATGCGCATGGCTACCAGCGCTTCTTGCCATGACAAAAACCTTCGTCATAATAGCTGCACTCGGCTATTGGCTTGCTTGTTTTTATTAGATTCGTCTAAGATCTTAGTCACTGTAACCATAAGTAACCTCAACTTTTCAAAAACTTTATCATTGGCTGCCATCCGGGAAATCAGTGTTTCACAACCACATTTTGTTACCAGCTGAATCATGAAAAATTCTTAGTGATGCATTAAGCTGTATTCGTTAAATCTTTGCCGAAGCTGAATACAAATATTTGCTTGGGAACTCTGGTTTTAGCTGTACTTGTCGAAAACCAATGTCAACTCATACTGAACATGGTTGCTGTTCGTCCTTGTTCCTGGCTGTACGACCGTAAACAACAGTGTATGGTTGTTCCTAGAGTGTTCATCTCACAGAGTAAACGTTAGTGTCACTCTGTCGGTAACGTGGTCTTGTTGTGCATGTTCTAGTTTGGCTTTGATCTTTGACACTGGGGTCCAGAACACGGATGTATTCACTATTTATGCTCCCCAAATATTTCGGGGGGAGGAAGGCAGTTTGTCGTTGTCTTGTCCGTCCTTCCGTATGTCTATCTCAGCTTATATCTCTTACCTAGGTCACCCAAGGTCATTTCTGCAATCACTCAGCACATATCCGTATAATGTTGGGATAAGCCTCATATCTCTTAAACCATTCATCAGAATTATATCATATTTTACACAAATGTTCCTTAGAACATGGAATTTTGACAAAAATCATTCAAGAGCATTTCTGAAAGGTGAAGGTCACTCAGTATATATCCCTAAATATTGAAAAGGTCTTATATCTCTTAAACCATTCATCAGGATTGCATCATATTTCACAAACATATTTTATTGGGACAGAACTTCCTTGAGCTAAGGACTTTATAAAAATACTCACAAGGTCGCAACCTTAAATATTAAGAAAAGCCTTTATTTCAGAAATTTATTAAAATTTCATGATAATGCTGCAATAAATTGTCATAGGTTTGATACACTTCTGGAAGCATCAATTAAAATTACTGATATTTTGGTCCTTTATATGTCTGTTTAATCTTATATATGTTTTTATTCCTTTTCTTTTTTTTTTATGTCGCGGAATAAAAAATTCGGGCATCTTGTTTTTGGCCTTCCTGTTTGTCTGTTCGTTTATCCGTTTTGTTTGTGGTAAAAAAAAATTCCACATAACTTTTCAACTGTAAGAGATATGGCTTTCATACTTCATATGCGTATTCCTTCTGACAAGACATTTCCGTGGGTACAATAATTTCAGACCTAGTGACATTGACCGTGACCTTTGACAATCCAATATTTCTGCCTTGGCGGAGTTAAAAGTCTTAGAACCAGATTTCCTCTTCATTTTCATTGTAGTTTTAATGAACCTTTACACGGATATTTTATTCATACATTTAAAAAATGTGTATTTAAACGCACAATGTCCACCTTGATGGTTATTTTAGAGTATTGGAACTGGATTTCTCTCTCTTTTTCATTGAATTTTGATAGCTATATATACAGGATAAATGTGATATGTGGAATTCGAGCTCACGAAACTGTCCATTAATTTAACTTTCAAAGTAAAATATGTGGGTAAAAGTCATCTAAATCAGAAGAGGTTCAGTATCGACAACCTTTTTATTTCAAAATTCAAGTTTACTATGACTGATTATTATAAATTCTAAAACATATTGTTTGTGAGTGTTAAAGTACATGGTATTTATTATTCCTTCGAAACAGCATTGCAAGGGATGGGGGGGGGGGGGAGTAAAGGGAGTGGATATAGTACCGGTACCTTTCATGTTAGGGTGCGTGCTTGCGTTTGTCTGTAACAAAGCAAAGCCTTATAGACACTCTAGAAGTCCCAATTTTGACCTTATTGGGCTCATACTTTATATATAGCTTAAGTATAATGAGAGGAAGATCCCTATTGATTTCGGGCTTAAAAGGTCAAAATTTAAGGTCACTAGATATCATCATAGAAAAACCTTGTAGACACTCAAAAAGTCAAAGTTCAAGATCAATTTAGTACCATGGCGTTTGTTGCCATGCGAGGAGATGTCACGCTTGGCGTTGCTCCTGTTAGTAAAATGCAAACCAGTGACTTTCTTATGAGATACTAAATGTACTGTACTGAAAACTACCTTAAATTAATCACAGATATGAATCGTAAAACTAATAAATCACATGGCTGATGTAGTTGCATGTTACAATAAGAGTCCTTACATCCACATTTAGCAAAGTTTCAATACATACAATATGAGATGAGCAGGAGCAGCGCCGTCGATAGGTAGCTTGTTCTAGGCCAAAGAGGTCCCGGGTTCGAGTCCCACATACGGTTCGTCGGTGTCTGGTCTTTCGAATGAGACAGATGAAATGAGGTCGCCTGCCATAGTAGACGAGACGTTAACGTAAAAGAGCCCTCACTACTGCAGAAGGATCCGTTACAAAGAGCTAAATTTCTGCACAATGCAAGAGGACAATGTCGCACCGTATAAGTGAACTAATAAAAAAGTCATTCAATTTGGTTTGCATTTTATTAAACTTCGATAATTTGAAAATTTCCAGTTAAAATTAGTCCAGCTTTCGGATTATTATGACTATTGTTAACCTGGTGTCCGGCTTCACGCCTCAGGTCATTCGACTTTTTAGAATAACGACAAAATTAAGAATTCGAACCGGCGACCTTCTGCTTATGAGTCGAACTCTTAAACCAAATAAATACCAGACCGTAATAAGATGGTCCATAATAAGAATTATACATGAAATAAGAATTGATGAATTACAGTACATCATGTTTGTGAGTATTGCGGGACCGACCTCTAGAAGAAATGTGTTATCTATAAACAACGGCACTGGCGAGTTGTACAAAGGCGGACATACAATGTAACTGTATAACTGTGTCCGCGTAGACATCATGGCAAGAAGTCGCCAATAGTCATTTTGTCTGTTCTTTGAGAAATGCGTGCATGCTTTTAGGAAATTTCATCAGAATTCCAATAATTCCAACTTATTTTTCTCGTCCATTGAGCATACACATGGTCCCTGGTAGATAGATAATCTGATTTTGTGTAATGCAGGGGAAACAGAATAATTTGAACTATTGCACCACAATGACAACACGAAATTACTTGATCACAGAATGACAAATTGTTTTTATCGCGTGTACATCGGTTGTGTTTTATGTGATTTTGGATCTGCGTAAGTTCAGCGAAATTTGTAGTTTCTATCGCGATGTCCCTGTCATGGTGAGGTATATATTCCTTTTTGGATCTTAGAATTTATGATTTTTATGCCCCTGATCGATAGATTTGGACATATTGTTTTGGTCCTGTTTGTCTGTCTGTCTGTTGTCTACCAAAACCTTCGCCATAACTTTTGAATCGTGAGAGATAGAATTCATATTAGGCATGCATACTCCACTAATAAAGCCCTTTCAAATTACACCAAGGGCATTTACCTCATGACCTTGACTGTGACCTTTAGCGTACATTTCAAAACCTTTAATATTGGTTATTACTTTTGAATCGTAAGAGGTAGGGCTTTACATATTTTACATGTGTATTCCTTTCCGTCATTACCTTATTTTTTACCCCGAGACCTTAACCGTGACCTTCGACGTACATTTGAAAAAAATACCTTTATCATTGGTTAGAACTTTTTAAATGTAAGAGGTAGAGTTTCCATATTTCACATTCGTATTCCCATGGGGTAGTGTGTAATTAAGATGTAGGACATTGCAAAATTTGCCATATTTGGACTTTGTTACCGCTGGGGCATTCGTGTTTCACAAACACATCTTGTTATGTCTTGTATAATTTTGTTGTTCCTACTCTTAGTGATTCATAGATTCTAGTGAGTCCAATTTCATTTTGTAATGTCGTTTTTTCTTGTATATTCTACTATTATCATGTTTTGTGTGCATGTCCCTGGTGATTTGTGTCATACAGCTTTGTCAGAAGTCTTCTGTTTTTTCTTTGACAATATTTTGACACTTGTAAGATTTTCATGTTTGTTTTATCTGCTATCTTGCAATTATAACTGTATGAAATCCCTTATTATCACTTGTTACTTTTGATTTTGAAAGGTAAAGAACAATTCTCACTAATAATGTATTGAAAAGGTTACAGTACTATATGTAGCAATCTACCCTCCAAAAATGAACAAAAGCAAAAACAAAAAAAAAAAAAGAAAGAAAGAAAAGAAACTCAATTATTGTTGTTCTGTATGATGTAGTGCTCAATAGGGAATTCCCTCAACTATTGCTGGACTTCTTGTTTATGTCAGATGTCCGCATTTTGTACGTGGTACTCAGCAGTTGTGCAAAGGGCTAGATACTCGAGTACCAGTGCTAAAGCAGTGATTTAAATAATGCAGGTTTGCATTATATGTAGTGTTGTCTCTATCTGAACGCCAACTATAGCAATATAGGTCATAGTTCTGTATCTTATCGATCCAATATTCACATATTTACCCTTACCTGTTATTTACTTTCATAGGAACGTGACCTTCTTCCTTTTCTGATGTAATAGTGATAGTTGCTAATCTGAAATTTTTACCCTGATGTTAAATAAGATCTGATTTTGACTATCAGTGATTCAATTACTAGGATCCCACTATAAACGTTACTATCCTTTTACATGTACAGTGTGGTTAGTATACCATGTACAGTGTGGTTAGTATACCATGTGAACGAAAATGTCGGAAAATCCCCAATTATACAAGGATCCTCGTTGATTATGAGGTAAATGGTATCAAAGTAACAATTATTTTCCCGTAGGACTACACATTAATGAGGGGAGAAGTTTCTATCAAAAAGAGTATCATTTGAAGCTTCCTTTACATTTCAGTAGAAAGTGAGGTCCGCATTAAAGATAAAATACCAGAAAAAAAAAGAAAAGAAAACAGACTATACCTCTCTGTGGATTTTCTTTTTCAAAATTTGCTTTCTTGTTTACAGAAAATGTGCTTGCTGAAAATACTTTAACCTTTGATATGAAAAATACTGGCCCAGACCCATTAACCAACCTCTTAAAAAGTGGCGCAACCGGGGAATCGAAACCGGATCGTCGGCGCCGTAAGCCAAGGGCTTAACCACTACACCAAGCAGCCTTAGCAGGACTTAGGGTAGCCAAATCGCTTACATGACTGAATCAGGGTGCTTTGGAACATTGATACATATGCTGATTTTGCATTTATATGTTTATATACCATTAAATCAATGAACATGTATATATTCATATTCTATGTATAGAAACACCACAAGGGCACCTATTCCTGAAGGAACCCCATCCTCATTTCATTGTGTAATATTGTTAAGAATGTTATCATATAACTTCAATAATATCCTATTTATTTCATTTTTAAGTATGAATAACTACACGGAGTTATTAGGATAAGTTTGATAGTAAAATTGCATATGTGAGGTTCAAAGGGCAAATAACTCTTTCAAATTTTAACAATTTTCTTAGAAATTAATATTTTCTATGCTGGATTACCTTAGAATTGTTCATCTAAATATTCCAAGCATCAAACTTCATAAAATCATTCTGTGATATAAAAATATATGCTTTTAGGTCAAAAATAAGCTACAGAAATGAAAAGAGTTAAAAAAAATGCAAATTTTGCTATAAGTATCAAAGAAGCAATTAGTTTTCAATAGGACTATATGTTACTATGAAAAAGAAAATCATTTGAAGCTTCCTTTATATTTCAGTTAAAAGAGAGATACCCTATTAAAGTTGAAACACACACACACAATAAATAAAATAAAAGATTACCCTCACTGTGGCTTTTCATTTTCAGATTTTGCCTTCTTCGAAACTATCTTCGATCCTCAGAAGATGTGCTTGCTGAAAATACTTAAACCATAAATATGAAAAATATTGACCCTTAACTGTTAAAATGTAATATTGCTACTTGTCTACAGATAGTCCATAAAAAGCACTTTAATAAAAAAAATATATACCTGCCATAAGCTTTCGATTTCTCATTTTGAGCAGGACTTAGGGTCAGGACTTTGGGTAGTCAAAATGCTTACATGACTCAAATCAATGTCATTTGGTACATTGATTCCTAATAGGTCACATGATACTGTTCATTAAAAAAATAAACTTTAAGTCAAGTTGCTGTTTGATCTACGATTATATTTTACATATTGAATGCCAGTGACCTTAGAATTATTCCTATAGATTTCAGGGTGAAAGATACGTGAAACGATAAGTTCACACGACCTAGTTCATTAGAATTAGTGTTGTAACTTTTGAAAGATGTATTACTGCTGATATTTCACATGCTGGTTGTCAGTGTCGTAGGTATTGTCATACCGGCAGTTCGGATGTGAATAGATTAAATGTCAAGATTACATGTTTAAAGTACATTCAAGTTATTTCCGTGTTGTGACTCCAGTATCGTTCGACATACTAGGATAGATATAAATGTACTTCGCAAATCAGTTGTCTTCGTAAAGAGTAAGGTCGATTTTTGATCCAAGGTTCGAAAAATCAGAGGTCAAGATTACATGAAATAGTTCGTTGATATTGATTTCCGGTCTGCAATTCAAATATGTTTTGAACTAGGAGGATAATACACCTCTGCCTGATGCATTGTATTACATCTAGACTTGTGTAACGAATCTACAAGAATAATTGAGGGGATTTGAACGTGTTCGCGTCTACTCTGACACTGAAGATTAGTTTTACTCCCTAGCCAGAAATCCATAAACCGACAAACCATCGTTGCAAGCCACTGGTAGTTTTCTAACCAACATTCTATCGGTTCTCACGTTACCAAGTATGACTTGCATTTGAATTGTTCGACCAGAGTTGTCTGTTCTTATTTGCTGTCGTCTGAAAGATCTTCAGCATGAAGATGAGCAGTGACATTAGGAGTTTCCCGTAGGGTCTAATTGCAGCGTCTCAAATTCTACTGTTTTGGTTGTGTCGTCTGTGATGGTTTAATGTTTTGCATCATCTATCTCTTTCTCTTAGTTGGTCTGTGTTTTGTTCAGACATCTGTGTCCACAGCGGACGTCTTAGCCATGTTAATAGAATTTAGTTGTCTAAGTTATACAAGTACTGTTTTTGCTTCGTATTTATGTAATCATATTGATCGAAAGAGCTTGTAATCCTTCTCCTGAAGTCGCTTTCGTAAACATTCATTTTGCATAGTTTTAATTGAATTTTTATTGTAGTATAAAATATTTATGAAGTTAATCGCATATTTAGTGTTTCCTTTGCCAAAGTAAGTGCAACAAGAATACACACCGATGAAACCATGTGCATTTAGTGTCTTAAACTTAGGTAGACTCTTCAATGTTATATTTATATCACAGACATCTTCCATAAAGTAGGATGGATCAAAGAGCATGAGTTATAAATGGAATAACAACTAGGGAATAACCAATCCATAAAATATTGAATCAACATTAAATGTTATATGTCATACTGAGTAAAGAAGATTCCTTGCAATGTATGTTACTCAACTTTCTAAATGAAGTGTTCGGTTTGTTTGTTTGTTTGTTTTTTTTTTTTTGTATTTTGGGTACATTTTTTTCTTGGAAGTGGATTATCTAACATGTAAGAAATACGTAAAAGTAAATCTACTCGTAGCATTAAGGTTTATTTCCTCTTCTTAAATTGTATTTAATCCATTATTGGTGATGCATAGAGTTATCGTTTCTAATGAAGCTAGCCAATCTAATGACATCATTTGTGATTAATGAAATTCTAGATTTATTTTTACAGGTGAAATAAAAATTATACCATATCACCAAAAGGACAAAGCGATTGGGTTTCCGGCATACTACTTTCGGGGGGAAAATACAATGTGTTTAAATGAGAAAAAAAAGTTTTACCTCTTCTTCAATATAACAGCTATCGCTACTTTGGTGTTCTGATTAAGTCAAAGGCGTGTACTAATGTATTGCAGAGACAAGTGTAGAGTGGTCATTGGTGCCACAAAACACATTATGTAAGTTTAGTGTATCGATTATAAAATAAAACGTACAGACAAATTGCAACTTGTAATGTTAAAAACGTATTTGTGAATACAGCATGAACTTTGCCTACATTTAGCGGACTTGTTATCTTATATCATATGTTATTACCATAAGTAATTTTAAAAGATACAATAAAACACAAAACGGAATGAGTTCATCGTTGAGTTCTGTATTCATAAATAAATCAAATTCCCTTTATAGTAAGTGTTATCTCGAGATACGTCATGATTGATTACATTCACTACAATGGCTAAGGACCAAATTCAGGAAACACAAAAAAATTATTTATACAGAGAATGAGATCGTGACGTTTGTTTTGTCGGTCTGATTTCTTATGTGTACGATTAGCCAAGAATGCCGTCTGTCAATCATCCACACTTCTCTGTAGTATTGACTTTTTATGATCCCATGAATTTATTGCCATAATAATTGATATAATGTTGCCATCATACTTGATTGCTTTGTCCAGTACTGTGGCATACAGACCTTGTCACGTCTACCTTGCGGGATGTTAGGATCTGCTTTGTAATCCACCAGGTATGTAATTGCTCATTGCCTTATTCGGATATTTGAAATGATGATCGGATTCCATCTCCGATCCCAGATTTTTAGAGTCTCATTAAAGGCTTCATGTTTAATCTGTTCATAGATTCGCTTTCCTCTAATAGACCCTTTCACGTTATATTTACTGCTGGACTGACTTTTTTAAAATGGTGAATAATAGCGTTTCCCGTAAATTTTGACGTCATTATAATGTTTATCGTATATTGCCTCTTATAATGTCACACTTACATTGAGAATTAAATTCTCCATGAAAACAATTTTATAGTCCAGTTAACTAAACGTTCAAAAAGGAAACGAATTCACATTAAATATCTATAGAATATATAGGTCAGCGTTAATTAAATTAAGCTAATAGTTTGAGATGTTCAAAGTTCATTGTTGAAAAGAACAATAATAGGGTTGTGGAGAATTAATTATTAAACTGATATTGTTTGTTCTGTTTTTGATGACGTGCGTAGTAGCCCATTTTCCTTTCAAGGGTCTCTGTGAGTGCAAAATAATCATGAACCATTAAATATTGATGCAAAATGTTTCACTTCGTTGATGGGACATTTCGTTTTCATCTCGTAGTCATTGTAATGAAACATCAAGCTGATCAACTGATATAAATATAAGACTGCTAAAAGGGATCATTGTAAATTCGCGATTAAAACACGCACGCACGCACACACACACACACGCACACACACACACACACACACACACACACACACACACACACAAATGAACAATTCAAATATGGTTATGCTTTAAAACGTTCAGTTATTACCATATGATGCAGCATACTAAAGTATAAATCATGTTAATTTGATTTATGCAGTGTATACGTATATTATGATTATACGAATTGAACATTTATCAAACTTTAAGTTAAGTAATTTGAAATCCTGAAAATTCCAAGCGTTAGTGATGTACACATCGGTACGTATCCCCAGATCACCGCAGTATGTACGTAACCCCAGATCACTGCAGTATGTACGTAACCCCAGATCACCACAGTCTGTACGTAGCCATAGATCACCGCAATGTGTACGTAACCCCAGATCACCGCAATGTGTTCGTAACCCTAGATCACCGCAGTCTGTACGTAGCCCCAGATCACCGCAGTATGTACGTATCCCCAGATCACCGCAGTATGTACGTAGCCATAGATCACCGCAATGTGAACGTAACCCTAGATCACCGCAGTATGTACGTAACCCCAGATCACCGCAATATGTACGTAACCCTAGATCACCGCAGTCTGTACATAGCCCCAGATCACCGCAATATGTACGTAACCCTAGATCACCGCAGTCTGTACATAACCCCAGATCACCGCAGTATGTACATACGAGAGAAAGATTACATTGTTTTATTCTGAGGTTTAGCATAACTTCTACACAGACGTGTGTTCAAAATACACTTCCGCAAGTAATGTAGTCAACATTTACCGAAGAACGTTCATCGTAAAAATCGTTACTGTAGGATTGTGCGATGGATTGGGTCATTTACGAATCACTACTGTAACTACTTTATTTCTATTTTGGTTTGAACATACATTTTATTTTTACACGTGCTATATTCATCGGAAAACAGATGCACGGAAAACATGGAGATGAGATGATCATAACGTCGGTATGTTGTTTATAACGTTGTTTATTAGCATTGTTCTGAAGGTAATATATAGAGCCATAAATGTGACTAATTCCACGAAAATGCATTTCAAAATAATGCAGTATCTTGGTCTTTCATTTAGGTTTTGCTATGGCTTTGTGAAATGGGTATCGTGTAAATACAAACTCTGAAATGAATTCTTCACGAAGAAACCTTATACTTTAACATCTTTTATACATGACAATGTGCAATAATGTTCTGTCGCAAACGTTCTAAGGCTTGTATTATCACTGGTCGCCGTAATGGCTATTGTCTTCTTTCTTATTGTATTTTATCCATTTGATATATATGTGTAAGATATTGTATTATAGTTACTGTTTTATATCTGTTCTCGTATCTCACATGACTATAATTCAAAATCACCTTTATTTTGCAACATAATCTAAAATATTCAGAAGTTAAAGAATTTATTCGGAATAAATCTGAATTGATCGGAATGGGTGTTGGCCGTTTACTAGTATGTAAAACATGGGCAAAATGTGTCAGTCCAGGGCTCTTTGGCCTCAGGCTAAGATTTCCTGTGCAGTAAACGATACATGTACAAATTTGCGCATTGATTCATGTAAAATCTATCTAACGATTTATCGTGTGATTTTGTAAGGTAGATTCAATATTTACGTTTTGGTACTAAACGATTTTTATAAAACGGACAGAGAGGAGACTCGCAATAAAAGTGTCTTGTGCAATGCTACATTTAGTTTTCTGTTCCTGCAAAAGGCTTTATGATAGCGGGCTTGTTGATCTACTATTATTGTTGCTATAAATATTGATATTGTGTTAGGTTATTGACAAATGTTCTCTGGCACAGGTAATTTCATATTTATTGGGGATATTAATAGTGGCCTCTTACACGGCGGAATCTATTTAATGATACACACGGTTGTGCTTGATCTTTGGCACTCCAAGTCCTCTATGGAAATTTGTCGTCCGACGAAAGTATAAATAAGAATGAGAAAATCCGTGATACATGTAATTTGTGGTTGATTATCATTGGGTGTAACGTGAGTGATTCCCGGCTCAGTTTGTGTCATATCGATCAGGAGGCTGCAACTGTTTCGTTTCACTGAGCGAGCAATAGTAAGTAGTCGTCGTCGGAATCACCAGCGCTACCATGTGACCGCTCGTCAGCATTATCACTCCCAAGTCCACTTAGCCCTGTTTTACATTACACCTGCGCCAACCAAAGCGTTCTTGTTTTGTCATTATTGTCAACATGATATTCTCCATTTCAGCTTCGTCAGAACGTCGAATGTTGTGGTACATAAACATCTAGGATATTAAGAAGATTGAATCATACATACAGTGGATTGAGAGAAGAGAAAATCATTGAAGTCCAGCATAGGTGACAAGGTAAGCATCATAGTAATAAATCTAATTGTTGCTTGCCTCGGATTGTTTTGGTTTTATGTTAAGAGTTGAACGATGCTTTCATCTATTTTTCATTGGTATCACAACAATTATTTTGGTTGTTAGTTTGTTGTTTTACGAAGCTGTCAGAAATTGATCGACAATATCGTGACGCCATTGCATGCAGATGGTTCAAGTTTTGATCTTCCGTCTGGCACACCCTCCACATGGGTAGGAGAATATATTTAACACTACAGACTTATTCCTGATACAGAATTTGTTCAGCTCAGCAGTTGGATGTAGTACATAATACATGACCAAGATCCCAGAGGAACTCGAAATTATCTGATTACGAATTAAGTTCAGCTCTGTTGCGTCATACACATCAAGACACATGCGAGAAAGCTATGTAAATTAAGTACACTTCTCAAATTAAATGGAGGAAGCCTAATCTCTTGCCTTGTACTTTGGGATAGGTTTTCAGTCACTTTACGAGCTCAGTCCTGGGGAAAAGGAACCTTATATGCGTAGGAATTTTTTTGTTAAATAAGGTGAAATAACCTTTTTGCCAATTTTACATGATGTAAGGGGCAATACCGGACAAATGCAAAATTACAGCTTAGATTTGCGTCATATTATTATGACGTCATATTCCAAGCGTTAACGTCATAGTGAAAATTCCGGTAAAAAGTGGTTTGTCCGGTATAAGACCCCTTTTATCATTTAAAACAGTAGCAATTTTCTCTTTGTAAACAATATTAAAATAAAGCGCGGTCAGATGGGCTTATATGTCAAGTGGAATTAATTGTAGCCCCTCACCTCTTACAGGGCTTCTTCCACTCTTTTGGGAGCATGGTCCATGGCGCTGGAATTGGGAATTTCGCGGTGTTTTGGCTCAATATTGGGAGTTTTGCAACTGGAAAATTTCAAATATTGGTATATGTCTACATGCTTTGAAAATAAAGAGATTACAATATTTGAAGCTTCTGATGTCCATTAACAGTAAACCTTTCATTTTACGAGCAAATTTCTCTCATTTTCATGTTTTTGAATCTATTAATAATGGGGATTGGGGACATGGAAGAGACATTGGTCTGGAGTCAAATTGCATTTTGTTGTCCAAGTCTGACTTTCATCTCTAGTCTCAGAATCGTTAGAAATATTTCCATTTCCATTGTTAGGAACATTATCAACTGATATGACTGCAAGTCTAAGACTAAGCTTCTTCAGTATACCGGTACGTGTATGTACATGCACTTTTGGCACATGTATTCCTACTCAGGTTCTGCCAGAACCGGGTGATGAAACAAGCTTTTGGAAGACGGGATGATGAACGATACAAAGACTATACTTCTTGCTGAAACATTAAGTCAGTCTAGTATCTTTTCGCATCCTTTTCTCTTTTAGTATACTACTTAGAATTATGCAAAGACGTTATGATTATTTCCTTGGCCACTTTCACTTTGAGTTTCACCTGCTAGAATACCGAACTCGAAAACTAAATACACAAATGACTGTGCGAAAAAATTCCGTCGTTAGTACTGTAGTATCAAGAACACAAATTATTATTTACAGAAAGCGCCATTTAAAGAAGCAAAACAAACAAACAACAACAACAACAACAAAAGGTTTCAATTAAACCCTTGCTGTTTGACTACACATTTACTTATTTTACAGTACATTATTGGGAATTTTGGGTCGTAAATTGGGGAAAAAAAGTAATGTACCCTTCCCGAATCCTTATCCTGTCTGCCCCTATATACCATTTACAGACTTAGTCTTTCCCTTTAAACCATGTACTGTTTATCCCTATATACCATGTACTGTTTATCCCTATATACCATGTACAGTCTGTCTCTAAATAACATGTACAGTCTATCCCTATATACCATGTACAGTCTGTCTCTAAATACCATGTACAGTCTATCCCTATATACCATGTACTCTCTATCCCTATATACCATGTACAGTCTTTCTCTATAAACCATGTACGGTCTATCCCTATATACCATGCACAGTCTATACCTATATACCATGTACAGTCTATTCCTATATACCATGTACTGCCTATCCCTATATTCCATGTACAGTCTATCCCGATGTACCATGTATATACCATGTACTGTCTATCCCTATATACTACAATCTATTCCTATATACAGCAGTTTATTCTTTTATACTACAGTCTATCCCTATATACAACAGTCTATCTGTATATACTGCAGTCTATCCCTATATACTACAGTCTATCCCTATATACCACAGGTTATCTTTATATACTACAGTCTATCCATATATACAACAGGTTTTCCCTATATACTACAGTCTGTCCCTTTGTATAATAGTCTATCTCTATATACGAAATTCTGCCCCTATAAACAACAGTCTATCCTTATATACAACAGTCTATCCCTATATACTTCAATCTATCCCAATATACTGCAATCTATCCCTATATACTAGTACTACAGTCCATCTCTTTATACTAAAGTCTATCCCAAATATACAATAAGCTATCCCTATATACTACAGTCTATCCCGATATACAACCGTCTGCCCCTATATACAACAGTCTATCTCTATATACAACAGTCTATCCCTATAATCAACAGGCTATTCCTATCCCTATATACAACAGTCTATCTCTATATACTACAGTCTATCCATATATACAACAGACTATCCTTATATACTACAGTCTGTCCCTATGTACAACAGTCTATCCTTATATACTACATTCTCTCCCTATATACAACTGTCTATCCCTATATACTACGTCTATCCCTATACACTACAATCTATCCCTATATACCATGTTCTGTCTGTCCCTATACACCATATACAATCTGCCCATATTCCATGTTCAGTCTCTACCAATAAACCAATATACTGTCTGTCTCTTTATACCATGTACCATCTATCTATATACCATGTACTGTCTGTCTTTATATACTATGTATAGTCTATCCATATATAATTTAATTTTTAATGAAACAAGAAATTTGATTGGCCGTTGAAAGCATGCTATAGCTTCATTAATTGGTTTGGTCAGTTGCTAGGAGCAACCAGCTGTGCAGATATTTTCCTCCGCTCTTGTTGTTACGTTTTCATTTGCAGTTTAAAAAAGAATCTAATGTTGATAATTCAAATTATTCTAGTCTTTAATTTAATTATAAGGATTAACTTTAACAATTTTGCAATTTATTGAGATATAATATAGTTTGAGGCAGTGCACACTTTTTTATAATCAGCAAAAAAATTGTGCACCTCCTCAAAATTGTAAAAGTTTTGCACTGTACTTTTGCAAAGTACCATGCACTGTCTATCCCGATATACAATGTACAGTCTATCCCTACATACCATTTACAGTCTATACCTATATACCATGTACAGCCTATCCCTATCCCTATATACCATGTACAGTCTATCTGTATGTACAATGTATCTGTGTCTGTCTGTGTCTATATGCCATGTACCGTCTCTATATACCATGAACTGTCTATCCCTATATACCATGTACTCAGTCTCAGTGTACCATGTACTGTGTGTCTCTATATACCATGTAAAGTCTATCCCTATATACTATGTACAGTCTATCCCTATAGCACATCTGCAATGTTTGTCTCTATATCATGTACTGTCTGTCCCTGTATCTCATGTACTGTTTTTCCCTATGTATCAGGTACTGTCTGTCTTAGTATATCATGTACCGTCTGTCCCTATACACCATGTACAGTCTGTCCCTATATACCATGTACAGTCTTCCTATATACCATCTGTGTCTGTCTGTGTCTATATGCCATGTACCGTCCCTTTATACCATGTACTGTCTATCCCTTTATACCATGTACTGTCTATCCCTATATACCATGTACAGTCTGTCCCTTTATACCATGTACAGTCTGTCCCTTTATACCATGTACAGTCTATCCCTTTATACCATGTACAGTCTGTCCCTTTATACCATGTACAGTTTATCCTTTTATACCATGTACTGTCTATCCTTTTATATCTTGTATTGTCTGTCCCTTTATACCATGTACTGTATGTCATTATATACAATGAACTGTCTGACCCATTATATCATATAGTCTGCCCTTATACCGGTATACCTTGTACTGTCTGTCCCTTTATACCATGTACTGTATGTCATTATATACAATGAACTGTCTGACCCATTATATCATATAGTCTGCCCTTATATACCATGTACAGTTTGCCCTTATATACCATGTACAGTCTGTCCCTATAGACCCTGTACAGTCTGTCCCTATATACCATGTACTGTCTGTCTCGGTATTACTATACCATGTACAGTCTGTCCCTATAGAACCTGTACAGTCTGTCCCTATATACCATGTACTGTCTGTCCCCATATACAATGTACTGTCTGTCCTTATATACCATGTACAGTCTGTCCCTATATACAATGTACTGTCTGTCCTTATATACCATGTACAGTCTGTCCCTATATACAATGTACTGTCTGTCCTTATATACCATGTACAGTCTGTCCCTAAATACAATGTACTGTCTGTCCTTATATAACATGTACAGTCTGTCTCTATATACCATGTACTGTCTGTCCTTATATTACCATGTACAGTCTGTCCCTATATACAGTGTACTGTCTGTCCTTATATACCATGCACAGTCTGTCCCTATATACAATGTACTGTCTGTCCCTATATACATTGTACTATCTGTCCCTATATACCATGTACTGTTTGTCCTTATATACCATGTACAGTCTGTCCCTATATGCAGTGTACTGTCTATCCCTATATACCATGTACTGCCTGTCCCTATATACCATGTATTGTCTCTTCCCATTGTACCATGTACTGTCTGTCTCTATATGCCATGTACTGTCTATCCCTATATACCATGTACTGTCTGTCCCAGTGTACCATGTACTGTCTGTCTCTATATGCCATGTAATGTCTATCCCTATATACCATGTATAGTCTGTCTCTATATACCATGTGCAGTCTAAACCTATATACCATGTGCAGTCTATCCCTATATACCATGTACTGTCTGTCCCTATATACCATGTACAGTCTATCTTTTATACCTTGTACTGTCTGTCCTTATATACATTGTACTGCCTGTCCCTTTATACCATGTACAGTCTATCCCTATATACCATGTATAGTCTGTCTCTATATGCCATGTACAGTCTGCCCCTATATACCATGTACTGTCTGTCTCTATATGCCATGTACTGTGTGTCTCTATACACCATGTACACTCTGTCCCAGTATACCATAACAGTTTGCTCCTATATACCATGTACAGTCTGTCCCTATATGCAATGTACTGTCTGTCCTTATAAACCATGTACAGTCTGTCCCTATATACAATGTACTGTCTGTCCTTATATTATCATGTACAGTCTGTCCCTATATACAATGTACTGTCTGTCCTTATATAACATGTACAGTCTGTCTCTATATACCATGTACTGTCTGTCCTTATATTACCATGTACAGTCTGTCCCTATATACAGTGTACTGTCTGTCCTTATATACCAAGCACAGTCTGTCCCTATATACAATGTACTGTCTGTCCCTATATACATTGTACTATCTGTCCCTATATACCATGTACTGTTTGTCCTTATATACCATGTACAGTCTGTCCCTATATGCAGTGTACTGTCTATCCCTATATACCATGTACTGCCTGTCCCTATATACCATGTATTGTCTCTTCCCATTGTACCATGTACTGTCTGTCTCTATATGCCATGTACTGTCTATCCCTATATACAATGTACTGTCTGTCCTTATATTATCATGTACAGTCTGTCCCTATATACAATGTACTGTCTGTCCTTATATTAACATGTACAGTCTGTCCCTATATACAATGTACTGTCTGTCCTTATATTACCATGTACAGTCTGTCCCTATATACAATGTACTGTCTGTCCTTATATTACCATGTACAGTCTGTCCCTTTATACAATGTACTGTCTGTCCTTATATACCATGTACAGCCTATCCCTATATGCCATGTACTGTCTATCCCTATATACTAGTACCTTGAACTGTCTGTCCTTATATACCTTGTACAGTCTGTCCCTATGTACCATGCACTGTCTATCCCTATTGAGTCTTTGCAATAAACAGGGTTACTTCCCATTTGGGAATCTGTATCTGAGGTAAAACGATTATGACGTCATCAAATTCCTATGAAAATGTCATCTGTGGACTATCTTTTCCCTGAGTTTTAGATCAATTACCATAGAATTTGATGACATCATAATTGTTTTACATCAGATACCATCCCAAATGGAAAGTAACTCTGTATAACAAAAAGACCGAATATACCATGTACAGTCTGTCACTATATACCATGTACAGTGTATCCCTATATACCATGTACAGTCTGTCTTTTTATAACATGAACAGTTTGTCTTTTTATACCATGTACCGTCTGTCCCAGTATACCATTACAGTTTGCTCCTATATACCTTGTACAGTCCGTCCCTATATATCATGTACTGTCTGGCCTTATAAACCATGTACAGTCTGTCCCTATATACAATGTACTGTCTGTCCTTATATTACCATGTACAGTCTGTCTCTATATGCCATGTACTGTCTATCCCCATATACCATGTACTGCCTGTCCCTATATACCATGTATTGTCTCTCCCAGTGTACCATGTACTGTCTGTCCCTATATACCATGTACTGTCTGTCCCTATATACCATGTACTGTCTGTCCCTATATACCATGTACAGTCTATCCCTATATACCATGTACTGTCTGTCTCTGTATTACTATACCATGTACAGTCTGTCTCTATAGACCCTGTACAGTCTGTCCCTATATACCATGTACTGTCTGTCCCTATATACCATGTACTGTCTGTCTCTATATACCATGTACAGTCTATCCCTATATACAGTGTACTTTCTGTCCCTGTATACCATGTACAGTCTGCCCCTATATACCATGTACAGTCTGTCCTTATATACTATCTGCAGTGTCACTTTATAGGTTGTACTTCTGTCTGTCCAATATAATGTACTGTTTCTCCCGCTATACTAGATACTGTCTATCCCTGTATATAATGTACTGTCTGTCCCTTTATACCTTGTATTGGTTTTGCTTGTAAATCTGTTACATTCATTTGAGGTAATGTAAATTTTTCTATCGACAAACATACTTTTAAATATGTTTATGTAAGCCATTTCATTTTGCCTTTCTATTCAGATCTTAAAAGGAAGGAATCTATTAAATGTGATAATATTTATTAAGGAACCAATCTTATATGCGTATCTTGCGTGGAATTTGTTTAATGTGAATCCTTTAACGTGAGAGCTTGGATTTAAAGTTAGCTACATGCTGATTATATGTGTCATGAAAACATATATATATATATATATATATATATATATATATATATATATATATATATATATATATATATATATAATCAGCATGTAGCTAATTTAAAATATGATAATATATATCCGAGATATCTGGCAAAATTTTATTTATTTATTTTTTTTTTTTTTTACTTTTTCAAAATCAGATGGGTAGACGATCAATTTGATTTGAGCTTCTTAATGTCTGTATCTTATTTACTGTAATGTATATATTATACAATATAAGTCAAGAACATTACAGGTCATACGATGCTTGACTGTTCTCCCGACTGTCAAGTTATTACGCATGTGATTTAAACTCGTGTGCGAGTCTTTGGTTCCTTCCCTTCTCACATGGTCATTTCATACCATTTAGTTACATGTATCTATATTTTTGAACATAGTAATGGAAATAACCAAATAAACAGAAAAAATCAACTTTGGTGAAATGTGGGTAATCTTTCAGTATGGGCTTTTTATCTTCCATAGTGTTCATATAGACCTGGTATTTTACATTTGTTGATTATGATACTTTAATTGAATCTCTTATTCCCCGAGTTCATTAAAACAAGATCATATATACGTGTATATTATTGTTTTGAAGTGCCAAGAAGCTTGCAGTCTGCGTCGAGTCTAGTGTTGATCTGTAAACCACCATGGGAAAGCAGAACAGTAAACTTAAACCCGAGATACTTCAAGATCTCCGAAGTCAGACGGAGTTTAATGAAGAAGAACTACAGGAATGGTACAAAGGTTTCATCAAAGATTGCCCAAGTGGACATCTATCCGTGGAAGAATTCAAAAAAATATATGGAAATTTTTTCCCGTATGGAGATGCATCAAAATTCGCCGAGCATGTATTCCGGACTTTCGACACGAATGGGGATGGAACCATAGATTTCCGAGAATTTATTTGTGCATTGAGTGTAACATCAAGAGGAAAATTAGAACAAAAACTTAAATGGGCTTTCAGTATGTATGACCTGGATGGGAACGGATTTATATCCAGACAGGAAATGCTGGAAATTGTCACGGTAAGTGTTAAAGGAGTTATATACATAAATCTCTAATCAAGTACCTGTATACATGTAGTTTGTTAAATCATTTGATTAAATGTCTCAAACAGAGAATCTATGTCTCTGGGTTTGGCGCCATAAACTGAGAATATACTTAAGTCAATATTTCATATTAATTAATTCCATCATCAAACGTTCAGATAAATTCTCATGCAGAATGTTTAATTCTATTTATCAATAGAAAAAACTAAATAAAATCCAAATCCCAGTTATTAATTCATTGATGAACAGAAGAATATGAAATTATGACTCAAGTATATTCTCAGTTTATGGCGCCGGACCCTGGTCTCAAAGTAAATAAAAAACTGAGCATATACATAATATCAATGGAAAATTCGAAAACGAAAGAATTTCATTAATTGCATAACTTTCATATTAGTGCCTTGTGGTCAAAGAAGAATTAGTGAGATATCAGTAAGATATAATAAGGAACTGGAAACAAAATGAAAGTTTTCCCAATAATTACATGTTGAAATAATGTACTTGGCATGTAACGATTGCGTCCTTATCGGATTAGGTGTAATTCCATATGATCGTTAAAGTACATTAAGCTTTGACTATGGTCATACGTTCGTGAATTTAATTCCTCATTCTCTGTAATTTCCTCCATCCAATACACTTTCGCAACATTGATATTGCAAAGTAATTTTAATTAACATTGACGCTTTAATCGTACTCTCTATTGCACAAGTTTCTGACTGAAATGATTACATCGACAGCTAATGATATGGTGCAATATCGCCGCTGATTTGTGTATGTGTAATTGTGTATATAAATTTGGCCCAATGTAGTCTTCTATGATGCTTTTACAAGTAGTTGTCTCGCTTTAAATTTGTGGTCTTTATTTTGATCGGCTGATCACGATTGCATACTTGTGTAGTCAGTCTGTCCGGTCTTCGCCCATCAGTTTGACGACTACACATCTCAGCATTAACAGCTGTAGTGTATGGATGTGAATGAAAAACTGTCAGATTGATGATTTGAAGGAGGAATTAAATGCTCTTATAGATTAACCATAGCACCCAGAATAAATTAGAGGGTTAAATAAGTTCTCTGAAGGCTATGAATCACTCTAGACATTGGGAAAATTCACGCAGTTTACTTTGCCTTTTGCTGTTGTACCCATTCTAGTATTTCAGATTACGCATGCAATTGACAGATCTACGGACCATTTTATATTTACAGATCTACGGATCATTGTATATTTACTGGTCTACGGACCAAGCGGTCTACTGGCCATTTTTATCGCTGTTTATTGGTCCGATTTAAGTTGAGCAGTTCTGCTTCCTTTCGATCGGAGCCTGGTATTGTTACGACCGTTAGTATCTGTACCAGTTATGCTGAGACAAATAATATGATTTTCTAACTGCGATGAAAAGAATGGGAGCCATATTAACTCGGATATAATTTAATAAGGCGTTCAAGGGGACTTAGACTATTCTCAATAAAGAAATAATTTACGGAATGTCACGTCAGTAATTCCGAATTATTTTTCACAGAAGCTCCTAGTTGCTCCTCCGAGAGGAAGCATCTACATGTATTAGAATTTACACCGTATGATATTTCGTTCGTCGGTAACAGTAAATCATACATCAGTGGGTCCTCAGAGATTAAACTTTTGTGCCGACTTACACCTTATACAATATTTATCTTGCAAACTGTTGTGCTGACTTGCACCTTTATACAATTTTGATCTCGTAAACGTTTGTGCCGACTTGCATCTTATACAATATTGACCTCGGATTCCACGGACATCTTAACACTATAGATTATTCTGCAAGCTTTTCGCATCTACTGCTTGTCATTAATTGAGATTTTTCAAAACAATTTGTTTTAATGAACGTGTTTTGTTTGGAGTGCAACATCTGACTACATAATTACTGTGCTTTTGGCGGCTTTTAAACTTTTGCTTTATCAGGTAGCATAAGCTAGAAATTGTCTCTTCACACATCTACAAAGAAAGATTTAGAGTAAGCTTTCGTTTTCTTTAGGTTAGGATGCGTATTATGTACAATCACAGCTCAAATACTTCGTACCGCTCGCCTGTGTTATGGACTGACATCGTATACTGTGAAATACTTTATGGGTCACAACAAGGGTGAAATTGATTGATTGATAATTGCTTTACATCGTTCCACGATTATTTTACGTATATGGTGACGTCATCTGCCTGATGCAGTGCATACAAATTTAGACCTTTACAACGGACCCACCCGCAGCAGTGAGAGATCTTTTACGTGCCACGCCTACCGTGACACGGTACCTCGGTTTTTATGGTCTCATCCGGAAGACAGAACACACATTGCCATATGTGCATGGAAGCATTTTTGGTGTAGTGATTACTCGCTGTCTTTATGATACATGCGATCCAGGTTCGATTCCTGAACTGCGCTGTGTTTAGGGGGATGGTCACCTCTTGCCTCCATGATCTCATGATATAACTGAAAACTTGATAAAAGCGACGTTAAACCTTAACCCAATCTGCTGTCCAATGGTTTTTTGGGGTGAAAATAGCACAGCTGCATCTACGATGTCCTTTCTTGGATTTTTACCGTTTTCTAACCTATAACGTGTGATTAATTCGAAGCCGTGTTTAATCACTTGCGATACTTCCATTGAATTTTTCTAGAAATGAAGTAAAACTTTTCAGAGTCCAGATAAAGATATTTTGATGCTTGCCGTGGAATGTAAAGGAAGCTTTCCTATATAATCTCTCAGTACAAAGTAATCAGCATTGCTGTGTTCAGTATTCCTGATAAATGGAGATAGCAGTGGTACATTCCAAACCTTTCTTCATCTACAAGTTTTATTTCCAGTGACCATATTATAAGAGGGACTGTCAGTTCCTTTGTATAGTGCTACCATCGTGCCCTGGTTCTAACCACTGTCAAAGATTCATATTGGCAGTCTTTGTGTAGTGCCATCGTCATATCCCGGTTCTAACACTGTCAGGGATTCATGTTGGTAGTCTTTATGTAGTGCCACCATCTTATCCCGATTCTAACCACTGTCAGGGATTCATGTTGATTTTTGGTAGTCTTTATGTAGTGCCACCATCTTATCCCGATTCTAACCACTGTCAGGGATTCATGTTGGTAGTCTTTGTGTAGTGCCACTATCATATCCCGGTTCTAACACTGTCAGGGATTCATGCTGGTAGTCTTTGTGTAGTGCCACCATCTTATCCCGATTCTAAGCACTGTCAGGAATTCATGTTGGTAGTCTTTGTGTAGTGCCACTATCATATCCCGGTTCAAACACTGTCAGGGATTCATGTTGGTAGTCTTTGTGTAGTGCCACCATCTTATCCCGATTCTAAGCACTGTCAGGAATTCATGTTGGTAGTCTTTGTGTAGTGCCACTATCATATCCCGGTTCTAACACTGTCAGGGATTCATGTTGGTAGTCTTGGTGTAGTGCCACCATCTTATCCCGATTCTAAGCACTGTCAGGGATTCATGTTGGTAGTCTTTGTGTAGTGCCACTATCATATCTCGGTTCTTACCACTGTCAGGGATTCATGTTGGTAGTCTTTGTGTAGTGCCACCGTCATATCCCGGTTCTAACACTGTCAGGTATTCATGCTGGTAGTCTTTGTGTAGTGCCACCATCTTATCCCGGTTCTAACACTGTCAGGGATTCATGTTGGTAGTCTTTGTGTAGTGCCACCATCTTATCCCAATTCTAAGCACTGTCAGGGATTCATGTTGGCAGTCTTTGTGTAGTGCCACTATCATATCCCGGTTCTAACCACTTTCAGGGATTCATGTTGGCAGTTTACTTGCTATTTCGTCATACTTCCAGCAAACGAATGTCGTTGGGACGTGTATAGAAATTTCTTTCTATTTCTATTCGTCCAGTTAAGAAGTTTCAATAAACTTTGTCGCACGGATACAACTGCTATATACCTCAGTCACATCTCCATGGTTAAGATCATTGTGAGGTCATTGTCAGGTCCATAACCATTAGTTGTAACATTGATCTGCTTCAAACACCATACGATTGTTACGCATGCCACATAGGCATTTCATAACTTTGACCTTAGGTCAAGGTCCCTGTGAGCCTTTAAGCTTATTATTTGATCTGCGGCGAAGAAATTTGTGTATTTTATTTTCATATGACACATTATATATACACGAATGCTCTTTGAATGACCCTTATACGTTTTCAACCTTTTTTATGCATCAACGATTTCAAGAAGAACTTGACTATGTTTCCATCTGTAACGAATCTGTGCATCTTTACACTATGAAAGCACATACTAGTACTTAAAATCACAGCTTTGTTGCAAGGTCTGCAATTTGAATTTCGATGAGTCTGTCATTGTCGGTAATCAGAGCGCTTGCGATGGGAAATGGTTTCATTGTAGAAGTATATCTACAAGTGGAATCTTATTACATGGTGTCTAGGGCAAAGTGAATTATGACCTGATTCTTGCAATATAATTTTAACTCGTAAAGTTAGAATTACATCGTATAAACAGTTTAAAATAAGGGGTTTTGTTCACCTAATGTCAGTCAGTTTCTTGGAAGAAGCGATCTTGTCAACATCTTGTTGAAGGTACTTGTAGGACAAATATCTCTCTGTTAACAGAAAAAATCTCCAACATTCAAAAATAAAACATGACGTTTAAGCACACAATTACGTCCTGTAAAGGAGGAGAACGTACCATTTTATGTTGAATTATAAAACTTTAATCTAACATTTCTGTTTACGGTATTTCCAGGACTATTTTATTGTTGTTGCATTTTTATACGCCTGCATTTAAAAATGTGGGCGTATTATGCTATACCGCTGTCCGTCTGTCCGTCCGTCCATCCTTGTCCGGGCTTCACCTCCTTAACTAAAGGGGGAACTAAACTTTTGATGGTGTCATATGAAAGGGTGTGGCTTGTAGTTGTGCATGTGGTTTTCAAAGTTGGGGTCAGGCCCCTGGGGTGGGGGAAAATAGGCGGGGTCGGAAAGGTTTTCCGGGCTTCTCCTCCTTAACTAAAGGGGGAACAAAAGTTTTGATGGTGTCATATGAAAGGATGTAGCTTGTAGTTGTGCATGTGGGTTTCAAAGTTGGGGTCAAGCAATTGGGATGGCGAAAAATGGGCAGGGTCGGAAAGGTTTTCCGGGCTTCTACTACTTATCTAAAGGGGGAACAAAACTTTTGATGGTGTCATATGAAAGGATGTAGCTTGTAGACCACATTAAAATATGATGCGGTCGTATCATGCACCCGGTAGCGGTGCCCTATTTTTCAAATTGGACATCGGTATAATTTGATATAATAGGTAAATAATTTTGACACAGGTCATAATAAGTTAAAGTATTCGTTAGATATTTCCTTTTCAAAAGAATACTGGTCGACAAATATGTCATGATATTGAAATGTATGGATTCGAGTACGTCGGAAAGATTTTGGCAGTGCGGGGGCGGAGAAGGGTCCGCAAAAGGAAATAACCACTGACTATCTTTAAGACAATAGTAAGTTCTCGCTTCCTTTCTGCGAGTTTTGTAAGCTCTTGCTTTCTTTCTGCGAGTTTGGTAAGTTTTTGCTCCTTTTCTTCGATATGATTTCGATATGATAAGTAGTGAAAGATGCGTAAGAATCCTATAAACTTATAATATCAACCAATTTTCTTATTAGACTCTAACCGGCAAAGCCGAAGGGGATTTTAGGTTTGCGTTCTGTTCGTCCGCCTGTCCGTCAGTCAGTCCGCCGGCAAATCAGTTTTCCGCATTTTTAGCTCACCTGAGCCGAAGGCTCAAATGAACTATTGTGATCAATCACCGTCCGTCGTCCGTCGTTAGCTTTTCTACATTTTCGACTTCTTCTCCAGAACCGCTGTACAGAATTTCACCAAACTTCATAGGAAGTAAGTACTCAAGGTCCTCTATAAAGTTTGTGTTTTTCGTGCCCATCCGTAATCCAAGATAGCTACCATTGGCTCTGGTTGGTTGACACATTTTCGACTTCTTCTCCAGAACCGCTGTACAGAATTTCACTAAACTTCATAGAAAGTAAGTACTCGAGGTCCTCTACAAAGTTTGTGTTTTTCGTGCCCATCCGTAATCCAAGATAGCTACCATTAACTCTGATTGGTTGACACATTTTCGACTTCTTCTCCAGAACGACTGCACAGAATTCCACCAAACCTCATAGGAAGTAAGTACTCAAGGTCCTGTACCAAGTTTGTGTTTTTCGTGCCGATCCGTAATCCAAGATGGCCACCATTGGCTCTGATTGGTTGACACATTTTCGACTTCTTCTCCAGAAGCGTTGCACAGAATTTCACCAAACCTCATAGGAAGTAAGTACTCAACGTCCTCTACCAAGTTTGTGTTTTTCTTGCCGATCTGTAATCCAAGATGGCTGCCATTGGCTCTGATTGGTTGACACATTTTGGACTTCTTCTCCAGAAGCGCTACACAGAATTTCACCAAACCTTATAGGATGTAAGTACTCAAGGTCCTCTACAAAGTTTGTGTTTTTCGTGCCGATCTGTAATCCAAGATGGCTGCCATTGGCTCTGATTGGTTGACACATTTTGGACTTCTTCTCCAGAAGCGCCACACAGAATTTCACCAAACCTCATAGGAAGTAAGTACTCGAGGTCCTCTACCAAGTTGTGTTTTTCATGCCGATCCGTAATCCAAAATGACCACCATTGGCCCTGATTGGTTGACACATTTTGGACTTCTTCTCCAGAAGCGCTACACAGAATTTCACCAAACCTCCTAGAAAGTAAGTACTCGAGGTCCTCTACCAAGTTAGGTTTTTCATGCCGATCCGTAATCCAAGATGGCTGCTATTGGCTCTGATTGGTTGACACCTTTTGGACTTCTTCTCTAGAATCGCTACACAGAATTTCACCAAACCTTATAGGATGTAAGTACTCAAGGTCCTCTACAAAGTTTGTGTTTTTCGTGCCGATCCGTAATCCAAGATGGCTGCCATTGGCTCTGATTGGTTGACACATTTTGGACTTCTTCTCCAGAAGCGCTACACAAAATATCACCAAACCTTATAGAAAGTCTTGTAGAATAAAAGCAAAATTTTCTACTGAAATGAGCCGTCATTTTATTGTAAATAAGCAATTTGTGCTCAGGTGAGCGATATAGGCCCATTTGGGCCTCTTGTTTTCGTCATGCTGGCAGAGTATCATTTGATATTTAATAAAAACATTGCTTTATCATGACAAGTTACAGATCAAGTTCAAATTTTGTTTCGGTTCATTGATTTTTTTTTTTTGCTAAGTTATGACCCTTGGAATTTGAAAATTAATGTAAATACTTAGCTTTCTGCAATGTTTTCGTCATGTAGGTAGATTATCATTTGGTATTTAGTACATTGCTTTATCATGACAAGTTACAGACCAAGTTCAAATTTTGTTCCAGTTCATTGAGTTTTTGCAAAGTTATGGCCCTTGGGCTTAGAAAATTGATGCAAATACTTACTTTTCCGCATTTTTTTTTTTTCGTCATGCTCGAAGATTAACATTTGATATGTAATACATTGCTTTATCATGACAAGTTACAGATCAGGCCCAAATTTTGTTCCGTTATATTAATTTTTTGTTAAGTTATGGCCATAGGTGGGGGTTGGGGGGCCTCCCCCGAGAAAATTTTGCAAAAATGAGGCAAAATGGTGCAATCTGGCGTTCTTTTTTTGCATTATTCATCAACATTTTCTTGACTTCAAATATTCCACAAAAACTTTGAAATCGGAAGAAAACTGTCGTAATATTGAAAATTTTGCAAAAATGAGGCAAAATGGTGCAATCTGGCGTTCTTTTTTGCATTATTCATCAACATTTTCTTGACTTCAAATATTCTGCAAAAACTCTGAAAACCGGTAGAAAACGGTCGTAATATTTTCGGTCAAAAATTATCATGTTCACCCCTCCCATAGGTGGGGATGGGGTTTCTTTGAGAAGATATGACAAAAATCTTGCAAAATCGTGTGTGCCATATTAGGCCCCTTTTGTTCTAATTCACGGAAATTTTATCAGGCATGGATCCAGATTTTCAGTTGGAGGAGGCGTAAAACTCGTCACAGGGTCTAGGGACTGCCTATAGGTCCCTGGTGGATGCAGGTAGATCCTTGGTAGGGGGAACAAGGTGCAAAGTCCCCCTCCACGGAAGCTCCCGTGTTTGAGACTTTTGGAGATACAAAATACGTTGTGAAAATAAACTTTTCTAGAAATGGCTTTAAGTGAAATCCATCTTGTACATCGCGTAGCTTCAGTAAAAGCGTTTCAAAAATTTGTACTGAAGCTACACGATGTACAAGACGTATTTGAGTAAAATTGTATGGATAAGTTAGATCCATCTTGTACAGCGCGTAGCTTCAAACATTTGTAACATTTGCTACACGATTTACAAGTAGCCATACGGTTTACTCGCCTGAGGCCAAGTGATCGAACATTTGTGCGCTGGATATTAATTTGGATTGCACATATATTTTGCTTCCCTCTGGAAGATATTATGGATCATAAACGGGGATCAGGGGAGATTTATCATGAAATTGATCGTGAGTGAAGTGAGTCAAGGATTTTTTTTCAACTGCAAATTTAAAGAAATATGAGAGAATAACTGGCGAGCGAAGCGAGGCAGCGAAATTTTGAAAAATTTTAGACAGAAATGCAGTAAAATAGGCCCTAATATACAATTGGGGGCCCCCCCCCCCCCCCCCCGGCTGGATCCGCGCCTGACTTTAGTAATACTTTCTGAATGTTTGTTGCTTTTAGAGATGGAGTGACGAGTCCCTACATAGCTTAAATTCAGTAATGTATCGCCACGAGTCTACAATAAAAAAGTACAGCAAGATCACCATTGCGATCTGTGCTGCGTATGAGGAATACACTGCCAGAAGTTGATTCTACGAAAGCAATAATTCATGGAATGATGTCACGTGACTACACTTACGTTATTGGTTCACGTCACTTTGTGTGGGTGTGGTCATTGTTTGATCTGTAATAGCCTTTATGATTTGTAATAGCTTGACATAGTAGTAGTCAGCTTCCAATTCAAGATCTTATCATCACAATTTTCTTATCAAATCTATTAGAAATAATACTTGCTGAAAAGTACATAATATTCGTATTAGTCAAAAGAAACGTTTCATTGTGATTTTGCTATGGTATTATTCGATCACAATTTAGTACAGCTATAGGCGAGCACTAGTACGGTATTTTTCAAATATACACACTAATACTGTTACAAGTATTCGGATTTCTTTCATGTTAAGTAAACAATTTTATATATTGACCACTGGTTTATACGGTTTATACTGGTATGTTCTCAGTGACCACTGACCAATTTTGAGACATTCTCTTGATCGCAATACCGGCTTATTACTAGGGCGATGACTGCTGGAGAAGATACTGCTCTGTGTATATTAACCCAATAATCTATCCTCCGTGCTATTGATCAGGATGAAGAGAAGGCGGGCTAGCGAGATGACAGTGGGCGACAGTCTTCACCAGCTACGTGCTAGCAATGCATCAGATGCTGTTCGACTTGTTGCTGTTGACGGCTTCATTCACAAACACATCAGTCATCCTATGATGCAAACTTCTGGTTTTACACTATAATATACTTCATCAGGTTCCCGTCGTGACGGGTTTGCTTTCAAAAATCGCCATATATTACTGTTGTCCAATTTCACTGTGAAATAATGTTCTTGTCTCACTATGTAAAATATTGGTTCATTCATATATAATGTAAAATTACAACCACATCATGTTATATAATAATTACAACTTGCCTCGTATAATATAATCTTTCTTCACTGTGTAATTTAATGGTTCCGAATTCACTATAAAGTATTGTGATTCTAACAATATAATACAATATCTGGGTAACAGAATAAGCGTATCTCGCCATGTAATATAATGCTTACATTTCCTCGTGAGATTAAATGACTCTACCTCTCTTTAAAAAATGATCCTATTTCACCATGAAATATAACGATCCCTATCTCAATGTAATGCAGTGAACCATGCAGTATAATGGACCTTTTCCATGTGTGTTAGAATGATCCTATCTCATCATTAAATATAACGATCCCTATGTCACTGTAATACAGTGAATCATGCAGTATAATGGTCCAACTCCCTGTGTATTAGGATGATCCTATCTCACTGTAATACAATGAATCATACAATATAATGGTCCTATTCCCTGTGTGATAGAATGATCCGATTTCCGATTGTCTGTGATAGAACTATCCTATCTCACTGTAATACAGTCCTCGTGTGATAGAATGATCCTATATCACCTTGAAATATAAGGATCCCTATCTCACTGTAATAAAGTGAATCATGCAGTATAATGATCTTCTATTTATCGCAAAAAATAATGGCCGTCATGAACTTTTGCATGCACTATCCTCTATTCCGGTAAATAAATTGAAACCTATCCTGGACGAAGCTTATCTTCGAAGTTTACGCAATTCTGATTGATATAAACTCAATTTCTTCGTATTGAGAGTTTTTCTTAAAGATATTCATACTCTTGGTCAAAACGTACCCAATGTACTCTTTCCTCTTTCCTCGTACTCCGTCTCTTCCACCCAAGCAGCAATTTCTCAAAATTAAATCTATTAATAAAGGCTTCGATCTACTTAACATTTCTAATATTTTCCGTGATCATAGAGTCACATCTAAAATCCCCCAATATTTTGAGAATTTAGAACCTCCACTTACATGTATTTGTTACCAGTACAAAAAGCCTATAAGAAATCTTATTTTAAATTATAATAAAGTTACATCTAACCCTGATGTTTCAGACTCTATTCCTTCGTCATGTTCTTGTGAAAATTCTAAATATGTTTATAAACCGGCAGGTCATGTTATTACTGGTGACCTAAACTGTATTTCGGACAAGAAATTGCGCACCCTTTTTGGAAAAGGACCTAAATATAGGTTACCGTTCAGGATAGATTTCAATAAATGCCGTGACGTTATAGAAGATGCTTTAACTACATATTGTAAACGTTGGTGTAAAAAAGAACAGAAATACGAGATTTTAAGAATTGTCGATATCCGTATTAAGAACTTTACGGAAAATCCGCATTTATTTCAACAGCCTTATACATTGACGGCGAATTCTATTAAAAAGAAGATAGCTGACTTACATGCTAAATATGTCTTTGTTCCTGCTGATAAAGCAGGTAATAACATAATAGTTGTTTGAAAACTATATTATATTGAAGTACTTAAAAACGAATTAAACTCCACTCATACATATGTGGAAAGCCCTACCTCAAAAGACAGCACCTTGCATGATCACCTCATGACCATGTCCGACTTCAAAATTAAAACTGATAAATCTGATCTACCAACCATGTATTGACTCCCAAAACTACATAAAAGTCCATATAAATCACGTTTCATATCTAATTCTAGCCACTGCTCTACTAAGGTACTATTGAAACATATTACGTCTGCTCTAACTGCTATAAAAGATCATATTATCAAATATTGTGATGTCGCATTTCATAATAGTAATATCAATTACTTTTGGTCGATTAAAAATTCTCATGAAGTTATAGACAAACTTCTTTCGCTAAATTTCAAAGCGACTCAAATTTCTACATTTGATTTTTCTACACTTTATACATCTTTGCCTCATGATTTGATTAAAAGCAAGTTGCTGTCTCTTATACAATGGTGTTTTCACAGAGAATCTAAAACCTACATATGTACTTCCAATAACTCTGGATTCTTTTCCAACAAACAATATACTTCATATAAATACTGGACTTGCAAGGATTTATGTAAAGCACTAGATTTTCTCATGAATAATATTTTTGTGCAATCTGATGGCAAGATATATCAACAAATAGTTGGGATTCCTATGGGTACTAACTGCGCGCCCCTGATAGCAGATTTATTTCTTTATTGTTATGAGAGGGATTTTATGGTTTCTATTCAAAAATCAAAACGTTTTGACCTCATTGACAAATTTAATAATACTTGCAGATATCTGGATGACATTTTGCTTATCGACAACCCTAAATTCGAACAATTTATATCAGAAATATATCCACCAGAGCTCACATTGAATAAAGCTAATACTTGAGATAAATCTACACCTTTCTCAGATTTAAACATCAAAATTATCAACCACCTAATATATACTAATATTTATGATAAACGTGAGGATTTTGGATTTCCTATTGTAAATTTCCCTTACTTGGATGGCGATGTCCCTCGACTCCCATCATATGGTATCTATATATCTCAATTAGTTCGATTTGTCAGAGGCTGCACCGATGTTTTGGACTTTCATAAACGAAATTTACAAATTACTACTAAACTTTTAACTCAGTGTTACAAATATCACAAGCTAAGAAAAACATTCGGCAGATTCTTCAGATCTTATTCAGAACTTCTATCTAAATTTGGAAATATTTCTTTTCAACAGTATGTATCCAATGGAATTTCCCACCCTAATTTTTACGATGATCTCGTATATTAACTAAGGAAAATAAAAGGTTCCGATAACGTTATTTTATCATTTAATAAAATAGTCAAACGTCTCCTAAATAGACAATATGATATTGAGATCATCAAAAAGACTATAGGTCTTGTATTTGGCCCCTCTACAGCCTTATGCAGACTTTTACTTGAACGTTGCACGCTGACTAACAGGGCGGTGGGGACTATATGACGGGTTTTGTCCAAACCTCTTTCAGAGGAGACATGGTTCTGAACCTCGTCCCCTCTGACTGTCAGTCGGGACTCCTACAGATCTAGGGTCTTAGCTCGCTTTCAGACTGGCAGAGCACGGTTT
This sequence comes from Pteria penguin, assembly GCA_035048485.1. Classification (NCBI taxonomy): domain Eukaryota; kingdom Metazoa; phylum Mollusca; class Bivalvia; order Pterioida; family Pteriidae; genus Pteria; species Pteria penguin. The sequence continues at coordinate 13,407,882 of CM068580.1, forward strand.
ATCATGTTGATGTCGCATATATTGTTATACCATTATGTGTTTTACAATACCTTGCGTTTATATTTTTATGACCTCTCAATATGCGATACCTTTTGACCCTTGTTCTTTACATGGAGGATTATTTATAAATTTTTAAATGTACGTCCTTTGATTATTCTGCTGTTACGGTGAGTGGGAAGGTGGGCCCGTAAACCGGTTAACCACACCATTTGTTTGGCTTTTGTCAAATTAAATGACCGTCCTAAGTCAGTATCGTAATTGCACTACAATCAAATATTTTTGTAATGTGTTATATGTTCTAGTTAGCTCTACTGGTCTCGACCAGTCGAGCTCATGCGATGGTCCTTCGTCCGTTGTCCGGCCGTCCGGACATCCGTCCGTAAACAATTTTTTGTTCCCTCTTCTCCTCTGAAGGTATATACCCCAGAGACCTTATTATGGGTTGTTCTTGTTGGGTAGGTGGTCTAGTTGTGCATGTGCAATTTTGGTCCAGTTCCGACCCCTTGGGGGCCCACAAAAGGGCGTGGTCCCAAAATCTTGTTCCCTCTTCTTCTCTGATTGTATATATCCCAGAGACCTAATTATGGTCTCATCATCTTTTGTAGCTGGTCTAGTTGTGCATGTGCAATTTTGGTCCGGTCCTGACCCCCTGGGGCCCCTACAAAAGGGGCGTGGTCCCAAAATCTTGTTCCCTTTTCATTTCTGAAGGTATATATCATAGAGACCTAATTATGGTCTCATTTTGTTAAATAGGTGGTCTAGTTGTGCATGTGCAATTTGGTACGGTCCGGACCCCCTGGGCTCCAGAAAGGGGCGTGGTCCCAAAGTCTTGTTCCCTCTTCTATTCTTAAGGTATATGTCCCAGAGACCTAATTATGGTCTCATCATGTTTGGTATGTGATCTAGTTGTGCATTTATTATTTTGACCTGGTCCGCCCCCCCCCCCTGGGGTCCCACAAAAGAGCGTGGTCCCAAATTCTTGTTCCCTCTTCTATCCTTAAGGTATATGTCCCAGAGACCTAATTATGGTCTCATTTTGTTGGATAGGTGGTCTAGTTGTGCATGTGCAATTTTGGTCTAGTCCGGACCCCCTGGGACCCCACAAAGGGGCGTGGTCACAAAATCTTGTTCCCTCTTCTTTTCTGAAGGTATATGTCCCAGAGACCTAATTATGGTCTCATCATGTTTGGTATGTGATGTAGTTGTGCATGTATAATTTTGGTCTGGTCCGGACCCCCTGGGGTCCCAAAAAGGGGCGTGGTCCCAAAATCTTGTTCCCTCATTTTCTCTTAAGGTATATATCCTAGAGACCTAATTATGGTCTCCTTTTGTTGGATAGGTGGTGTAGTTGTGCATGTGCAATTTTGGTCCGGTCCAGACCCCCTGGGACCCCACAAAGGGGCGTGGTCCCAAAATCTTGTTCCCTCTTCTTTTCTTAAGGTATATGTCCCAGAGACCTAATTATGGTCTAATCATGTTTGGTATGTGATCTAGTTGTGCATGTATAATTTTGGTCCAGTCCGGACCCCCTGGGGTCCCACAAACGGGTGTGGTCCCAAAATCTTGTTCCCTCTTTTTTTGTGAAGGTATATATCCTAGAGACCTAATTATGGTCTCATTTTGTTGGATAGGTGGTGTAGTTGTGCATGTGCAATTTTGGACCAGTTTGGACCTCCTTGGGCCCCACAGGGGGCGTGGTCCCAAAATCTTGTTCCCTCTTCTTTTCTGAAGGTATATGTCCCAGAGACCTAATTATAGTCTCATCATGATTGATATGTGATGTAGTTGTGCATGTATAAGTTTGGTCCAGTCCGGACCCCCTTGGGTCCCACAAAGGGGTGTGGTCCCAAAATCTTGTTCCCTCTTTTTCTTTGAAAGTATATAGCCTAGAGACCTAATTATGGTCTCCTTTTGTTGGATAGGTGGTGTAATTGTGCATGTGCAATTCTGGACCAGTTCGGACCCCCTGGGGCCCCACAAAGGGGCGTGGTCCCAAAATCTTGTTCCCACTTCTTCTCTTATTGTATATGTCTGTGAGACTTAATTATGATCTCATCATGTTTGGTAGGTGGTCTAGTTGTGCATGTGCAATACAAAACATACATGTGTGGTCCAAATATATTTTTACCCCTTCTTCTCTGAAGGTAAATTGTTGTTTGAGTAGAGGATAACAGTAGAGCTCCAGTCTCGACAGAGACTTCTGGTATATTATTTATATTCATGTATTGTATAGTTCCATGGTGACTTCTGCCACATAACTGAGCCAGTAACTCCTCTTTTTTCTTTTTGCTGTGTGTGATAAAACGATCCTATCCCACAATGAAATATAATGATCCCTATCTCATGCAGTATAATGGTCCAATTCCCTGTGTGATAGAATGATCCTATCTCACCATGAAATAAAACAATCCCTATCTCACTGTAATACAGTGAACCATGCAGTATAATGGTCCTGTTCCCTGTGTGATAGAATGATCCTATCATACTGTTATACAGTGAACCATGCAGTATAATGGTCCTGTTCCCTGTGTGGTAGAATGATCCTATCTCACCATGAAATAAAACAATCCCTATCTCACTGTAATACAGTGAACCATGCAGTATAATGGTCCTGTTCCCTGTGTGATAGAATGATCCTATCATACTGTTATACAGTGAACCGTGCAGTATAATGGTCCTATTCCCTGTGTGATAGAATGATCTTATATCACTATGAAATGTAATGATCTGTATCTCATCGTGTTGTATTCCTATCATATGATGTAATGGTCACCTGTGATCATTTCCTGTTGTGGTCCAAAGCTTGTTAATAATAATTCGATTTGTAATATTTATGCTGTTACAGGATTGCACCATTTTGTGGTAATAATTGGCATTCATTAGTAGTCTTTGGTCGTATTTGACTGTACTTAATGGTAGATGGACGGTAATTTTCTGCTATTAACAGAAATTGCTATTGACAAGGACAAGGCGTTGAAACTGATTTCAGTATTTTAAGAGATTATGCATAAATCACTACAACCTTCAAAACTTTTGAAGGGCTCTGCTTATCTACTTTTGAATCCTTTGCATGAAAAATGCTGTCTTTGCTAAAAATGGTAAATCAACATGTCGATTTAATTGTATCTATATTTATTAGTAGGGAATCAGAGATGCCAAAGTTAAACCTAGATACATTGCGATTAATAACCTCGTAAGAATATTGATATGATCGAATGAGTAGAAAATTGAGGTATTTCAAGGGAAAACAAAACACAGTGGGCCGTATTCTTTTATGCATAAAACAGAAAACACCAACTACTGGTCCAAAATAGAATAAAAAAAAAAATTGGTCTGTCACTGCCTTATGCCTTGTAGCTATAAACAATTGCTTTCGATCCAACGACAGAAAACAGGAATAAAAGATAATGAAGTAACTATTTCATATATGAAGTCATTTTCAAATAATAGTATGTTTTATTAGGTAACGCTATATCTTTTAGTTCTTATTTCAACCTACGAATGTGTTTTCTCGGAATATCATGTTAAATTCATTTACAATCAGTGGAGTTTTTGTCTTGTGGCAAATTTGTGGCAAATTTGTGGAGTAAATTCCGTTGTGGAGTGTGGACTGTCATTTTTGAGTGGCTGTGACTGGACACTTGATGTATGTGCGTTATTTCGTTAGAAAGGAAGGTCTGTTTACGAGCCAAAATCTTTCGTTTTTCTCAATATTCCTGATTTTCTCTACTGAATCATCATACAAATGAGGGTCTCTTGAAAAAGCAAGTACAAATTTAAAAAGATAAAACATATGTGCAATTTATTGGATGCAGACATTTCAGTATGGACTTTAGAAAGAGTTTGTCCGTCATTTTCACGGAGTTGTCTATCATTCACTTCAAGGATAATGAAGTAACGGGAACTGTTGATAGTTTACATTATCATGCCCGCAATATCGACTGTCTGTGAAGAAGTCTAATGTACAAAGAAGCATTGTCACATTCATTCTCCGTTCACTCTTCATTCTCAATCTACAATGGTAGATTGGAATGTTTTATCCATGGAAATGTTACCCTGTGCTGATACCAATCATTGCAGGGTAAAAGAAATTAAAATCGATTTGTATCATTTGAAACGAAAATCAATAAATACAAAGGGTTAATAAATATGTAGAATATACTTTGTCAATAGAGAAGTGCGTACTTAACGGATGTTTGTTATTCCATATTTAAGCCGCAGTTTCGTGATCATGTCCATATATAACATCGTTTGTCGAGTAATATTTGCAATTGCGTCAGAAGAAAGTTTTGTTAGGTGACGTCAATTGGGACCCTCTCCGGAGTTTTCATAGAATTAGTTCTGAAATAAGCAGCCCTTTGTCTTCATAGCATATACGTAATGCGGTATTGATTATTTCCTTGATCCAATACTTAATCCGTCTTGGGGGAAATCCAATCGATCAGAGGAGCTATTGTACGGCATAAATTCACACAAAATCCCTATCTGTTACAGAAAAAATTCTGACATCAGAAAAACTCTACGTAAGAAAAACAAAACCCAACTTAGACTGACTTCTCGTGAGCATGCACAATATATTTTGAGATTCAGTTTTAAATAGCTTTCAGAGTGTCCGTTCTTTGTAATTTGAAGAAATAAATGTGTAAATTGTTTCAGTGATAACGGAAACTTCTAAATCCATTCAGAATTTGTTCAGATAAAAAAGTTTCAAGCATCTTTCTGATATTTTCTTAGATGGACAAAAATAGTGCTTTTAGTAACACTCGGGTATCCAGATTATCATGTGTACCTTATTAATATTATTTTTCGTTTCTCTAGATAATAAATACAAGCAAATTCAATCGTTTTCGCTATTTATGCATAATTACACAGAAGTGTATTAGACTAAGAGAGATCTGACAAGATAATCAAATACCTGCGCTTTTATCTATATAACTATTATAGTTGAAGAAAATGATATTATGTTCAAAGAAAACGAATAATTTTCGCATACACATATAGAAATGACCAGTTGACTAAGTCAATAGACTTTGAGCAATCAGTTACAGGAGACAATGGAAAGAAGATGAGAAATCAATTCAAAACAAATAAATACCAAGTGAAGGACTATTTAAATCTTGAACAGAATATGAGGAAGCAAATTTAAAGTAGCATTCTGTATGCACACGGAATTGGCGTCTTCACTGCGAATTGGTGTCTTCGTTAAGCTCATTCGAGTTACCATAACCACGGTAATCTGATTGGTACTTTGAAATGCTGTCGACCAGTGACAGCATTTGTCCAATAAGAAATATTTTCTTGAGGTTTAGGAATTCTTCTTTTTTGGTGCTTTTTGAGGGCATACGGTTAATACCTTTTTCTGGATATACTTGCACACAAAATTACTATGCTAATACATGTTCAGAAGTTTCGGTGCAAGTGTGCAGAAAGAATTCAGAAGGACTCAGATATAGATTTTTTATACCTGGCGTTTCTAAAGACGATTGTATATAGGATTTGCGTTAACTTGCAATTTTGATAAACGGAGTGACGGACACGATTCTACGCATTTCGTCATGAAATGGAACAAATACCAAACATATATAAACATTAAGCAAATGATAGGCAATAAATCTTACCAGTCGATCTGTCGTTTGAAGGCTCTGTACACATTTTTTTGCCCTAACCTGTGTCAAATACATGTATATACTTGTAGTGTACAATTAAGACCAGTTACCAGCTACTATTCTTTTTGGCTTTTGAAACGTGATTTTATGAAATTTTTTCACGTGATTGTCTGCAATACACAGGATACTAAATATTAGATATGCAAATTTCGTCACATCACGTTGTGAATACCCTTAATACATATAAACAAACCGGCAAACTTGACACAGTTTGGAGGATGTGTGTGTAGAGCCTTCAGACGACAGTGCGGGGTAAGTTTTTATTAACCTTACTTGACACAGATATTCTCTCAGAACCTAAAGCCGTTTCTTGACTTAGATTCAGGGTCATGTGATCTATTTCTAGGATATCATAAGGATGCAGAGGTATTCTCATTTAATTGGGATGACAATTCTAGAGATTATTTACGTTTGTATTATTACGTGCAGTTTCATGATGTAAACTACCAAGAATATATCCAGAGGAAAGTGGAATTTACAGTGACCGCCGAGCGGACTTAAATCGCCGCTCTAGGACACTGTGCCTTCGTTTACTCCTGTATTGAAGTAATGTCAGTCAATATTAGGTTTTAATTTTCATATTTAACCCCATCCCTACTCCCTAAGTGAATTAAAATGAAAATGTGACTCTTCTATCACAAAACACTCCCACATGAATAGACTTAGCCGCCATCAACTGCGGTCCTAATGTTAAGGAAGGAAATAAAACATATTCCTACAAAATGACGTAGAGACAATGAAACGTTCTTATGACGTCATAAGGTTGCTAACGTTCAACGTCGTTTCGAACTCACAGTACACAAGCGCTGCCTACCGGACGGTGAAACTCATTGAAATAATCCCATAGACCCTTTTACGTTAACAGCGGAGCTAACGTTTTGAAGAATAGTTATGTTTCCCATAAGAATTTTGACGTCATAATCAGATGGTTGTTTCTTACGTCATTTTGTGGGAACAGTGATCATTTCTTACCCCAAGACGTCAGTCCCACAGTCATTGTGAAAGGGTCTATGTAGTGCCACACCATAACAGACGAAATTAATACATACATGAATATTTGTATAGTTTCGTGTAATGTTGGCATATTAACTTACAGACTATTCAGACCTTTGCTTGATTTATACTTTTAAACGTGACATTTAAATTTATGATGCAATTTTATTCATTCCAGGCTATTTACAAGATGGTGGGTACAGTTATGAAAATGCCGGAAGATGAATCAACTCCTGACAAAAGAACGGACAAAATTTTCCGACAAATGGATAAGAACTCAGATGGTCAACTCTCTCTTGCTGAATTTGTAGAGGGCGCTAAGAGTGATCCGTCTATTGTCAGGTTGTTACAGTGTGACCCTAACTCACAAGGATGATACCCAGATATCACAAGCTCTTCTATTTTGATACTTTTTTTGATACGATCGGTTGATTTTTATCATGATACAAAACACGTTACATTGCTCATCTCCAACAAATTTAGAAGAGCATCACTATGATTGGACTGCAACTAAAATGCAATGGTCACTGTGTAGGAAGGTGTTAACCAGGGCGATATTGACCAAAGATTGAAACTTTGACCAAATGTGGGTTGTCGTTTCATCATTTTATATATATATATATATATATTATTTTCTAAATGCATACTGTAGTTATTTACTTCTCTGTGTTTTTCATGAGTGATTTTGACGTCAACGTTGTATATATACGAATGAAGCAGAGATCGTATATACTGTTTTTAGATTAATCATTGTAGTATTACAATATTGAATCATGCATGATTGTTGACTCTGTTAATGGAAAGCATCGATTCTAAGCCAGCTAACTCTTATATTTTCCTAATTACTTCCCAACAAATACAAATCTAATCATTCAATGAGTTGTGCTTTAAAGTTTACATTGTATGTATTGGAAGATGTTTAATTGTCTAATCGAGGCAATTTTTATTATTGTGATAGATTTGATTTTCCTCTTTACGCCCTTACACTATTAGATGTATATAGAATATTACAGGATGTTACCTGTAACGTTGTTACCAGCAGCATCGATAATTTGTTCCTAGATGTGTATATTAAATGAACTCTGATGAAATTACAATCTTGACAAAGAAAGAGTAAACAGAAGTCAGTTTTGCCATATTTAGCGTTTGTGTCAAATGGAAAGGATTTTCAGCTCATTAGATGCGTGTATATATATCTTGTACACTCATGAAATAATTACTTTATATAATATTTTATTATAAAGATTATTGTAACATAACAGAGTCTAACAATACAGAGTTTATGGATGTTTGACAATACTTATAATAGAAATATTTCTAAATAGATAATACAATGCATTTTTAGTGAACTTCAGAAACCAACGTCTACTTAAAATAGTTAGTCTTCATGACATCAGTCTACAGCATTTATAATGGCATTCCTCCATTTAGTAACACAATTTAACGAGACACTGACAACCTTTATGATGACGTTTCTGAATATACCGGTAACCTATATATTGATTTTCATCTTGAAACTGGGAACTTTGTAATAGGGGTAGGCAGAAACCATAACCATGGATATATTGTGACGTGTTATGAATTAATTTACAAGTCCATTCCCATTGTGTCTTTATTTATGCTTACTAGTTTGTTTTTAGATATACACCCTATGATTGTGACAGTTTTATTTGTTGAATTTAGAAGTGTTGTAAGTATAGGTCGATCAGTTGATTAGTGGAATTCTGAATGTGCTAAGAAAGACAACTCTTGAGTACTGTGAGATAATGTATGCCGCGGTGACGGTATCGAATATTCAGTGGTTTGTATTTCGTAATTCATAATTTTTTTATTTGACAAAGCATTCGAATGAGTTAGACCATCTCTTACATATTTATCAATTCAAATCAGATATTGTATTACGTATTTTGTTCAATCATGAATTTCGTTAAAACTATATTATTTGTTTTGAATATCACGGTGATTGTGAAAAAAAATGGAATTTCGATCGTTTAATGTTTTAATCGTTTGAAAGTCTCACTTCATATACCCTATAAAATATGTATGTCAGATTTAAGCATTTGAGTTGATTCAAACATATCTGAAAACCCCCATTTTTTCTCCTTTAATCTCTAAGAACAGAACAAATCCTCTAATGTATGAAAACAAATAATGCTCCTAAATAATACTCATAAGACAACTATCAAAAACGTCATTATTCATTGACACCATATTTGTTGAAGTGAGGTATTTTTATAGCAGCTATATATTTTGTGAAATGTCTTTGACTCGCTTGTGTAAGGGCTTTTTATTCATAGAACACCCTCACCAGACTTCGGTTTAATTTTTTACCTACATTCCTAGTAAAGCATATGACCATTAACTCGGAAGATAATTAAAAACTTAACCATATGCTGTTAAAATAAGTATGAGCTTGTTATCCTATTTGAAATCTGAATTATGTGCTATGCTGTAAAAATTCGAAATATTTATTAACACGTGATTTGACAGATGAATTATAACCATAAATTGTAAACTCATGAAAAACTGTATATATTACTTGACTAAATACCTGCTCTGTGTAACACGTGATTCGCCGTGAGATCTACTCAATATACTTACTAGACATTTCCTACTTATGTCGGGACACCTGTTTCTTTATATCATATACTTAAATTAAACTAATATTTCTTTTAGACAAAGTGTTGCTTTTTATTTGTATTTTACTGATCCACTTAGACCTCTCGGCTCTAGATTTCTTTGTTTTGATTCTTGTTTACGTAACACCAAGATTATATCACCGAAGCAGTGACGGACCCACGCGAAGTATTGACGGGCCCACCCGAAGCAGTGGTAAATCTTTTACGTGCCATCGTCTACCGCGACACGGGACCTCTGTTTTTACTGTTTCATCTGAAAGAGAGGACACCGACAAGCCGCAGTTTGGGCTTGAACACAGGACTCCTCGGTCACTAGTAAACTATGGTCTGTACTATGCCGGACGAGCCACAATTTGAGTTCGAATCCAGAACTCCTTGGTCACGAGTAAGCTATGGTCTTTACTACGCCGGACGATCCGCAGTTTGGGCTCGATCCAATAATTCTTCGGTCACGAGTAAGCTGTGGTCTGTACTACGTCGGATGAGCCGCAGTTTGAGCGCGATCCCAAGATTCTTCTGTCACGAGAAAGCTATGGTCTGTACTACGCCTGACGATCCGCAGTTTGGGCTCGATCCCAGAATTCTCCGGCCACGAGTAAGCTACGGTCTGTACTACGCCGGACGAGCCGCAGTTTGGGCTCGATCCCAGGATTCCTTGGTCACGAGTTGGCCATGGTCTGTACTACGCCGGACGAGCTGCAGTTTTGGCTTGATCCCTGGATTCCTCGGTCTCGAGTAAGCTATGGTCTGTACTACGCCGGACGAGCCGCGGTCACGAGTGAACTATGGTTTGTACTACTCTGGATTCTCCTCCAGATTCGAATCCCGTTCGAGTCAGATGAGATAGACTTTGTAAGTACTGGCGGAGTTCGGTAATTTTCTGTGGAAACTCCTGTTTCTGTTACAACCCCTCACTGTTCACGGCAAGAGTTACGATGAATATTAGAATATAAATACATTATAATTTTGTGCACCAGTTGCGCAATTTGACAACTTATGTCTCTTCAGTGATGCTCATGCCCGAATGATTGGAATTCTAAAATATATAAATATTTCAAGTGCACAGTTAAAACCGAAGTGGCCGAAAAAGTGAGTCAAAGAATTTATCAAAGGACAGAGCCATGCCATGCATGAGAAAATACTCATTAAGGTCATATCCTACTTATTCAGTTTTAGGATAGCTATGCTTCAAAACTGAACCAGTTTCGTCTTATGGTCTACAAAAGAGACTAATGGTGACGTCTGATGTGGTTACCAAATGAAAATCTGGAGTTTTTAAAACTTCCTTGGTTGACTGATTCAGACATTTTTCATTGCCATGTATAGGCAAAAATAACACATTACTCGATATTTTATTTTCTTGCAGATATTTTCTCTTCATATTTGAAATAAATGTTTTGGATACATAATCACTTGAATAAAGCAAAGAAATTGAAACCAGTGAAAAGACAGAAAATATGTATTTGCAATCCTGCAGCTTTATTCATAACTAAATAAGAGTTATCTTTCTTGTCATTAACATACATTTGATAAGAGGAACTCTTCAGTACGGAAATATTAAAGTTTTGCGAGCGTTGCTACAGCTCTATGACTATAATTGAACTTCATTGACGGTACATGATGCGTGTACAAATTTTCATTTGGTTGTCGATTGATGACATTATTTGTGGTCATTCTGTCTTAATAATATCCTTATCCCCTGCCCACACATAAGGCAGTTTAGGTTACCGGACAGCATGTCTGTCCGTTATCCGTCTGGATAATTAAAAGTGGACCATACATCAGAATCAAACCATTTGAATATACCTTTTTATGAGTGTAAGACGTTTATTGATTTTTAAGTCAGATTTCAAGGTCACAGCATCTGAAGTGAAAGGTAAGAAGTTTTTTTAATGATAACTCAAGATTAAAAGTAAATTCAGATGTATACTCAGTTATGAAGAGAGGAAGAAAGGCTGAAACTGAAAATCTCGAAGAAGATGCGTATTGATAACACGAGCTGCTGATAGCATGAACATATCCTGGGGCCTATATTTACACTAGTAATTATAAGTTACAGATGAAGGTCAAGGTTGACGTAAGTACTTCTGGCAATGTTGTGTCCTTTAACCTTGATGGCGCACACATTTTTATATGATGTAATTTTGTATTTTTATGTTGTTAAGTTGTTATGTTGGTTTATTTTTCAGATCCCGCTCAAGTGTCATGATTGACCTTTTTTGCTGTAACAGAAATACACTATGCAACAGACCCACCGAAACACTTGGAGACCCTTAACGGGTCATCGAAAGCACTGAGAAACCCTTTATGTGCTTTGACACGGGTCATCGGAAGCACTGATGGACCCTTTAAGAGCACTGACGCGGGTCATTAGAAGCATTGAGAGACCCTTTAAGTGCGTTGACTCGGGTAATCGGAAGCACCTAAAGATACTTTGCGTGCATTGACTCGGGTAATCGGAAGCACTGAAAGACCCTTTAGGTGCATTGACTCTTGTCATGGGAAGCACTGAGAGACCCTTTAAGCGCATTGACTGGGGTCATCGGATGCACTGAAAGACCCTTTACAAGCATTGACTCTGGTCATCGGAAGCACTGAGAGACCCTTAACGTGCATTGACTCTGGTCATCGGAAGCACTGAGAGACCCTTAACGTGCATTGACTCTGGTCATCGGAAGCACCGAAAGACCCTTTAAGCGTATTGATTGGGGTCATCGGAAGCACTGAGAGACCCTTCACGTGCATTGACTCTGGTCATCGGATACACTGAAAGACCCTTTACGTGCATTGACTCTGGTCATCGGAAGCACCTAGAGATGCTTTGCGTGCATGGATTCGAGTCATCGAAAGCACTGAAAGACCCTTTACGTGTATTGACTCCGGTCATCGGAAGCACTGAGAGACCCTTTACGTGCATTGACTCTGGTCATCGGAAGCACTGAGAGACCCTTTACGTGCATTGACTCTGGTCATCGGAAGCACTGAGAGACCCTTAACGTGCATTGCCTCTGGTCATCGGAGGCACTGAGAGACCCTTTATGTGCTTTGACTCTGGTCATCGGAAGCACCGAGAGACCCTTAACGTGCATTGACTCTGGTCATCGGAAGCACTGAGAGACCCTTTACGTGCTTTGACACTGTTCATCGGAAGCACTGAGAGACTTTTCACGTGCATTGACTCTGGTCATCGGAAGCACCGAAAAACCCTTTAAGCGCATTGACTCGGGTCATCGGAAGCACTGAGAGACCCTTCACGTGCATTGACTTTGGTCATCGGAAGCACTGAGAGACCCTTTACGTGCATTGACTCTGGTCATAGGAAGCACTGAGAGATGCTTTGCGTGCATTGACTCGAGTCATCGAAAGCACTGAAAGACCCTTTACGTGTGTTGACTCGGGTCATCGAAAGCACTGAGAGACCCTTTACGTGCATTGACTCCGGTCATCGGAAGCACTGAGAGACCCTTCACGTGCATTGACTCTGGTCATCGGAAGCACTGAGAGACCCTTCACGTGCATTGACTCTGGTCATCGGAAGCACTGAAAGACCCTTTACAGGCATTGACTCTGGTCATCGGAAGCACTGAGAGACCCTTCACGTGCATTGACTCTGGTCATCGGAAGCACTGAGAGACCCTTTACGTGCATTGACTCTGGTCATCGGAAGCACTGAGAGACCCTTCACGTGCATTGACTCTGGTCATCGGAAGCACTGAGAGACCCTTCACGTGCATTGACTCTGGTCATCGGAAGCACTGAGAGACCCTTTACGTGCTTTGACACGGGTCATCGGAAGCACTGAGAGACCCTTAACGTGCATTGACTCTGGTTATCGGAGGCACTGAAAGACCCTTTATGTGCTTTGACTCTGGTCATCGGAAGCACTGAGGGACCCTTTAGGAGCACTGACGCGGGTCATTAGAAGCACTGAGAGACCCTTTCAGCGCATTGACTGAGGTCATTGGAAGCACTGAGAGACCCTTTACGTGCATTGACTCTGGTCATCGGAAGCACTGAGAGACCCTTAACGTGCATTGACTGGGGTCATCGGAAGCACTGAGAGACCCTTAACGTGCATTGACTCTGGTCATGGGAAGCACTGAGAGACCCTTTAAGCGCATTGACTGGGGTCATCGGAAGCACTGAAAGACCCTTTACAAGCATTGACTCTGGTCATCGGAAGCACTGAGAGACCCTTCACGTGCATTGACTCTGGTCATCGGAAGCACTAGGAGACCCTTTACGTGCATTGACTCTGGTCATCGGAAGCACTGAGAGGCCCTTTACGTGCATTGACTCTGGTCATCGGAAGCACTGAGAGACCCTTAACGTGCATTGACTCTGGTCATCGGAAGCACTGAGAGACCCTTTACGTGCTTTGACACTTGTCATCGGAAGCACTGAGAGACCCTTCACGTGCATTGACTCTGGTCATCGGAGGCACTGAAAGACCCTTTATGTGCTTTCACTCTGGTCATCGGAAGCACTGAGGGACCCTTTAGGAGCACTGACGCGGGTCATTAGAAGCACTGAGAGACCCTTTAAGCGCATTGACTGGGGTCATCGGAAGCACTGAGAGACCCTTTACGTGCATTGACTCTGGTCATCGGAAGCACTGAGAGACCCTTAACGTGCATTGACTCTGGTCATGAGAAGCACTGAGAGACCCTTTAAGCGCATTGACTGGGGTCATCGGAAGCACTGAAAGACCCTTTACAAGCATTGGCTCGAGTCATCGGAAGCACTGAGAGACCCTTCACGTGCATTGGCTCGAGTCATCGAAAGCACTGAAAGACCCTTTACGTGTGTTGACTCGGGTCATCGGAAGCACTGAGAGACCCTTTACGTGCATTGACTCCGGTCATCGGAAGCACTGAGAGACCCTTCACGTGCATTGACTCTGGTCATCGGAAGCACTGAGAGATCCTTCACGTGCATTGACTCCGGTCATCGGAAGCACTGAAAGACCCTTTACAAGCATTGACTCTGGTCATCGGAAGCACTGAGAGACCCTTCACGTGCATTGACTCTGGTCATCGGAGGCACTGAAAGACCCTTTATGTGCTTTGACTCTGGTCATCGGAAGCACTGAGGGACCCTTTAGGAGCACTGACGCGGGTCATTAGAAGCACTGAGAGACCCTTTAAGCGCATTGACTGGGGTCATCGGAAGCACTGAGAGACCCTTTACGTGCATTGACTCTGGTCATCGGAAGCACTGAGAGACCCTTAACGTGCATTGACTCTGGTCATCGGAAGCACTGAGAGACCCTTAACGTGCATTGACTCTGGTCATGAGAAGCACTGAGAGACCCTTTAAGCGCATTGACTGGGGTCATCGGAAGCACTGAAAGACCCTTTACAAGCATTGACTCTGGTCATCCGAAGCACTGAGAGACCCTTCACGTGCATTGGCTCGAGTCATCGAAAGCACTGAAAGACCCTTTACGTGTGTTGACTCGGGTCATCGGAAGCACTGAGAGACCCTTTACGTGCATTGACTCCGGTCATCGGAAGCACTGAGAGACCCTTCACGTGCATTGACTCTGGTCATCGGAAGCACTGAGAGACCCTTCACGTGCATTGACTCCGGTCATCGGAAGCACTGAAAGACCCTTTACAAGCATTGACTCTGGTCATCGGAAGCACTGAGAGACCCTTCACGTGCATTGACTCCGGTCATTGGAAGCACTGAAAGACCCTTTACTTGCATTGACACTTGTAATTGGAAGCACTGCGAAACCCTTTAAGCGTATTAACGCGGGCCATATGGGCTTTTTACCGCTTTACCGGATACAAGATGCCCTTATACCTTATGGGTCACCTGACTTGGGCCGGGTCCTCATAGTGTCGATATATGGCCCCGTGTTCTTTAAAAATGTAACTCATTTGATACCCTCTTTACATGTATAGTTACAATGTATTTTTACTATGACATATACGTATCTGTAATCATTATTGCTGATGTTAAGACAGATCTCACACAGATCATAAACTGTATACCCTTTCTGTAACGTAAGCCTTTCCTATACTCGTGCATGTGACCGTAGTTCTTTGTTGGTTGGTTTGCTTGATTTCAGTTTACTTCAAAAGACGACTATTGCACTTTTATTGTGAGGGCTGATCTGTGAATAAAAAATTCTTATAAAATGTAACTGGTAAGACTTTTCTATATTATCAATCGTTAATATCTTGCTGAAGACTAATACAAAAGGCTTTCATATTGATCTTACCACACACAAATTTCCGTACTGTCTCTACTCCTATTGCGACAAATAGATGAGTTTTCAGACGACAAATCGAATCATACGAGCTGGTGAAAGACTGAGGAAAACTGGCTAACAGAAATAAATCATACGAGCTGGTGAAAGATTGGGGAAAACTTGTCTAATAGAAATACATCGTACGAGCTGGTGAAAGATTGGGGAAAACTGTCTAACAGAAATAAATCATACGAGCTGGTGAAAGATTGGGGAAAACTGCCTAACAGATATGAATCATATGAGCTGGTGAAAGATTGGGGAAAACTGTCCACCAGAAATAAATCATACGAGCTGGTGAAAGATTGGGGAAAACTGTCTAATAGAAATACATCATACGAGCTGGTGAAAGATTGGGGAAAACTCTCCAACAGAAATAAACCATACGAACTGGTGAAAGATTCGGGAAAACTGTCTAATAGAAATAAATCATACGAGCTGGTGAAAGTTTGGGGAAAACTGTCTTACAGACATAAATCATACGAGCTGGTGAAAGATTGGGGAAAACTGGCTAACAGATATGAATCATACGAGCTGGTGAAAGACTGGGGAAAACTGTCCAACAGAAATAAACCATACGAGCTGGTGAAAGATTGGGGGAAACTGGCTAACAGAAATAAATCATACGAGCTGGTGAAAGATTGGGGAAAACTTGTCTAATAGAAATACATCGTACGAGCTGGTTAAAGATTGGGGAAAACTGTCTAACAGAAATAAATCATACGAGCTGGTGAAAGATTGGGGAAAACTGGCTAACAGATATGAATCATATGAGCTGGTGAAAGATTGGGGAAAACTGTCCAACAGAAATACACCATACGAGCTGGTGAAAGATTGGGGAAAACTGTCTAATAGAAATAAATCATACGAGCTGGTGAAAGATTGGGGAAAACTGTCCAACAGAAATAAACCATACGGGCTGGTGAAAGATTCGGGAAAACTGTCTAATAGAAATAAATCATACGAGCTGGTGAAAGTTTGGGGAAAACTGGCTAACAGAAATAAATCATACGAGCTGGTGAAAGATTGGGGAAAACTGGCTAACAGATATGAATCATACGAGCTGGTGAAAGATTGGGGAAAACTGTCCAACAGAAATAAACCATACGAGCTGGTGAAAGATTGGGGGAAACTGGCTAACAGAAATAAATCATACGAGCTGGTGAAAGATTGGGGAAAACTGGCTAACAGAAATAAATCATACGAGTTGGTGAAAGATTGGGGAAAATTGTTTAACAGAAATAATTCACACGAGCTGTTGAAAGATTGGGGAAAACTGGCTAACAGAATTAAACCATACGAGCTGGTGAAAGATTGGGGAAAACTGTCTAACAGAAATAAATCATACGAGCTGGTGAAAGATTGGGAAAAACTGGCTAACAGATATGAATCATACGAGCTGGTGAAAGATTGGGGAAAAGTGTCCAATAAAAATAAACGATACGAGCTGGTGAAAGATTGGGGAAAACTGTCTAATAGAAATAAATCATACGAGCTGGTGAAAGATTGGGGAAAACTGTCTAATAGAAATAAACCATACGAGCTGGGGAAAGACTGGGGAAAAATGTCTTACAGATATCAATCATACGAGCTGTTGAAAGATTGGGGAAAACTTGTCTAATAGAAATACATCGTACGAGCTGGTTAAAGATTGGGGAAAACTGTCTAACAGAAATAAATCATACGAGCTGGTGAAAGATTGGGGAAAACTGGCTAACAGATATGAATCATATGAGCTGGTGAAAGATTGGGGAAAACTGTCCACCAGAAATACACCATACGAGCTGGTGAAAGATTGGGGAAAACTGTCTAATAGAAATAAATCATACGAGCTGGTGAAAGATTGGGGAAAACTGTCCAACAGAAATAAACCATACGGGCTGGTGAAAGATTTGGGAAAACTGTCTAATAGAAATAAATCATACGAGCTGGTGAAAGTTTGGGGAAAACTGGCTAACAGAAATAAATCATACGAGCTGGTGAAAGATTGGGGGAAACTGGCTAACAGATATGAATCATACGAGCTGGTGAAAGATTGGGGAAAAGGGTCCAATAAAAATACATCATACGAGCTGGTGAAAGATTGGGGAAAACTGTCCAACAGAAATAAAACATACGAGCTGGTGAAAGATTGGGGGAAACTGGCTAACAGAAATAAATCATACGAGCTGGTGAAAGATTGGGGAAAACTGGCTAACAGATATGAATCATATGAGCTGGTGAAAGATTGGGGAAAACTGTCCACCAGAAATAAATCATACGAGCTGGTGAAAGATTGGGGAAAACTGTCTAATAGAAATAAATCATACGAGCTGGTGAAAGATTGGGGAAAACTCTCCAACAGAAATAAACTATACGAACTGGTGAAAGATTCGGGAAAACTGTCTAATAGAAATAAATCATACGAGCTGGTGAAAGTTTGGGGAAAACTGTCTTACAGACATAAATCATACGAGCTGGTGAAAGATTGGGGAAAACTGGTTAACAGATATGAATCATACGAGCTGGTGAAAGATTGGGGAAAACTGTCCAACAGAAATAAACCATACGAGCTGGTGAAAGATTGGGGGAAACTGGCTAACAGAAATAAATCATACGAGCTGGTGAAAGATTGGGGAAAACTTGTCTAATAGAAATACATCGTACGAGCTGGTTAAAGATTGGGGAAAACTGTCTAACAGAAATAAATCATACGAGCTGGTGAAAGATTGGGGAAAACTGGCTAATAGATATGAATCATATGAGCTGGTGAAAGATTGGGGAAAACTGTCCAACAGAAATACACCATACGAGCTGGTGAAAGATTGGGGAAAACTGTCTAATAGAAATAAATCATACGAGCTGGTGAAAGATTGGGGAAAACTGTCCAACAGAAATAAACCATACGGGCTGGTGAAAGATTCGGGAAAACTGTCTAATAGAAATAAATCATACGAGCTGGTGAAAGTGTGGGAAAAATGGCTAACAGAAATAAATCATACGAGCTGGTGAAAGATTGGGGGAAAACTGGCTAACAGATATGAATCATACGAGCTGGTGAAAGATTGGGGAAAACTGTCCAACAGAAATAAACCATACGAGCTGGTGAAAGATTGGGGGAAACTGGCTAACAGAAATAAATCATACGAGCTGGTGAAAGATTGGGGAAAACTGGCTAACAGAAATAAATCATACGAGTTGGTGAAAGATTGGGGAAAATTGTTTAACAGAAATAATTCACACGAGCTGTTGAAAGATTGGGGAAAACTGGCTAACAGAATTAAACCATACGAGCTGGTGAAAGATTGGGGAAAACTGTCTAACAGAAATAAATCATACGAGATGGTGAAAGATTTGGAAAAACTGGCTAACAGATATGAATCATACGAGCTGGTGAAAGATTGGGGAAAAGTGTCCAATAAAAATAAACGATACGAGCTGGTGAAAGATTGGGGAAAACTGTCTAATAGAAATAAATCATACGAGCTGGTGAAAGATTGGGGAAAACTGTCTAATAGAAATAAACCATACGAGCTGGGGAAAGACTGGGGAAAAATGTCTTACAGATATCAATCATACGAGCTGTTGAAAGATTGGGGAAAACTTGTCTAATAGAAATACATCGTACGAGCAGGTTAAAGATTGGGGAAAACTGTCTAACAGAAATAAATAATACGAGCTGGTGAAAGATTGGGGAAAACTGGCTAACAGATATGAATCATATGAGCTGGTGAAAGATTGGGGAAAACTGTCCAACAGAAATACACCATACGAGCTGGTGAAAGATTGGGGAAAACTGTCTAATAGAAATAAATCATACGAGCTGGTGAAAGATTGGGGAAAACTCTCCAACAGAAATAAACCATACGGGCTGGTGAAAGATTTGGGAAAACTGTCTAATAGAAATAAATCATACGAGCTGGTGAAAGTTTGGGGAAAACTGGCTAACAGAAATAAATCATACGAGCTGGTGAAAGATTGGGGGAAACTGGCTAACAGATATGAATCATACGAGCTGATGAAAGATTGGGGAAAAGGGTCCAATAAAAATAAATCATACGAGCTGGTGAAAGATTGGGGAAAACTGTCCAACAGAAATAAACCATACGAGCTGGTGAAAGATTGGGGGAAACTGGCTAACAGAAATAAATCATACGAGCTGGTGAAAGATTGGGGAAAACTTGTCTAATAGAAATACATCGTACGAGCTGGTTAAAGATTGGGGAAAACTGTCTAACAGAAATAAATCATACGAGCTGGTGAAAGATTGGGGAAAACTGTCTAATAGAAATAAACCATACGAGCTGGTTAAAGACTGGGGAAAACTGTCTTACAGATATCAATCATACGAGCTGGTGAAAGATTGGGGAAGACTGTCTAATAGAAATAAATGATACGGGCTGGTGAAAGATTGGGGAAAACTGTGAAACAGAAATACACCATACGAGCTGGTGAAAGAGTCGGGAAAACTGTCTAATAGAAATAAATCATACGAGCTGGTGACAGATTGGGGAAAACTATCTAACAGAAATCAATCATACGAGCTGGTTAAAGATTGGGGAAAACTGTCTAATAGAAATAACCCATACGAGCTGGTGGAAGACTGGGGAAAACTGTCTTACAGATATGAATCATACGAGCTGGTGAGAGATTGGGGAAAACTTGTCTAATAGAAATACATCGTACGAGCTGGTGAAAGATTGGGGAAAACTGGCTAACAGAAATAAATCATACTAGCTGGTGAAAGATTGGGGAAAACTGTCCAACAGAAATAAACCATACGAGCTGGTGAAAGATTTGGGGAAAACTGGCTAACAGATATGAATCATACGAGCTGGTGAAAGACTGCGGAAAACTGTCTTACAGATATAAATCACACGAGCTGGTGAAAGACTAGGGAAAACTGTCTAACAGATATAAATCATACGAGCTGGTGAAAGATTGGGGAAAACTGTCTTACAGAAATAAATCATACGATCTGGTGAAAGATTGGGCAAAACTGGCTAACAGAAATAAATCATACGAGCTGGTGAAACATTGGGGAAAACTGTCTAACAGATATAAATCATACGAGCTGGTGAAAGATTGGGGAAAACTGTCTAACAGATATAAATCATACGAGCTGGTGAAAGATTGGGGAAAACTGTCTAACAGATATAAATCATACGAGCTGGTGAAAGATTGGGGAAAACTGTCTAACAGATATAGATCATACGAGCTGGTGAAAGACTTGGGAAAACTAAGAGAAGTAAATCATACGAGCTGGTGAAAGATTGGGGAAAACTGGCTAACAGATATAAATCATACGAGCTGGTGAAAGATTGGGGAAAACTGCCAAACAGGTATAGATAATACGAGCTGGTGAAAGATTGCGGGAAACTGTCTAACAGATATAAATCATACAAGGTGGAGAACGACTGGGGAAAACTGTCTAACAGATATAAATCATACGAGCTGGTGAAAGACTGGGGAGAACTGTCTTACAGATATAAATCATACGAGCTGGTGAAAGATTGGGGAAAACTGGCTAACAGAAATAAAGCATACGAGCTTGTAAAAGATTGGGGAAAACTGTCTTACAGATATAACTCATACGCGCTGGGGAAAACTGTCCAACAGAAATAAACCATACGAGCTTGTAAAAGATTTGGGAAAACTGTCTAACAGATATAAATCAAACGAGCTGGTGAAAGATTGGGGGAAAACTGTCTTACAGATATAGATCATACAAGCTGATGAAAGATTGGAGAAAAGTGCCTAACAGAAATAAATCATACGAGCTGGTGAAAGACTGGGGAAAACTGTCTTACAGATATAAACTATACGAGCTGGTGAAAGATTGGGGAAAACTGGCTAATTGAAATAAATCATACGAGCTGGTGAAACATTGGGGAAAACTTTCTAACAGATATAAATCATACGAGCTGGTGAAAGATTGGGGAAAACTGTCTAACATATATAGATCATACGAGCTGGTCAAAGACTGAGGAAAACTAAGAGAAATAAATCATACGAGCTGGTGAATGACTGGGGAAAACTGTCTTACAGATATGAATCATACGAGCTGGTGAGAGATTGGGGAAAACTTGTCTAATAGAAGTACATCGTACGAGCTGGTGAAAGATTGGGGAAAACTGTCTAACAGAAATAAATCATACGAGCTTGTGAAAGATTGGGGAAAACTTGATAACAGATATGAATCATATGAGCTGGTGAAAGATTGGGGAAAACTGTCCAACAGAAATAAACCATACGAGCTGGTGAGAGATTGGGGAAAACTGTGTAATAGAAATAAATCATACGAACTGGTGAATGTTTGGGGAAAACTGACTAACAGAAATAAATCATACGAGCTGGTGAAAGATTCGGGAAAACTGGCTAACAGAAATAAATCACACAAGTTGGTGAAAGACTGGGGAGAACTGTCTTACAGATATAAATCATACGAGCTGGTGAAAGATTGGGGAAAACTGGCTAACAGAAATAAATCATACGAGCTGGTGAAAGACTGGGGAGAACTGTCTTACAGATATAAATCATACGAGCTGGTGAAAGATTGGGGAAAACTGGCTAACAGAAATAAACCATACGAGCTTGTAAAAGTTTGGGGAAAACTGTCTTACAGATATAAATCATACGCGCTGGGGAAAACTGTCCAACAGAAATAAACCATACGAGCTTGTAAAAGATTTGGGAAAACTGTCTAACAGATATAAATCAAACGAGCTGGTGAAAGATTGGGGGAAAACTGTCTTACAGATATAGATCATACAAGCTGATGAAAGATTGGGGAAAAGTGCCTAACAGAATTAAATCATACGAGCTGGTGAAAGACTGGGGAAAACTGTCTAACAGATATAAACCATACGAGCTGGTGAAACATTAGGGAAAACTGTCTAACAGATATAAATCATACGAGCTGGTGAAAGATTGGGGAAAACTGGCTAACTGAAATAAATCATACGAGCTGGTGAATGACTGGGTAAAACTGTCTAACAGATATAAATCATACGAGCTGGTGAAAGATTGGGGAAAACTGGCTAACAGATATAAATCATACGAGCTGGTGAAAGATTGGGGAAAACTGCCAAACAGATATAGATCATACGAGCTGGTGAAAGATTGGGGAAAACTGTCTAACAGAAATCAATCATACGAGCTGGTGAAAGATTGGGGAAAACTGTCTAATAGAAATAACCCATACGAACTGGTGACAGACTGGGGAAAACTGTCTTACAGATATGAATCATACGAGCTGGTGAGAGATTGGGGAAAACTTGTCTAATAGAAATACATCTTACGAGCTGGTGAAACATTGCGGAAAACTGTCTAACAGAAATAAATCATACGAGCTTGTGAAAGATTGGGGAAAACTGGCTAACAGATATGAATCATATGAGCTGGTGAAAGATTGGGGAAAACTGTCGAACAGAAATAAACCATACGAGCTGGTGAAAGATTGGGGAAAACTGTCTAATAGAAATAAATCATACGAACTGGTGAAGGTTTGGGGAAAACTGACTAACAGAAATAAATGATACGAGCTGGTGAAAGATTCGGGAAAACTGGCTAACAGAAATAAATCATACGAGCTGGTGAAAGACTGGGGAGAACTGTCTTACAGATATAAATCATACGAGCTGGTGAAAGATTGGGGAAAACTGGCTAACAGAAATAAATTATACGAGCTGGTGAAAGACTTGGGAAAACTGTCTTACAGATATAAACCATACCAGCTGGTAAAAGATTGGGGAAAACTGTCTAACAGATATAAATCATACGAGCTGGTGAAACATTAGGGAAAGCTGTGTAATAGAAATAAATCATACGAGCTGGTGAAAGATTGGGGAAAACTGTCTAACAGAAATAAATCATACGAGCTGGTGAAAGATTGGGGAAAAATGTCTAATAGAAATAAACCATACGAGCTGGTGAAAGACTGGGGAAAACTGTCTTACAGATGTAAATCATACGAGCTGGTGAAAGACTGGGGAAAACTGTCTTACAGATATAAATCATACGAGCTGGTGAAAGATTGGGGAAAACTGTCTAACAGATATAAATTATACGAGCTGGTGAAACATTGGGGAAAACTGTATAACAGATATAAATCATACGAGCTGGTGAAACATTGGGGAAAACTGTCTAACAGAAAGAAATCATACGAGCTGGTGAAAGATTGGGGAAAACTGTCTAATAGAAATAAACGATACGAGGTGGTGAAAGAATGGGGAAAACTGTCTTACAGATATAAATCATACGAGCTGGTGAAAGATTGGGGAAAACTGGCTAACAGAAATAAATCATACTAGCTGGTGAATGATTGGGGAAAACTGTCCAACAGAAATAAACCATACGAGCTGGTGAACGATTTGGGGAAAACTGGCTAACAGATATGAATCATACCAGCTGGTGAAAGACTGGGGAAAACTGTCTTACAGATATAAATCATACGAGCTGGTGAAAGACTAGGGAAAACTGTCTAACAGATATAAATCATACGAGCTGGTGAAAGATTGGGGAAAACTGTCTTACAGAAATAAATCATACGAGCTGGTGAAAGATTGGGGAAAACTGGCTAACAGAAATAAATCATACGAGCTGGTGAAACATTGGGGAAAACTGTCTAACAGATATAAATCATACGAGCCGGTGAAAGACTGGGGAAAACTGTCTAACAGATATAAATCATACGAGCTGGTGAAAGATTGGGGAAAACTTTCCAATAGAAATAAACCATACGAGCTGGTGAAAGACTGGGGAAAACTGTCTAACAGATATAAATCATACGAGCTGGTGAAAGATTGGGGAAAACTGTCTAACAGATATAAATCATACGAGCTGGTGAAAGATTGGGGAAAACTGTCTAACAGATATAGATCATACGAGCTGGTGAAAGACTTGGGAAAGCTAAGAGAAATAAATCATACGAGCTGGTGAAAGATTGGGGAAAACTGGCTAACAGATATAAATCATACGAGCTGGTGAAAGATTGGGGAAAACTGCCAAACAGGTATAGATAATACGAGCTGGTGAAAGATTGGGGAAAACAGTCTAACAGATATAAATCATACAAGGTGGTGAAAGACTGGGGAAAACTGTCTAACAGATATAAATCATACGAGCTGGTGAAAGACTGGGGAGAACTGTCTTACAGATATAAATCATACGAGCTGGTGAAAGATTGGGGAAAACTGGCTAACAGAAATAAACCATACGAGCTTGTAAAAGATTGGGGAAAACTGTCTAACAGATATAAATCAAACGAGCTGGTGAAAGATTGGGGGAAAACTTCCTTAAAGATATAGATCATACAAGCTGATGAAAGATTGGGGAAAAGTGCCTAACAGAAATAAATCATACGAGCTGGTGAAAGACTGGGGAAAACTGTCTAACAGATATAAACCATACGAGCTGGTGAAACATTGGGGAAAACTGTCTAACAGATATAAATCATACGAGCTGGTGAAATTTGGGGAAAACTGGCTAACTGAAATAAATCATACGAGCTGGTGAAACATTGGGGAAAACTTTCTAACAGATATAAATCATACGAGCTGGTGAAAGATTGGGGAAAACTGTCTAACAGATATAGATCATACGAGCTGGTGAAAGACTGGGGAAAACTAAGAAAAATAAATCATACGAGCTGGTGAATGACTGGGTAAAACTGTCTAACAGATATAAATCATACGAGCTGGTGAAAGATTGGGGAAAGCTGGCTAACAGATATAAATCATACGAGCTGGTGAAAGATTGGGGAAAACTGCCAAACAGATATAGATCATACGAGCTGGTGAAAGATTGGGGAAAACTGTCTAACAGAAATAAATCATACGAGCTGGTGAAAGATTGGGGAAAACTGTCTAATAGAAATAAACCATACGAGCTGGTGAAAGACTGGGGAAAACTGTCTTACAGATGTAAATCATACGAGCTGGTGAAAGACTGGGGAAAACTGTCTTACAGATATAAATCATACGAGCTGGTGAAAGATTGGGGAAAACTGTCTAACAGATATAAATTATACGAGCTGGTGAAACATTGGGGAAAACTGTATAACAGATATAAGTCATACGAGCTGGTGAAACATTGGGGAAAACTGTCTAACAGAAAGAAATCATACGAGCTGGTGAAAGATTGGGGAAAACTGTCTAATAGAAATAAACGATACGAGGTGGTGAAAGAATGGGGAAAACTGTCTTACAGATATAAATCATACGAGCTGGTGAAAGATTGGGGAAAACTGGCTAACAGAAATAAATCATACTAGCTGGTGAATGATTGGGGAAAACTGTCCAACAGAAATAAACCATACGAGCTGGTGAACGATTTGGGGAAAACTGGCTAACAGATATGAATCATACCAGCTGGTGAAAGACTGGGGAAAACTGTCTTACAGATATAAATCATACGAGCTGGTGAAAGACTAGGGAAAACTGTCTAACAGATATAAATCATACGAGCTGGTGAAAGATTGGGGAAAACTGTCTTACAGAAATAAATCATACGAGCTGGTGAAAGATTGGGGAACACTGGCTAACAGAAATAAATCATACGAGCTGGTGAAACATTGGGGAAAACTGTCTAACAGATATAAATCATACGAGCCGGTGAAAGACTGGGGAAAACTGTCTAACAGATATAAATCATACGAGCTGGTGAAAGATTGGGGAAAACTTTCCAATAGAAATAAACCATACGAGCTGGTGAAAGACTGGGGAAAACTGTCTAACAGATATAAATCATACGAGCTGGTGAAAGATTGGGGAAAACTGTCTAACAGATATAAATCATACGAGCTGGTGAAAGATTGGGGAAAACTGTCTAACAGATATAGATCATACGAGCTGGTAAGACTTGGGAAAACTAAGAGAAATAAATCATACGAGCTGGTGAAAGATAGGGGAAAACTGGCTAACAGATATAAATCATACGAGCTGGTGAAAGATTGGGGAAAACTGCCAAACAGGTATAGATAATACGAGCTGGTGAAAGATTGGGGAAAACTGTCTAACAGATATAAATCATACAAGGTGGTGAAAGACTGGGGAAAACTGTCTAACAGATATAAATCATACGAGCTGGTGAAAGACTGGGGAGAACTGTCTTACAGATATAAATCATACGAGCTGGTGAAAGATTGGGGAAAACTGGCTAACAGAAATAAACCATACGAGCTTGTAAAAGATTGGGGAAAACTGTCTAACAGATATAAATCAAACGAGCTGGTGAAAGATTGGGGGAAAACTGTCTTAAAGATATAGATCATACAAGCTGATGAAAGATTGGGGAAAAGTGCCTAACAGAAATAAATCATACGAGCTGGTGAAAGACTGGGGAAAACTGTCTAACCGATATAAACCATACGAGCTGGTGAAACATTGGGGAAAACTGTCTAACAGATATAAATCATACGAGCTGGTGAAAGATTGGGGAAAACTGGCTAACTGAAATAAATCATACGAGCTGGTGAAACATTGGTGAAAACTTTCTAACAGATATAAATCATACGAGCTGGTGAAAGATTGGGGAAAACTGTCTAACAGATATAGATCATACGAGCTGGTGAAAGACTGGGGAAAACTAAGAAAAATAAATCATACGAGCTGGTGAATGACTGGGTAAAACTGTCTAACAGATATAAATCATACGAGCTGGTGAAAGATTGGGGAAAACTGGCTAACAGATATAAATCATACGAGCTGGTGAAAGACTGCGGAGAACTGTCTTACAGATATAAATCATACGAGCTGGTGAAAGATTGGGGAAAACTGGCTAACAGAAATAAACCATACGAGCTTGTAAAAGATTGGGGAAAACTGTCTAACAGATATATATCAAACGAGCTGGTGAAAGATTGGGGGAAAACTGTCTTAAAGATATAGATCATACAAGCTGATGAAAGATTGGGGAAAAGTGCCTAACAGAAATAAATCATACGAGCTGGTGAAAGACTGGGGAAAACTGTCTAACAGATATAAACCATACGAGCTGGTGAAACATTGGGGAAAACTGTCTAACAGATATAAATCATACGAGCTGGTGAAAGATTGGGGAAAACTGGCTAACTGAAATAAATCATACGAGCTGGTGAAACATTGGTGAAAACTTTCTAACAGATATAAATCATACGAGCTGGTGAAAGATTGGGGAAAACTGTCTAACAGATATAGATCATACGAGCTGGTGAAAGACTGGGGAAAACTAAGAAAAATAAATCATACGAGCTGGTGAATGACTGGGTAAAACTGTCTAACAGATATAAATCATACGAGCTGGTGAAAGATTGGGGAAAACTGGCTAACAGATATAAATCATACGAGCTGGTGAAAGATTGGGGAAAACTGCCAAACAGATATAGATCATACGAGCTGGTGAAAGATTGGGGAAAACTGTCTAACAGAAATCAATCATACGAGCTGGTGAAAGATTGGGGAAAACTGTCTAATAGAAATAACCCATACGAGCTGGTGAAAGACTGGGGAAAACTGTCTTACAGATATGAATCATACGAGCTGGTGAGAGATTGGGGAAAACTTGTCTAATAGAAATACATCTTACGAGCTGGTGAAAGATTGGGGAAAACTGTCTAACAGAAATAAATCATACGAGCTTGTGAAAGATTGGGGAAAACTGGCTAACAGATATGAATCATATGAGATGGTGAAAGATTGGGGAAAACTGTCGAACAGAAATAAACCATACAAGCTGGTGAAAGATTGGGGAAAACTGTCTAATAGAAATAAATCATACGAATTGGTGAAGGTTTGGGGAAAACTGACTAACAGAAATAAATGATACGAGCTGGTGAAAGATTCGGGAAAACTGGCTAACAGAAATAAATCATACGAGCTGGTGAAAGACTGGGGAGAACTGTCTTACAGATATAAATCATACGAGCTGGTGAAAGATTGGGGAAAACTGGCTAACAGAAATAAATCATACGAGCTGGTGAAAGACTGGGGAAAACTGTGTTATAGATATAAACCATACCAGCTGGTAAAAGATTCGGGAAAACCGTCTAACAGATATAAATCATACGAGCTGGTGAAACATTAGGGAAAGCTGTCTAATAGAAATAAATCATACGAGCTGGTGAAAGATTGGGGAAAACTGTCTAACAGAAATAAATCATACGAGCTGGTGAAAGATTGGGGAAAACTGTCTAATAGAAATAAACCATACGAGCTGGTGAAAGACTGGGGAAAACTGTCTTACAGATGTAAATCATACGAGCTGGTGAAAGACTGGGGAAAAACTGTCTTACAGATATAAATCATACGAGCTGGTGAAAGATTGGGGAAAACTGTCTAACAGATATACATTATACGAGCTGGTGAAACATTGGGGAAAACTGTATAACAGATATAAATCATACGAGCTGGTGAAACATTGGGGAAAACTGTCTAACAGAAAGAAATCATACGAGCTGGTGAAAGATTGGGGAAAACTGTCTAATAGAAATAAACGATACGAGGTGGTGAAAGACTGGGGAAAACTGTCTTACAGATATAAATCATACGAGCTGGTGAAAGATTGGGGAAAACTTGTCTAATAGAAATACATCGTACGAGCTGGTGAAAGATTGGGGAAAACTGTCCAACAGAAATAAACCATACGAGGTGGTGAAAGATTGGGGAAATCTGTCTAATAGAAATAAATCATACGAGCTGGTGAAGGTTTGTGGAAAACTGGCTAACAGAAATAAATCATATGAGCTGGTGAAAGATTGGGGAAAACTGGCTAACAGAAATAAATCATATCAGCTGGTGAAAGATTGGGGAAAACTGTCCAACAGAAATAAACCATACGAGCTGGTGAAAGATTTGGGGAAAACTGGCTAACAGATATGAATCATACGAGCTGGTGAAAGATTGAGGAAAACTGTCTTACAGAAATAAATCATACGAGCTGGTGAAAGATTGGGGAAAACTGGCTAACAGAAATCAATCATACGAGCTGGTGAAACATTGGGGAAAACTGTCTAACAGATATTAATCATACGAGCCGGTGAAAGACTGGGGAAAACTGTCTAATAGAAATAAATCATACGAGCTGGTGAAAGATTGGGGAAAACTGTCTAACAGAAATAAATCATACGAGCTGGTGAAAGATTGGGGAAAACTGTCTAATAGAAATAAACCATACGAGCTGGTGAAAGACTGGGGAAAACTGTCTTACAGATGTAAATCATACGAGCTGGTGAAAGACTGGGGAAAACTGTCTTACAGATATAAATCATACGAGCTGGTGAAAGATTGGGGAAAACTGTCTAACAGATATACATTATACGAGCTGGTGAAACATTGGGGAAAACTGTATAACAGATATAAATCATACGAGCTGGTGAAACATTGGGGAAAACTGTCTAACAGAAAGAAATCATACGAGCTGGTGAAAGATTGGGGAAAACTGTCTAATAGAAATAAACGATACGAGGTGGTGAAAGACTGGGGAAAACTGTCTTACAGATATAAATCATACGAGCTGGTGAAAGATTGGGGAAAACTTGTCTAATAGAAATACATCGTACGAGCTGGTGAAAGATTGGGGAAAACTGTCCAACAGAAATAAACCATACGAGGTGGTGAAAGATTGGGGAAATCTGTCTAATAGAAATAAATCATACGAGCTGGTGAAGGTTTGTGGAAAACTGGCTAACAGAAATAAATCATATGAGCTGGTGAAAGATTGGGGAAAACTGGCTAACAGAAATAAATCATATGAGCTGGTGAAAGATTGGGGAAAACTGTCCAACAGAAATAAACCATACGAGCTGGTGAAAGATTTGGGGAAAACTGGCTAACAGATATGAATCATACGAGCTGGTGAAAGATTGAGGAAAACTGTCTTACAGAAATAAATCATACGAGCTGGTGAAAGATTGGGGAAAACTGGCTAACAGAAATCAATCATACGAGCTGGTGAAACATTGGGGAAAACTGTCTAACAGATATAAATCATAAGAGCCGGTGAAAGACTGGGGAAAACTGTCTAACAGATATAAATCATACGAGCTGGTGAAAGATTG
Organism: Pteria penguin; assembly: GCA_035048485.1. Taxonomy (NCBI): domain Eukaryota; kingdom Metazoa; phylum Mollusca; class Bivalvia; order Pterioida; family Pteriidae; genus Pteria; species Pteria penguin. The sequence continues at coordinate 13,438,452 of CM068580.1, forward strand.
GGGAAAACTGTCCAATAGAAATAAACCATACGAGCTGGTGAAAGATTTGGGGAAACCTGGCTAACAGATATGAATCATACGAGCTGGTGAAAGACTGGGGAAAACTGTCTTACAGATATAAGTCATACGAGCTGGTGAAAGACTAGGGAAAACTGTCTAACAGATATAAATCATACGAGCTGGTGAAAGATTGGGGAAAACTGTCTTACAGAAATAAATCATACGAGCTGGTGAAAGATTGGGGAAAACTGGCTAACAGAAATAAATCATACGAGCTGGTGAAAGATTGGGGAAAACTGTCTAACAGATATAAATCATACGAGCCGGTGAAAGACTGGGGAAAACTGTCTAACAGATATAAATCATACGAGCTGGTGAAAGATTGGGGAAAACTGTCCAATAGAAATAAAACATAGGAGCTGGTGAAAGACTGTGGAAAACTGTCTAACAGATATAAATCATACGAGCTGGTGAAAGATTGCAGAAAACTGTCTAACAGATATATATCATACGAGCTGGTGAAAGACTTGGGAAAACTAAGAGAAATAAATCATACGAGCCGGTGAAAGATTGGGGAAAACTGGCTAACAGATATAAATCATACGAGCTGGTAAAAGATTGGGGAAAACTGCCAAACAGGTATAGATAATACGAGCTGGTGAAAGATTGGGGAAAACTGTCTAACAGATATAAATCATACAAGGTGGTGAAAGACTGGGGAAAGCTGTCTAACAGATATAAATCATACGAGCTGGTGAAAGACTGGGGAGAACTGTCTTACAGATATAAATCATACGAGCTGGTGAAAGATTGGGGAAAACTGGCTAACAGATATAAATCATACGAGCTGGTGAAAGATTGGGGAAAACTGGCTAACAGAAATAAACCATACGAGCTTGTAAAAGATTGGGGAAAACTGTCTAACAGATATAAATCAAACGAGCTGGTGAAAGATTGGGGGAAAACAGTCTTACAGATATAGATCATACAAGCTGATGAAAGATTGGGGAAAAGTGCCTAACAGAAATAAATCATACGAGCTGGTGAAAGACTGGGGAAAACTGTCTTACAGATATAAACCATACGAGCTGGTGAAACATTAGGGAAAACTGTGTAACAGATATAAATCATACGAGCTGGTGAAAGATTGGGGAAAACTGGCTAACTGAAATAAATCATACGAGCTGGTGAAACATTGGGGAAAACTTTCTAACAGATATAAATCATACGAACTGCTGAAAGATTGGGGAAAACTGTCTAACAGATATAGATCATACGAGCTGGTGAAAGACTGGGGAAAACTAAGAGAAATAAATCATACGAACTGGTGAATGACTGGGTAAAACTGTCTAACAGATATAAATCATACGAGCTGGTGAAAGATTAGGGAAAACTGTCTAACAGATATAAATCATACGAGCTGGTGAAAGATTGGGGAAAACTGCCAAACAGATATAGATCCTACGAGCTGGTGAAAGATTGGGGAAAACTGTCTAACAGAAATCAATCATACGAGCTGGTGAAAGATTGGGGAAAACTGTCTAATAGAAATAACCCATACGAGCTGGTGAAAGACTGGGGAAAACTGTCTTACAGATATGAATCATACGAGCTGGTGAGAGATTGCGGAAAACTTGTCTAATAGAAATACATCGTACGAGCTGGTGAAAGATTGGGGAAAACTGTCTAACAGAAATAAATCATACGAGCTTGTGAAAGATTGGGGAAAACTGGCTAACAGATATGAATCATATGAGCTGGTGAAAGATTGGGGAAAACTGTCGAACAGAAATAAACCATACGAGCTGGTGAAAGATTGGGGAAAACTGTCTAATAGAAATAAATCATACGAACTGGTGAAGGTTTGGGGAAAACTGACTAACAGAAATAAGCCATACGAGCTGGTGAAAGACTGGGGAAAACTGGCTTAGAGAAATAAATCATACGAGCTGGTGAAAGACTGGGGAGAACTGTCTTACAGATATAAATCATACGAGCTGGTGAAAGATTGGGGAAAACTGGCTAACAGAAATAAATCATACGAGCTGGTGAAAGACTGGGGAAAACTGTCTTACAGATATAAACCATACCAGCTGGTAAAAGATTGGGGAAAACTGTCTAACAGATATAAATCATACGAGCTGGTGAAACATTAGGGAAAGCTGTCTAATAGAAATAAATCATACGAGCTGGTGAAAGATTGGGGAAAACTGTCTAACAGAAATAAATCATACGAGCTGGTGAAAGATTGGGGAAAACTGTCTAATAGAAATAAACCATACGAGCTGGTGAAAGACTGGGGAAAACTGTCTTACAGATGTAAATCATACGAGCTGGTGAAAGTCTGGGGAAAACTGTGTTACAGATATAAATCATACGAGCTGGTGAAAGATTGGGGAAAACTGTCTAACAGATATAAATTATACGAGCTGGTGAAACATTGGGGAAAACTGTATAACAGATATAAATCATACGAGCTGGTGAAACATTGGGGAAAACTGTCTAATAGAAAGAAATCATACGAGCTGGTGAAAGATTGGGGAAAACTGTCTAATAGAAATAAACGATACGAGGTGGTGAAAGACTGGGAAAAACTGTCTAACAGATATAAATCATACGAGCTGGTGAAAGATTGGGGAAAACTGGCTAACTGAAATAAATCATACGAGCTGGTGAAACATTGGTGAAAACTTTCTAACAGATATAAATCATACGAGCTGGTGAAAGATTGGGGAAAACTGTCTAACAGATATAGATCATACGAGCTGGTGAAAGACTGGGGAAAACTAAGAAAAATAAATCATACGAGCTGGTGAATGACTGGGTAAAACTGTCTAACAGATATAAATCATACGAGCTGGTGAAAGATTGGGGAAAACTGGCTAACAGATATAAATCATACGAGCTGGTGAAAGATTGGGGAAAACTGCCAAACAGATATAGATCATACGAGCTGGTGAAAGATTGGGGAAAATTGTCTAACAGAAATCAATCATACGAGCTGGTGAAAGATTGGGGAAAACTGTCTAATAGAAATTACCCATACGAGCTGGTGAAAGACTGGGGAAAACTGTCTTACAGATATGAATCATACGAGCTGGTGAGAGATTGGGGAAAACTTGTCTAATAGAAATACATCTTACGAGCTGGTGAAAGATTGGGGAAAACTGTCTAACAGAAATAAATCATACGAGCTTGTGAAAGATTGGGGAAAACTGGCTAACAGATATGAATCATATGAGCTGGTGAAAGATTGGGGAAAACTGTCGAACAGAAATAAACCATACAAGCTGGTGAAAGATTGGGGAAAACTGTCTAATAGAAATAAATCATACGAACTGGTGAAGGTTTGGGGAAAACTGACTAACAGAAATAAATGATACGAGCTGGTGAAAGATTCGGGAAAACTGGCTAACAGAAATAAATCATACGAGCTGGTGAAAGACTGGGGAGAACTGTCTTACAGATATAAATCATACGAGCTGGTGAAAGATTGGGGAAAACTGGCTAACAGAAATAAATCATACGAGCTGGTGAAAGACTGGGGAAAACTGTCTTATAGATATAAACCATACCAGCTGGTAAAAGATTCGGGAAAACCGTCTAACAGATATAAATCATACGAGCTGGTGAAACATTAGGGAAAGCTGTCTAATAGAAATAAATCATACGAGCTGGTGAAAGATTTGGGAAAACTGTCTAACAGAAATAAATCATACGAGCTGGTGAAAGATTGGGGAAAACTGTCTAATAGAAATAAACCATACGAGCTGGTGAAAGACTGGGGAAAACTGTCTTAGAGATGTAAATCATACGAGCTGGTGAAAGACTGGGGAAAACTGTCTTGCAGATATAAATCATACGAGCTGGTGAAAGATTGGGGAAAACTGTCTAACAGATATACATTATACGAGCTGGTGAAACATTGGGGAAAACTGTATAACAGATATAAATCATACGAGCTGGTGAAACATTGGGGAAAACTGTCTAACAGAAAGAAATCATACGAGCTGGTGAAAGATTGGGGAAAACTGTCTAATAGAAATAAACGATACGAGGTGGTGAAAGACTGGGGAAAACTGTCTTACAGATATAAATCATACGAGCTGGTGAAAGATTGGGGAAAACTTGTCTAATAGAAATACATCGTACGAGCTGGTGAAAGATTGGGGAAAACTGTCCAACAGAAATAAACCATACGAGGTGGTGAAAGATTGGGGAAATCTGTCTAATAGAAATAAATCATACGAGCTGGTGAAGGTTTGTGGAAAACTGGCTAACAGAAATAAATCATATGAGCTGGTGAAAGATTGGGGAAAACTGGCTAACAGAAATAAATCATATGAGCTGGTGAAAGATTGGGGAAAACTGTCCAACAGAAATAAACCATACGAGCTGGTGAAAGATTTGGGGAAAACTGGCTAACAGATATGAATCATACGAGCTGGTGAAAGATTGAGGAAAACTGTCTTACAGAAATAAATCATACGAGCTGGTGAAAGATTGGGGAAAACTGGCTAACAGAAATCAATCATACGAGCTGGTGAAACATTGGGGAAAACTGTCTAACAGATATAAATCATACGAGCCGGTGAAAGACTGGGGAAAACTGTCTAACAGATATAAATCATACGAGCTGGTGAAAGATTGGGGAAAACTGTCCAATAGAAATAAACCATACGAGCTGGTGAAAGATTTGGGGAAACCTGGCTAACAGATATGAATCATACGAGCTGGTGAAAGACTGGGGAAAACTGTCTAACAGATATACATTATACGAGCTGGTGAAACATTGGGGAAAACTGTATAACAGATATAAATCATACGAGCTGGTGAAACATTGGGGAAAACTGTCTAACAGAAAGAAATCATACGAGCTGGTGAAAGATTGGGGAAAACTGTCTAATAGAAATAAACGATACGAGGTGGTGAAAGACTGGGGAAAACTGTCTTACAGATATAAATCATACGAGCTGGTGAAAGATTGGGGAAAACTTGTCTAATAGAAATACATCGTACGAGCTGGTGAAAGATTGGGGAAAACTGTCCAACAGAAATAAACCATACGAGGTGGTGAAAGATTGGGGAAATCTGTCTAATAGAAATAAATCATACGAGCTGGTGAAGGTTTGTGGAAAACTGGCTAACAGAAATAAATCATATGAGCTGGTGAAAGATTGGGGAAAACTGGCTAACAGAAATAAATCATATGAGCTGGTGAAAGATTGGGGAAAACTGTCCAACAGAAATAAACCATACGAGCTGGTGAAAGATTTGGGGAAAACTGGCTAACAGATATGAATCATACGAGCTGGTGAAAGATTGAGGAAAACTGTCTTACAGAAATAAATCATACGAGCTGGTGAAAGATTGGGGAAAACTGGCTAACAGAAATCAATCATACGAGCTGGTGAAACATTGGGGAAAACTGTCTAACAGATATAAATCATACGAGCCGGTGAAAGACTGGGGAAAACTGTCTAACAGATATAAATCATACGAGCTGGTGAAAGATTGGGGAAAACTGTCCAATAGAAATAAACCATACGAGCTGGTGAAAGATTTGGGGAAACCTGGCTAACAGATATGAATCATACGAGCTGGTGAAAGACTGGGGAAAACTGTCTTACAGATATAAGTCATACGAGCTGGTGAAAGACTAGGGAAAACTGTCTAACAGATATAAATCATACGAGCTGGTGAAAGATTGGGGAAAACTGTCTTACAGAAATAAATCATACGAGCTGGTGAAAGATTGGGGAAAACTGGCTAACAGAAATAAATCATACGAGCTGGTGAAAGATTGGGGAAAACTGTCTAACAGATATAAATCATACGAGCCGGTGAAAGACTGGGGAAAACTGTCTAACAGATATAAATCATACGAGCTGGTGAAAGATTGGGGAAAACTGTCCAATAGAAATAAAACATAGGAGCTGGTGAAAGACTGGGGAAAACTGTCTAACAGATATAAATCATACGAGCTGGTGAAAGATTGCGGAAAACTGTCTAACAGATATATATCATACGAGCTGGTGAAAGACTTGGGAAAACTAAGAGAAATAAATCATACGAGCCGGTGAAAGATTGGGGAAAACTGGCTAACAGATATAAATCATACGAGCTGGTAAAAGATTGGGGAAAACTGCCAAACAGGTATAGATAATACGAGCTGGTGAAAGATTGGGGAAAACTGTCTAACAGATATAAATCATACAAGGTGGTGAAAGACTGGGGAAAGCTGTCTAACACATATAAATCATACGAGCTGGTGAAAGACTGGGGAGAACTGTCTTACAGATATAAATCATACGAGCTGGTGAAAGATTGGGGAAAACTGGCTAACAGATATAAATCATACGAGCTGGTGAAAGATTGGGGAAAACTGGCTAACAGAAATAAACCATACGAGCTTGTAAAAGATTGGGGAAAACTGTCTAACAGATATAAATCAAACGAGCTGGTGAAAGATTGGGGGAAAACAGTCTTACAGATATAGATCATACAAGCTGATGAAAGATTGGGGAAAAGTGCCTAACAGAAATAAATCATACGAGCTGGTGAAAGACTGGGGAAAACTGTCTTACAGATATAAACCATACGAGCTGGTGAAACATTAGGGAAAACTGTGTAACAGATATAAATCATACGAGCTGGTGAAAGATTGGGGAAAACTGGCTAACTGAAATAAATCATACGAGCTGGTGAAACATTGGGGAAAACTTTCTAACAGATATAAATCATACGAACTGCTGAAAGATTGGGGAAAACTGTCTAACAGATATAGATCATACGAGCTGGTGAAAGACTGGGGAAAACTAAGAGAAATAAATCATACGAGCTGGTGAATGACTGGGTAAAACTGTCTAACAGATATAAATCATACGAGCTGGTGAAAGATTAGGGAAAACTGTCTAACAGATATAAATCATACGAGCTGGTGAAAGATTGGGGAAAACTGCCAAACAGATATAGATCCTACGAGCTGGTGAAAGATTGGGGAAAACTGTCTAACAGAAATCAATCATACGAGCTGGTGAAAGATTGGGGAAAACTGTCTAATAGAAATAACCCATACGAGCTGGTGAAAGACTGCGGAAAACTGTCTTACAGATATGAATCATACGAGCTGGTGAGAGATTGCGGAAAACTTGTCTAATAGAAATACATCGTACGAGCTGGTGAAAGATTGGGGAAAACTGTCTAACAGAAATAAATCATACGAGCTTGTGAAAGATTGGGGAAAACTGGCTAACAGATATGAATCATATGAGCTGGTGAAAGATTGGGGAAAACTGTCGAACAGAAATAAACCATACGAGCTGGTGAAAGATTGGGGAAAACTGTCTAATAGAAATAAATCATACGAACTGGTGAAGGTTTGGGGAAAACTGACTAACAGAAATAAGCCATACGAGCTGGTGAAAGACTGGGGAAAACTGGCTTAGAGAAATAAATCATACGAGCTGGTGAAAGACTGGGGAGAACTGTCTTACAGATATAAATCATACGAGCTGGTGAAAGATTGGGGAAAACTGGCTAACAGAAATAAATCATACGAGCTGGTGAAAGACTGGGGAAAACTGTCTTACAGATATAAACCATACCAGCTGGTTAAAGATTGGGGAAAACTGTCTAACAGATATAAATCATACGAGCTGGTGAAACATTAGGGAAAGCTGTCTAATAGAAATAAATCATACGAGCTGGTGAAAGATTGGGGAAAACTGTCTAACAGAAATAAATCATACGAGCTGGTGAAAGATTGGGGGAAACTGTCTAATAGAAACAAACCATACGAGCTGGTGAAAGACTGGGGAAAACTGTCTTACAGATGTAAATCATACGAGCTGGTGAAAGTCTGGGGAAAACTGTGTTACAGATATAAATCATACGAGCTGGTGAAAGATTGGGGAAAACTGTCTAACAGATATAAATTATACGAGCTGGTGAAACATTGGGGAAAACTGTATAACAGATATAAATCATACGAGCTGGTGAAACATTGGGGAAAACTGTCTAATAGAAAGAAATCATAAGAGCTGGTGAAAGATTGGGGAAAACTGTCTAATAGAAATAAACGATACGAGGTGGTGAAAGACTGGGGAAAACTGTCTTACAGATATAAATCATACGAGCTGGTGAAAGATTGGGGAAAACTTGTCTAATAGAAATACATCGTACGAGCTGGTGAAAGATTGGGGAAAACTCTCTAACAGAAATAAATCATATGAGCTGATGAAAGATTGGGGAAAATTGGCTAACAGATATGAATCATATGAGCTGGTGAAAGATTGGGGAAAACTGTCCAACAGAAATAAACCATACGAGCTGCTGAAAGATTGGGGAAAACTGTCTAATAGAAATAAATCATACGAGCTGGTGAAGGTTTGGGGAAAACTGGCTAACAGAAATAAATCATACGAGCTGGTGAAAGATTGGGGAAAACTGGCTAGCAGAAATAGATCATATTAGCTGGTGAAAGATTGGGGAAAACTGTCCAACAGAAATAAACCATACGAGCTGGTGAAAGATTTGGGGAAAACTGGCTAACAGATATGAATCATACGAGCTGGTGAAAGACTGGGGAAAACTGTCTTACAGATATAAATCATACGAGCTGGTGAAAGACTAGGGAAAACTGTCTAACAGATATAAATCATACGAGCTGGTGAAAGATTGGGGAAAACTGTCTTACAGAAATAAATCATACGAGCTGGTGAAAAATTGGGGAAAACTGGCTAACAGAAATAAATCATACGAGCTGGTGAAACATTGGGGAAAACTGTCTAACAGATATAAATCATACGAGCCGGTGAAAGACTGGGGAAAACTGTCTAACAGATATAAATCATACGAGCTGGTGAAAGATTGGGGAAAACTGTCCAATAGAAATAAACCATACGAGCTGGTGAAAGATTTGGGGAAAACTGGCTAACAGATATGAATCATACGAGCTGGTGAAAGACTGGGGAAAACTGTCTTACAGATATAAATCATACGAGCTGGTGAAAGACTAGGGAAAACTGTCTAACAGATATAAATCATACGAGCTGGTGAAAGATTGGGGAAAACTGTCTTACAGAAATAAATCATACGAGCTGGTGAAAGATTGGGGAAAACTGGCTAACAGAAATAAATCATACGAGCTGGTGAAACATTGGGGAAAACTGTCTAACAGATATAAATCATACGAGCCGGTGAAAGACTGGGGAAAACTGTCTAACAGATATAAATCATACGAGCTGGTGAAAGATTGGGGAAAACTGTCCAATAGAAATAAACCATACGAGCTGGTGAAAGACTGGGGAAAGCTGTCTAACAGATATATATCATACGAGCTGGTGAAAGACTTGGGAAACCCGAGAGAAATAAATCATACGAGCTGGTGAAAGATTGGGGAAAACTGTCTAACAGATATAAATTATACAAGGTGGTGAAAGATTGGGGAAAACTGTCTAACAGATATAAATCATACGAGCTGGTGACAGACTGGGGAGAACTGTCTTACAGATATAAATCACACGAGCTGGTGAAAGATTGGGGAAAACTGGCTAACAGAAATAAACCATACGAGCTTGTAAAAGATTGGGGAAAACTGTCTTACAGATATAAATCATACGCGCTGGGGAAAACTGTCCAACAGAAATAAACCATACGAGCTTGTAAAAGATTTTGGAAAACTGTCTAACAGATATAAATCATACGAGCTGGTGAAAGATTGGGGAAAAACTGTCCTACAGATATAGATCATACAAGCTGATGAAAGATTGGGGAAAAGTGCCTAACAGAAATAAATCATACGAGCTGGTGAAAGACTGGGGAAAACTGTCTAACAGAAATAAATCATACGAGCTGGTGAAAGACTGGGGAGAACTGTCTTACAGATAAAAATCATACGAGCTGGTGAAAGATTGGGGAAAACTGGCTAACAGAAATAAATCATACGAGCTGGTGAAAGACTGGGGAAAACTCTCTTACAGATATAAACCATACCAGCTGGTAAAAGATTGGGGAAAACCGTCTAACAGATATAAATCATACGAGCTGGTGAAACATTAGGGAAAGCTGTCTAATAGAAATAAATCATACCAGCTGGTGAAACATTGGGGAAAACTGTCTAACAGAAATAAATCATACGAGCTGGTGAAAGATTGGGGAAAACTGTCTAATAGAAATAAACCATACGAGCTGCTGAAAGACTGGGGAAAACTGTCTTACAGATGTAAATCATACGAGCTGGTGAAAGACTGGGGAAAACTGTCTTACAGATATAAATCATACGAGCTGGTGAAAGATTGGGGAAAACTGTCTAACAGATATAAATTATACGAACTGGTGAAACATTGGGGAAAACTGTCTAACAGATATAAATCATACGAGCTGGTGAAAGATTGGGGAAAACTGTCTAACAGAAAGAAATCATACGAGCTGGTGAAAGATTGGGGAAAACTGTCTAATAGAAATAAACGATACGAGGTCGTGAGAGACTGGGGAAAACTGTCTTACAGATATTAATGATACGAGCTGATGAAAGATTGGGGAAAACTTGTTTAATAGAAATACATCGTACGAGCTGGTGAAAGATTGGGAAAAACTGTCTAACAGAAATAAATCATACGAGCTGGTGAAAGATTGGGGAAAATTGGCTAACAGATATGAATCATATGAGCTGGTGAAAGATTGGGGAAAACTGTCCAACAGAAATAAACCATACGAGCTGGTGAAAGATTGGGGAAAACTGTCTAATAGAAATAAATCATACGAGCTGGTGAAGGTTTGGGGAAAACTGGCTAACAGAAATAAATCATACGAGCTGGTGAAAGATTGGGGAAAACTGGCTAACAGAAATAAATCATACTAGCTGGTGAAAGATTGGGGAAAACTGTCCAACAGAAATAAACCATACGAGCTGGTGAAAGATTTGGGGAAAACTGGCTAACAGATATGAATCATACGAGCTGGTGAAAGACTGGGGAAAACTGTCTTACAGATATAAATCATACGAGCTGGTGAAAGACTGCGGAAAACTGTCTAACAGATATAAATCATACGAGCTGGTGAAAGATTGGGGAAAACTGTCTTACAGAAATAAATCATACGAGCTGGTGAAAAATTGGGGAAAACTGGCTAACAGAAATAAATCATACGACCTGGTGAAACTTTGGGGAAAACTGTCTAACAGATATAAATCATACGAGCCGGTGAAAGACTGGGGAAAACTGTCTAACAGATATAAATCATACGAGCTGGTGAAAGATTGGGGAAAACTGTCCAATAGAAATAAACCATACGAGCTGGTGAAAGATTTGGGGAAAACTGGCTAACAGATATGAATCATACGAGCTGGTGAAAGACTGGGGAAAACTGTCTTACAGATATAAATCATACGAGCTGGTGAAAGACTAGGGAAAACTGTCTAACAGATATAAATCATACGAGCTGGTGAAAGATTGGGGAAAACTGTCTTACAGAAATAAATCATACGAGCTGGTGAAAGATTGGGGAAAACTGGCTAACAGAAATAAATCATACGAGCTGGTGAAACATTGGGGAAAACTGTCTAACAGATATAAATCATACGAGCCGGTGAAAGATTGGGGAAAACTGTCTAACAGATATAAATCATACGAGCTGGTGAAAGATTGGGGAAAACTGTCCAATAGAAATAAACCATACGAGCTGGTGAAAGACTGGGGAAAGCTGTCTAACAGATATATATCATACGAGCTGGTGAAAGACTTGGGAAACCCGAGAGAAATAAATCATACGAGCTGGTGAAAGATTGGGGAAAACTGTCTAACAGATATAAATTATACAAGGTGGTGAAAGATTGGGGAAAACTGTCTACAGATATAAATCATACGAGCTGGTGAAAGACTGGGGAGAACTGTCTTACAGATATAAATCACACGAGCTGGTGAAAGATTGGGGAAAACTGGCTAACAGAAATAAACCATACGAGCTTGTAAAAGATTGGGGAAAACTGTCTTACAGATATAAATCATACGCGCTGGGGAAAACTGTCCAACAGAAATAAACCATACGAGCTTGTAAAAGATTTTGGAAAACTGTCTAACAGATATAAATCATACGAGCTGGTGAAAGATTGGGGAAAAACTGTCCTACAGATATAGATCATACAAGCTGATGAAAGATTGGGGAAAAGTGCCTAACAGAAATAAATCATACGAGCTGGTGAAAGACTGGGGAAAACTGTCTAACAGAAATAAATCATACGAGCTGGTGAAAGACTGGGGAGAACTGTCTTACAGATAAAAATCATACGAGCTGGTGAAAGATTGGGGAAAACTGGCTAACAGAAATAAATCATACGAGCTGGTGAAAGACTGGGGAAAACTCTCTTACAGATATAAACCATACCAGCTGGTAAAAGATTGGGGAAAACCGTCTAACAGATATAAATCATACGAGCTGGTGAAACATTAGGGAAAGCTGTCTAATAGAAATAAATCATACCAGCTGGTGAAACATTGGGGAAAACTGTCTAACAGAAATAAATCATACGAGCTGGTGAAAGATTGGGGAAAACTGTCTAATAGAAATAAACCATACGAGCTGCTGAAAGACTGGGGAAAACTGTCTTACAGATGTAAATCATACGAGCTGGTGAAAGACTGGGGAAAACTGTCTTACAGATATAAATCATACGAGCTGGTGAAAGATTGGGGAAAACTGTCTAACAGATATAAATTATACGAACTGGTGAAACATTGGGGAAAACTGTCTAACAGATATAAATCATACGAGCTGGTGAAAGATTGGTGAAAACTGTCTAACAGAAAGAAATCATACGAGCTGGTGAAAGATTGGGGAAAACTGTCTAATAGAAATAAACGATACGAGGTCGTGAGAGACTGGGGAAAACTGTCTTACAGATATTAATGATACGAGCTGATGAAAGATTGGGGAAAACTTGTTTAATAGAAATACATCGTACGAGCTGGTGAAAGATTGGGAAAAACTGTCTAACAGAAATAAATCATACGAGCTGGTGAAAGATTGGGGAAAATTGGCTAACAGATATGAATCATATGAGCTGGTGAAAGATTGGGGAAAACTGTCCAACAGAAATAAACCATACGAGCTGGTGAAAGATTGGGGAAAACTGTCTAATAGAAATAAATCATACGAGCTGGTGAAGGTTTGGGGAAAACTGGCTAACAGAAATAAATCATACGAGCTGGTGAAAGATTGGGGAAAACTGGCTAACAGAAATAAATCATACTAGCTGGTGAAAGATTGGGGAAAACTGTCCAACAGAAATAAACCATACGAGCTGGTGAAAGATTTGGGGAAAACTGGCTAACAGATATGAATCATACGAGCTGGTGAAAGACTGGGGAAAACTGTCTTACAGATATAAATCATACGAGCTGGTGAAAGACTGCGGAAAACTGTCTAACAGATATAAATCATACGAGCTGGTGAAAGATTGGGGAAAACTGTCTTACAGAAATAAATCATACGAGCTGGTGAAAAATTGGGGAAAACTGGCTAACAGAAATAAATCATACGACCTGGTGAAACTTTGGGGAAAACTGTCTAACAGATATAAATCATACGAGCCGGTGAAAGACTGGGGAAAACTGTCTAACAGATATAAATCATACGAGCTGGTGAAAGATTGGGGAAAACTGTCCAATAGAAATAAACCATACGAGCTGGTGAAAGATTTGGGGAAACCTGGCTAACAGATATAAATCATACGAGCTGGTGAAAGATTGGGGAAAGCTGTCTAACAGATATATATCATACGAGCTGGTGAAAGACTTGGGAAACCTGAGAGAAATAAATCATACGAGCTGGTGAAAGATTGGGGAAAACTGTCTAACAGATATAAATCATACAAGGTGGTGAAAGACTGGGGAAAACTGTCTAACAGATATAAATCATACGAGCTGGTGAAAGACTGGGGCGAACTGTCTTACAGATATAAATCATACGAGCTGGTGAAAGATTGGGGAAAACTGGCTAACAGAAATAAACCATACGAGCTTGTAAAAGATTGGGGAAAACTGTCTTACAGATATAAATCATACGCGCTGGGGAAAACTGTCCAACAGAAATAAACCATACGAGCTTGTAAAAGATTTGGGAAAACTGTCTAACAGATATAAATCATACGAGATGGTGAAAGATTTGGGAAAAACTGTCCTACAGATATAGATCATACAAGCTGATGAAAGATTGGGGAAAAGTGCCTAACAGAAATAAATCATACGAGCTGGTGAAAGACTGGGGAAAACTGTCTAACAGAAATAAATCATACGAGCTGGTGAAAGACTGGGGAGAACTGTCTTACAGATAAAAATCATACGAGCTGGTGAAAGATTGGGGAAAACTGGCTAACAGAAATAAATCATACGAGCTGGTGAAAGACTGGGGAAAACTGTCTTACAGATATAAACCATACCAGCTGGTAAAAGATTGGGGAAAAATGTCTAACAGATATAAATCATACGAGCTGGTGAAACATTAGGGAAAGCTGTCTAATAGAAATAAATCATACCAGCTGGTGAAACATTGGGGAAAACTGTCTAATAGAAATAAACCATACGAGCTGCTGAAAGACTGGGGAAAACTGTCTTACAGATGTAAATCATACGAGCTGGTGAAAGACTGGGGAAAACTGTCTTACAGATATAAATCATACGAGCTGGTGAAAGATTGGGGAAAACTGTCTAACAGATATAAATTATACGAGCTGGTGAAACATTGGGGAAAACTGTCTAACAGATATAAATCATACGAGCTGATGAAACATTGGGGAAAACTGTCTAACAGAAAGAAATCATACGAGCTGGTGAAAGATTGGGGAAAACTGTCTAATAGAAATAAACGATACGAGGTCGTGAGAGACTAGGGAAAACTGTCTTACAGATATAAATGATCCTAGCTGATGAAAGATTGGGGAAAACTTGTTTAATAGAAATACATCGTACGAGCTGGTGAAAGATTGGGGAAAACTGTCTAACAGAAATAAATCATACGAGCTGGTGAAAGATTGGGGAAAATTGGCTAACAGATATGAATCATATGACCTGGTGAAAGATTGGGGAAAACTGTCCAACAGAAATAAACCATACGAGCTGGTGAAAGATTGGGGAAAACTGTCTAATAGAAATAAATCATACGAGCTGGTGAAGGTTTGGGGAAAACTGGCTAACAGAAATAAATCATACGAGCTGGTGAAAGATTGGGGAAAACTGGCTAACAGAAATAAATCATACTAGCTGGTGAAAGATTGGGGAAAACTGTCCAACAGAAATAAACCATACGAGCTGGTGAAAGATTTGGGGAAAACTGGCTAACAGATATGAATCATACGAGCTGGTGAAAGACTGGGGAAAACTGTCTTACAGATATAAATCATACGAGCTGGTGAAAGACTGGGGAAAACTGTCTAACAGATATAAATCATACGAGCTGGTGAAAGATTGGGGAAAACTGTCTTACAGAAATAAATCATACGAGCTGGTGAAAGATTGGGGAAAACTGGCTAACAGAAATAAATCATACGAGCTGGTGAAACATTGGGGAAAACTGTCTAACAGATATAAATCATACGAGCCGGTGAAAGACTGGGGAAAACTGTCCAACAGATATAAATCATACGAGCTGGTGAAAGATTGGGGAAAACTGTCCAATAGAAATAAACCATACGAGCCGGTGAAAGATTTGGGGAAAACTGGCTAACAGATATGAATCATACGAGCTGGTGAAAGACTGGGGAAAACTGTCTTACAGATATAAATCATACGAGCTGGTGAAAGACTAGGGAAAACTGTCTAACAGATATAAATCATACGAGCTGGTGAAAGATTGGGGAAAACTGTCTTACAGAAATAAATCATACGAGCTGGTGAAAGATTGGGGAAAACTGGCTAACAGAAATAAATCATACGAGCTGGAGAAACATTGGGGAAAACTGTCCAACAGATATAAATCATACGAGCCGGTGAAAGACTGGGGAAAACTGTCTAACAGATATAAATCATACGAGCTGGTGAAAGATTGGGGAAAACTGTCCAATAGAAATAAACCATACGAGCTGGTGAAAGACTGGGGAAAACTGTCTAACAGATATAAATCATACGAGCTGGAGAAAGATTGGGGAAAACTGTCTAACAGATATAAATCATACGAGCTGGTGAAAGATTGGGGAAAATTGTCTAACAGATATATACCATACGAGCTGGTGAAAGACTTTGGAAAACTAAGTGAAATAAATCATACGAGCTGGTGAAAGATTGGGGAAAACTGGCTAACAGATATAAATCATACGAGCTGGTGAAAGATTGGGGAAAACTGCCAAACAGGTATAGATAATACGAGCTGGTGAAAGATTGGGGAAAACTGTCTAACAGATATAAATCATACAAGGTGGTGAAAGACTGGGGAAAACTGTCTAACAGATATAAATCATACGAGCTGGTGAAAGACTGGGGAGAACTGTCTTACAGATATAAATCATACGAGCTGGTGAAAGATTGGGGAAAACTGGCTAACAGAAATAAACCATACGAGCTTGTAAAAGATTGGGGAAAACTGTCTTACAGATATAAATCATACGAGCTGGGGAAAACTGTCCAACAGAAATAAACCATACGAGCTTGTAAAAGATTTCGGAAAACTGTCTAACAAATATAAATCATACGAGCTGGTGAAAGATTGGGGGAAAACTGTCTTAAAGATATAGATCATACAAGCTGATGAAAGATTGGGGAAAAGTGCCTAACAGAAATAAATCATACGAGCTGGTGAAAAACTGGGGAAAACTGTCTAACAGATATAAACCATACGAGCTGGTGAAACATTAGGGAAAACTGTCTAACAGATATAAATCATACGAGCTGGTGAAAGATTGGGGAAAACTGGCTAACTGAAATAAATCATACGAGCTGGTGAAATATTGGGGAAAACTTTCTAACAGATATAAATCATACGAGCTGGTGAAAGATTGGGGAAAACTGTCTAACAGATATAGATCATACGAGCTGGTGAAAGACTGGGGAAAACTAAGAGAAATAAATCATACGAGCTGGTGAATGACTGGGTAAAACTGTCTAACAGATATAAATCATACGAGCTGGTGAAAGATTGGGGAAAACTGGCTAACAGATATAAATAATACGAGCTGGTGAAAGATTGGGGAAAACTGCCAAACAGATATAGATCATACGAGCTGGTGAAAGATTGGGGAAAACTGTCTAACAGAAATCAATCATACGAGCTGGTGAAGGATTGGGGAAAACTGTCTAATAGTAATAACCCATTCGAGCTGGTGAAAGACTGGGGAAAACTGTCTTACAGATATGAATCATACGAGCTGGTAAGAGATTGGGGAAAACTTGTCTAATAGAAATACATCGTACGAGCTGGTGAAAGATTGGGGAAAACTGTCTAACAGAAATAAATCATACGAGCTTGTGAAAGATTGGGGAAAACTGGCTAACAGATATGAATCATATGAGCTGGTGAAAGATTGGGGAAAACTGTCCAAGAGAAATAATCCATACGAGCTGGTGAAAGATTGGGGAAAACTGTCTAACAGAAATAAATCATACGAGCTGGTGAAAGATTCGGGAAAACTGGCTAACAGAAATAAATCATACGAGCTGGTGAAAGACTGGGGAGAACTGTCTTACAGATATAAATCATACGAGCTGGTGAAAGATTGGGGAAAACTGGCTAACAGAAATAAATCATACGAGCTGGTGAAAGACTGGGGAAAACTGTCTTACAGATATAAACCATACCAGCTGTTAAAAGATTGGGGAAAACTGTCTAACAGATATAAATTATACGAGCTGGTGAAACATTAGGGAAAGCTGTCTAATAGAAATAAATCATACCAGCTGGTGAAATATTGGGGAAAACTGTCTAACAGAAATAAATCATACGAGCTGGTGAAAGATTGGGGAAAACTGTCTAACAGATATAAATTATACGAGCTGGTGAAACATTGGGGAAAACTGTCTAACAGATATAAATCATACGAGCTGGTGAAAGATTGGGGAAAACTGTCCAATAGAAATAAACCATACGAGCCGGTGAAAGATTTGGGGAAAACTGGCTAAGAGATATGAATCATACGAGCTGGTGAAAGACTGGGGAAAACTGTCTTACAGATATAAATCATACGAGCTGGTGAAAGACTAGGGAAAACTGTCTAACAGATATAAATCATACGAGCTGGTGAAAGATTGGGGAAAACTGTCTTACAGAAATAAATCATACGAGCTGGTGAAAGATTGGGGAAAACTGGCTAACAGAAATAAATCATACGAGCTGGAGAAACATTGGGGAAAACTGTCCAACAGATATAAATCATACGAGCTGGTGAAAGACTGGGGAAAACTGTCTAACAGATATAAATCATACGAGCTGGTGAAAGATTGGGGAAAACTGTCCAATAGAAATAAACCATACGAGCTGGTGAAAGACTGGGGAAAACTGTCTAACAGATATAAATCATACGAGCTGGAGAAAGATTGGGGAAAACTGTCTAACAGATATAAATCATACGAGCTGGTGAAAGATTGGGGAAAATTGTCTAACAGATATATACCATACGAGCTGGTGAAAGACTTTGGAAAGCTAAGTGAAATAAATCATACGAGCTGGTGAAAGATTGGGGAAAACTGGCCAACAGATATAAATCATACGAGCTGGTGAAAGATTGGGGAAAACTGCCAAACAGGTATAGATAATACGAGCTGGTGAAAGATTGGGGAAAACTGTCTAACAGATATAAATCATACAAGGTGGTGAAAGACTGGGGAAAACTGTCTAACAGATATAAATCATACGAGCTGGTGAAAGACTGGGGAGAACTGTCTTACAGATATAAATCATACGAGCTGGTGAAAGATTGGGGAAAACTGGCTAACAGAAATAAACCATACGAGCTTGTAAAAGATTGGGGAAAACTGTCTTACAGATATAAATCATACGAGCTGGGGAAAACTGTCCAACAGAAATAAACCATACGAGCTTGTAAAAGATTTCGGAAAACTGTCTAACAAATATAAATCATACGAGCTGGTGAAAGATTGGGGGAAAACTGTCTTAAAGATATAGATCATACAAGCTGATGAAAGATTGGGGAAAAGTGCCTAACAGAAATAAATCATACGAGCTGGTGAAAAACTGGGGAAAACTGTCTAACAGATATAAACCATACGAGCTGGTGAAACATTAGGGAAAACTGTCTAACAGATATAAATCATACGAGCTGGTGAAAGATTGGGGAAAACTGTCTAACAGAAATCAATCATACGAGCTGGTGAAAGTTTATGGAAAACTGTCTCACTGAAATAAATCATTCGAGCTGGTGAAAGATTGGGGAAAACTGTCTAATAGATATAAACCATACGAGCTGGTGAAAGACTGGGGAAAACTGTCTTACAGATGTAAATCATACGAGCTGGTGAAAGACTGGGGAAAACTGTCTTACAGATATAAATCATACGAGCTGGTGAAAGATTGGGGAAAACTGTCTAACAGATATAAATAATACGAGCTGGTGAAACATTGGGGAAAACTGTCTAACAGATATAAATCATACGAGCTGGTGAAAGATTGGGGAAAACTGTCTAACAGAAAGAAATCATACGAGCTGGTGAAAGATTGGTGAAAACTGTCTAACAGAAATAAAAGATACGAGGTGGTGAAAGACTGGGGAAAACTGTCTTACAGATATAAATCATACGAGCTGGTGAAAGATTGGGGAAAACTTGTCTAATAGAAATACATCGTACGAGCTGGTGAAAGATTGGGGAAAACTGTCTAACAGAAATAAATCATACGACCTGGTGAAAGATTGGGGAAAATTGGCTAACAGATATGAATCATATGAGCTGGTGAAAGATTGGGGAAAACTGTCCAACAGAAATAAACCATACGAGCTGGTGAAAGATTGGGGAAAACTGTCTAATAGAAATAAATCATACGAGCTGGTGAAGGTTTGGGGAAAACTGGCTAACAGAAATAAATCATACGAGCTGGTGAAAGATTGGGGAAAACTGGCTAACAGAAATAAATCATACTAGCTGGTGAAGGATTGGGGAAAACTGTCCAACAGAAATAAACCATACGAGCTGGTGAAAGATTTGGGGAAAACTGGCTAACAGATATGAATCATACGAGCTGGTGAAAGACTGGGGAAAACTGTCTTACAGATATAAATCATACGAGCTGGTGAAAGACTGGGGAAAACTGTCTAACAGATACAAATCATACGAGCTGGTGAAAGATTGGGGAAAACTGTCTTACAGAAATAAATCATACGAGCTGGTGAAAGATTTGGGAAAACTGGCTAACAGAAATAAATCATACGAGCTGGTGAAACATTGGGGAAAACTGTCTAACAGATATAGATCATACGAGCCGGTGAAAGACTGGGGAAAACTGTCTAACAGATATAAATCATACGAGCTGGTGAAAGATTGGGGAAAACTGTCCAATAGAAATAAACCATACGAGCTGGTGAAAGATTTGGGGAAAACTGGCTAACAGATATCAATCATACGAGCTGATGAAAGACTGGGAAAACTGTCTTACAGATATAAATCATACGAGCTGGTGAAAGACTAGGGAAAACTGTCTAACAGATATAAATCATACGAGCTGGTGAAAGATTGGGGAAAACTGTCTTACAGAAATAAATCATACGAGCTGGTGAAAGATTGGGGAAAACTGGCTAACAGAAATAAATCATACGAGCTGGTGAAACATTGGGGAAAACTTTCTAACAGATATAAATCATACGAGCTGGTGAAAGATTGGGGAAAACTGTCTAACAGAAATAGATCATGCGAGCTGGTGAAAGACTGGGGAAAACTAAGAGAAATAAATCATACGAGCTGGTGAATGACTGGGTAAAACTGTCTAACAGATATAAATCATACGAGCTGGTGAAAGATTGGGGAAAACTTTCTAACAGATATAAATCATACGAGCTGGTGAAAGACTGGGGAAAACTGTCTTACAGATATAAATCATACGAGCTGGTGAAAGATTGGGGAAAACTGTCTAACAGATATAAATTATACCAGCTGGTGAAACATTGGGGAAAACTGTCTAACAGATATAAATGATACGAGCTGGTGAAACATTGGGGAAAACTGTCTAAGAGAAAGAAATCATACGAGCTGGTGAAAGATTGGGGAAAACTGTCTAAAAGAAATAAACGATACGAGGTGGTGAAAGACTGGGGAAAACTGTCTTACAGATATAAATCATACGAGCTGGTGAAAGATTGGGGAAAACTTGTCTAATAGAAATACATCGTACGAGCTGGTGAAAGATTGGGGAAAACTGTCTAACAGAAATAAATCATACGAGCTGGTGAAAGATTGGGGAAAACTGGCTAACAGATATGAGTCATATGAGCTGGTGAAAGATTGGGGAAAACTGGCTACCAGAAATAAATCATACTACCTGGTGAAAGATTGGGGAAAACTGTCCAACACAAATAAACCATACGAGCTGGTGAAAGATTTGGGGAAAACTGGCTAACAGATATGAATCATACGAGCTGGTGGAAGACTGGGGAAAACTGTCTTACAGATATAAATCATACGAGCTGGTGAAAGACTGGGGAAAACTGTCTAACAGATATAAATCATACGAGCTGGTGAAAGATTGGGGAAAACTGTCTTACAGATATAAATCATACGAGCTGGGGAAAACTGTCCAACAGAAATAAACCATACGAGCTTGTAAAAGATTTGGGAAAACTGTCTAACAGATATAAATCATACGAGCTGGTGAAAGATTGGGGGAAAATTGTCTCACAGATATAGATCATTCAAGCTGATGAAAGATTGGGGAAAAGTGCCTAACAGAAATAAATCATACGAGCTGGTGAAAGACTGGGGAAAACTGTCTAACAGATATAAACCATACGAGCTGGTGAAACATTGGGGAAAACTGTCTAACAGATATAAATCATACGAGCTGGTGAAAGATTGGGGAAAACTGGCTAACTGAAATAAATCATACGAGCTGGTGAAACATTGGGGAAAACTTTCTAACAGATATAAATCATACGAGCTGGTGAAAGATTGGGGAAAACTGTCTAACAGATATAGATCATACGAGCTGGTGAAAGACTGGGGAAAACTAAGAGAAATAAATCATACGAGCTGGTGAATGACTGGGTAAAACTGTCTAACAGATATAAATCATACGAGCTGGTGAAAGATTGGGGAAAACTGGCTAACAGAAATAAATCATACGAGCTGGTGAAAGATTGGGGAAAACTGGCCAAACAGATATAGATCATACGAGCTGGTGAAAGATTGGGGAAAACTGTCTAACAGAAATCAATCATACGAGCTGGTGAAAGATTGGGGAAAACTCTCTAATAGAAATAACCCATACGAGCTGGTGAAACACTGGGGAAAACTGTCTTACAGATATGACTCATACGAGCTCGTGAGAGATTGGGGAAAACTTGTCTTATAGAAATACATCGTACGAGCTGGTGAAAGATTGGGGAAAACTGTCTAACAGAAATAAATCATACGAGCTTGTGAAAGATTTGGGAAAACTGGCTAACAGATATGAATCATATGAGCTGGTGAAAGATTGGGGAAAACTGTCCAACAGAAATAAACCATACGAGCTGGTGAAAGATTGGGGAAAACTGTCTAATAGAAATAAATCATACGAACTGGTGAAGGTTTGGGGAAAACTGACTAACAGAAATAAATCATACGAGCTGGTGAAAGATTCGGGAAAACTGGCTAACAGAAATAAATCATACGAGCTGGTAAAAGACTGGGGAGAACTGTCTTACAGATATAAATCATACGAGCTGGTGAAAGATTGGGGAGAACTGTCTTACAGACATAAATCATACGAGCTGGTGAAAGATTGGGGAAAACTGTCCAATAGAAATAAACCATACGAGCTGGTGAAAGACTGGGGAAAACTGTCTAACAGATAGAAATCATACGAGCTGGTGAAGCATTAGGGAAAGCTGTCTAATAGAAATAAATCATACGAGCTGGTGAAAGATTATGGAAAACTGTCTCACAGAAATAAATCATACGAGCTGGTGAAAGATTGGGGAAAACTGTCTAATAGAAATAAACCATACGAGCTGGTGAAAGACTGGGGAAAACTGTCTTACAGATGTAAATCATACGAGCTGGTGAAAGACTGGGGAAAACTGTCTTACAGATATAAATCATACGAGCTGGTGAAAGATTGGGGAAAACTGTCTAACAGATATAAATTATACGAGCTGGTGAAACATTGGGGAAAACTGTCTAACAGATATAAATCATACGAGCTGGTGAAACATTGGGGAAAACTGTCTAACAGAAAGAAATCATACGAGCTGGTGAAAGATTGGTGAAAACTGTCTAACAGAAATAAAAGATACGAGGTGGTGAAAGACTGGGGAAAACTGTCTTACAGATATAAATCATACGAGCTGGTGAAAGATTGGGGAAAACTTGTCTAATAGAAATACATCGTACGAGCTGGTGAAAGATTGGGGAAAACTGTCTAACAGAAATAAATCATACGAGCTGGTGAAAGATTGGGGAAAATTGGCTAACAGATATGAATCATATGAGCTGGTGAAACATTGGGGAAAACTGTCCAACAGAAATAAACCATACGAGCTGGTGAAAGATTGGGGAAAACTGTCTAATAGAAATAAATTATACGAGCTGGTGAAGGTTTGGGGAAAACTGGCTAACAGAAATAAATCATACGAGCTGGTGAAAGATTGGGGAAAACTGGCTAACAGAAATAAATCATACTAGCTGGTGAAAGATTGGGGAAAACTGTCCAACAGAAATAAACCATACGAGCTGGTGAAAGATTAGGGGAAAACTGGCTAACAGATATGAATCATACGAGCTGGTGAAAGACTGGGGAAAACTGTCTTACAGATATAAATCATACGAGCTGGTGAAAGACTGGGGAAAACTGTCTAACAGATATAAATCATACGAGCTGGTGAAAGACTGGGGAAAACTGTCTAACAGAAATAAATCATACGAGCTGGTGAAAGATTGGGGAAAACTGGCTAACAGAAATAAATCATACGAGCTGGTGAAACATTGGGGAAAACTGTCTAACAGATATAAATCATACGAGCCTGTGAAAGACTGGGGAAAACTGTCTAACAGACATAAATCATACGAGCTGGTGAAAGATTCGGGAAAACTGTCCAATAGAAATAAACCATACGAGCTGGTGAAAGACTGGGGAAAACTGTCTAACAGATATAAATCATACGAGCTGGTGAAAGATTGGGGAAAACTGTCTAACAGATATAAATCATACGAGCTGGTGAAAGATTGTGGAAAATTGTCTAACAGATATAGATCATACGAGCTGGTGAAAGACTTGGGAAAACTAAGAGAAATAAATCATACGAGCTGGTGAAAGATTGGGGAAAACTGGCTAACAGATATAAATCATACGAACTGGTGAAAGATTGGGTAAAACTGCCAAACAGGTATAGATAATACGAGCTGGTGAAAGATTGGGGAAAACTGTCTAACAGATATAAATTATACAAGGTGGTGAAAGACTGGGGAAAACTGTCTAACAGATATAAATCATACGAGCTGGTGAAAGTCTGGGGAAAACTGTCTTACAGATATAAATTATACGAGCTGGGGAAAGATTGGGGAAAACTGGCTAACAGATATAAATGATACGAGCTCGTGAAAGATTGGGGAAAACTGTCTAACAGATATATATCATACGAGCTGGTGAAAGATTGGGGAAAACTGTCTAACAGATATAAATCATACGAGCTGGTGAAAGATTGGGGAAAACTGGCTAACTGAAATAAATCATACGAGCTTGTGAAACATTGGGGAAAACTTTCTAACAGATATAAATCATACGAGCTTGTGAAAGATTGGGGAAAACTGTCTAACAGATATAGATCATACGAGCTGGTGAAAGACTGGGGAATAACAGAAATAAACCATACGAGCTTGTAAAAGATTTGGGAAAACTGTCTAACAGATATAAATCATACGAGCTGGTGAAAGATTGGGGGAAAACTGTCTTACAGATATAGATCATACAAGCTGATGAAAGATTGGGGAAAAGTGCCTAACAGAAATAAATCATACGAGCTGGTGAAAGACTGGGGAAAACTGTCTGACAGATATAAACCATACGAGCTGGTGAAACATTAGGGAAAACTGTCTAACAGATATAAATCATACGAGCTGGTGAAAGATTGGGGAAAACTGGCTAACTGAAATAAATCATACGAGCTGGTGAAACATTGGGGAAAACTTTCTAACAGATATAAATCATACGAGCTGGTGAAAGATTGGGGAAAACTGTCTAACAGATATAGATCATACGAGCTGGTGAAAGACTGGGGAAAACTAAGAGAAATAAGTCATACGAGCTTGTGAATGACTGGGTAAAACTGTCTAACAGATATAAATCATACGAGCTGGTGAAAGATAGGGGGAAACTGGCTAACAGATATAAATCATACGAGCTCGTGAAAGATTGGGGAAAACTGCCAAACAGATATAGATCATACGAGCTGGTGAAAGATTGGGGAAAACTGTCCAACAGATATAAATCATACGAGGTGGTGAAAGACTGGGGAAAACTGTCTAACAGATATAAATCATACGAGCTGGTGAAAGACTGGGGAAAACTGTCTTACAGATATAAATCATACGAGCTGGTGAAAGACTGGGGAAAACTGTCCAACAGAAATAAACCATACGAGCTGGTAAAAGATTGTGGAAAACTGTCTAACAGATATAAATCATACGAGCTGGTGAAAGATTGGGGGAAAACTGTCTTATAGATATATATGATACAAGCTGGTGAAACATTAGGGAAAACTGTGTAACAGAAATAAATCATACGAGCTGGTGAAACATTAGGGGAAACTGTCTAACAGATATAAATCATACGAGCTGGTGAAAGATTGGGGAAAACTGTCCATCAGATATAGATCATACGACCTGGTGAAAGATTGGGGAAAACTGTCTAACAGAAATAAGA
Organism: Pteria penguin; assembly: GCA_035048485.1. Lineage (NCBI taxonomy): Eukaryota > Metazoa > Mollusca > Bivalvia > Pterioida > Pteriidae > Pteria > Pteria penguin. Next base: position 13,464,498 of record CM068580.1, read on the forward strand.
CATATAAGAAAGAAATTACGACAATAAAGATACATTTGACAAATTAATGTCACGCAAATATGTCTATATAAGAGATTTACAAAGACCCTTGAATGAATTTTATAACTAGAATGGTTTTCTTTGACGTAAACCCCAAGAAACGAAATCAAACCAAACCAATTTGCAAACTTTTCATTTATAGCTCCTCTGTCTGGACGCACGTATGTAACGCACTATCAAATAATCACCTGTACCTGTACACATACATGTACCTTGGTCAGAGACATAGACTACTTTCAACTTTGAAAGTAGTGTATGTCTCCGCCTTGGTGATTATATTATTTCAAATATTTGTGCAATACTCAACACATGTACTTGTGTCACAATACAGTTGATAGAAATACATATCCGGGTAAATACCGTTTTATACACATATTAATAGATTTATATCTTTTTGTAATTTAATTTCTGATTGCTGAAGGCTGATTCTTTTTTCTTTTTATTTAATTTATCTATTATTATTGTCATTGTTATTACTATTATTTTTAAATTGATTGATTGATTGATTGATTAATTTTTGTTTAACGTCACACCACGAATATTTCAAGTATATGGTGACGGCATCTGCCTGATGCGGGGCATACAAATTTTGACCTTTGCAACGGACCCACCCGAAGCGGTGAGGGATTTTTTACGTGTCATGCATACCACCACATCGGCATGACCAGAGCGGGACTCTAATCCCGGCCTCCCGATCAGGAGTCCAGCGCGATACCACTAGGCTTTTTTTAAATTGAAAGTTTAGACTTAACAATATAAACTTAATACATGCTTGCGATTATATCTGTGTGTGTGTGTGTGTGGGGGGGGGTGTTATTGAAAATGTATACAGTATCCGTAGTTATCTTTTTCAATCATTTGTATTTTGGAATTTTGTAAAATTATGTAACACACATTTTGGTATATGTATGAAAATAATAGCATGAATGATAAACAGATAGTAAATGTATAAGCTAAATAGAGCTCACTACCTAGGCTGCTACTAGTATTACTTAATGATAGAAGATAATGGATAAGATAAGTTGTATATTATCAGCTTATTGTTGTGTGGTATGTATTGCCATAGACGTATAATAACGTATTCCTATGTATTACTGCTGTCCCCTTTTAACATTTAACAAGGCAGAGTAGCTGGACGGTTGGTTGATTGATTAGTGTTTTACGTCGCTTTCAACAATTTTTCAGTTATATCGCGACATGGAAGCAGGAGATAACCAATCTCTTAAATATAGTGGCGCAACCCGGGAATCGAACCCGGATCCTAGACAGTATGAGACGATAAAGGGTAAGGAAGGAAGCAGGGGCGATACGAGTGAGGACTGGATGAGGGAGACAGGAACGACATGAAGACCGGAGGACAGAGACAGGGACGATATGAAGACTGTGAGAGAGACAGGGACGATATGAAGACTTTAGGAGGGAAACATGGACGACATGAAGACTGGAGGAGGGAGACAGGGACGATATGATAGCTGGAGGAAGGAGACAGAGATGATATGACGACTGGAGGAGTAATACAGGGACGACATGTAGACTGAAGGAGGGAGACAGAGACGACATGAAGACTGGATGGGAAAGACAGGGACGACAGGAAGACTGGAGGAGGGAGACAAAGACTATATGAAGACTGGTGGAGGGTGAAAAGGGACGACATGAAGACTGGAGGAGGGGAACAGGGAAGATATGAAGACTGGAGGAGGTGAGACAGGGACGACATGAAGACGGGAGGGAGACAGGGATGATATAAAGACTGGAGGGGGAAGACAGGGACGATATAAAGACTGGAGGGGACGACATGAAGACGGGAAGAGGGAGACAGGGACGGTATGAAGGCTGGAGGGGGAGACAGGGACGACATGAAGACTAGGAGAGAGACAAGGACAATATAAAGGCTGGAGGGGAAAGACAGGGACGACATGAAGACTGAAGGATGGGGGCCCGTGACGATATGAAGACTGGAGGATGGAGACAGGGACAATATGAAGACTGGAGGAGGGAAACAGTGACGACATGAAGACTGGAGGAGGGAGACAGGGACGACATGAACACTGTAGGAAGGAGACAGAGACGATATGACGAATGGAGGAGGGATACAGGGACGACATGTAGACTGGAGGAGGGAGACAGAGACGATATGACGACTGGAGGAGGGAAGCAGGAACGACATGAAGACTGGATGGCAAAGACAGGGACGACAGGAAGACTGGAGGAGGGAGACAAAGACCATATGAAGACTTGTGGAGGGTGAAAAGGGACGACACGAAGACTGGAGGAGGGGAACAGGGAAGATGTGAAGACTGGAGGAGATAGACAGGGACGACATGAAGACGGGAGGGAGACAGGGATGATATAAAGACTGGAGGGGGAAGACAAGGACGATATGAAGACTGGAGGGGGACGACATGAAGACGGGAAGAGGGAGGCAGGGACGATATGACGAATGGAGGAGGGATACAGGGACGACATGTAGACTGGAGGAGGGAGACAGTGACGACATGAAGACTGGAGGAGGGAGACAGGGACGACATGAACACTGTAGGAAGGAGACAGAGAAGATATGACAAATGGAGGAGGGATACAGGGACGACATGTAGACTAGAGGAGGGAGACAGAGACGATATGACGACTGGAGAAGGGAGACAGGAACGACATGAAGACTGGATGGGAAAGATAGGGACGATAGGAAGACTGGAGGAGGGAGACAAAGACCATATGAAGACTGGTGGAGGGCGAAAAGGGACGACATGAAGACTGGAGGAGGGGAACAGGGAAGATATGAAAACTGGAGGAGGGAGACAGGGACGACATGAAGACGGGAGGGAGACAGGGATGATATAAAGACTGGAGGGGGAAGACAGGGACGACATGAAGACGGGAGGAAGGAGACTGGGACGATATGAATACTGGAGGAGGGAGACAGGGACGACATTTAGACTGTAGGAGAGAGACATGGTACGATATGAAGGCTGGAGGGGAAAGACAGGGACGACATGAAGACTGGAGGAGGGAGACCGTGACGATATGAAGACTGGAGGAGGGAGACAGGGACAATATGAAGACTGGAGGAGGGAAACAGTAACGACATGAAGACTGGAGGAGGGAGACAGGGACGACATGAACACTGTAGGAAGGAGACTGGGACGATATGAATACTGGAGGAGGGAGACAGGGATGACATATGTCTGGAGGAGGGAGACAGGGACGATATGAAGACTGGAGGAGGGAGACAGGGAAGATATGAAGACTGGAGGAGGGAGACAGGGAAGATATGAAAACTGGAGGAGGGAGACAGGGACGACATGAAGACGGGAGGGAGACAGGGATGATATAAAGACTGGAGGGGGAAGACAGGGACGACATGAAGACGGGAGGAGGGAGACAGGGACGGTATGAAGGCTGGATGGGGAAACAGGGACGACATTTAGACTGTAGGAGAGAGACATGGTACGATATGAAGGCTGGAGGGGAAAGACAGGGACGACATGAAGACTGGAGGAGGGAGACAGGGACAATATGAAGACTCGAGGAGGGAAACAGTAACGACATGAAGACTGGAGGAGGGAGACAGGGACGACATGAACACTATAGGAAGGAGACAGGGACGATATGAATACTGGAGGAGGGAGACAGGGATGACATATGTCTGGAGGAGGGAGACAGGGACGATATGAAGACTGGAGGAGGGAGACATGAAGACTGGAGGAGGGAGACAGGGATGATATAAAGACTGGAGGAGGGAGACAGGGACGATATGAAGACTGGAGGAGGGAGACAGAGACGCCATGAAAACTGGAAGAGGGAGACAGGAACGACATGAAGACTGTAAGGAGAGGGGGAGGGAGGAGACAGGAACGACATGAAGACTTGGGGAGACAGGAACGACATGTAGACTATAAGGAGAGGGGGAGGGAGGAGACAGGGACTATATGAAGACTGGATGAGGGAGACAGGAACGATATGAAGACTATAAGGAGAGGGGGAGGGAGGAGACAGGGACGATATGAAGACAGGAGGTGGGAGACAGGGGAATGTACCTTTCATATTAAAGTTGTTCGATTTATTTATTGATAAACGAATAAACCTGTAATTGCACATGTGAAAGTACAAGGGGAAAGGGGGAGGGGTAAGTGTTTATTTTCATTATATTCTGCTAAATATTGTTAAGAATGTCTAACAAAGAATCCGAAATATACAAAAATTAATAAATTATAATGATAATAACAATCCCCTTCCTTTATACCACTGTTACAAAAAATATATGTATATGTATATGTAGAATGACTTACAACAAATAAAACTTTTTATGAAGTTGGATTATTCCTCTACTAACGTTTTTATTGAAAATAATTTGCAACCATTGTAAGACTTGTAACAACAAATCAGCTTGGTTGAGATCAAACAATATACCTCAAAATTAACTATTTCAGTTCCGCTTATGGAGGCCTACCAACTCCTTACACTCGTCCTCTTAATAATTGCTGGCTCGTCAGTTTGGGGTGACCATGAAGAAAGCCAGGGAACTTCCAGAGTATCGCCTGTAGATCATGTACAAATCCAGACACCTTTGGGTATTATCATGGGTATTAAAATGTTTGATTCAGTCACACAAGCAGCGGTATACGAGTTCCGTGGAATACGTTACGGAGAAGCTCCTTTGAAAAATCTTAGGTTCAGAAAGCCGCGTCCAATAAAGGGATGGAATGGTGTGTATAATGCGTCATCATTCGGCTGTGCGTGTCGCCAACCAATCAACAACCTGCTTCCCGAGGACCAGAGGCTGGTGACGTCAGAGGACTGTTTATTTCTAAACATATACGTACCTCGTGTGTTAAAGTCTGACCAGAACTTAACTACAATGGTGTGGTTTCATGGAGGTGGTTTCACCACGGGATACGGAAATCAGTACGATGGAACTCGCCTTGCTGTAGATGGTAATGTTATTGTAGTGACGCTGAATTATCGCCTTGGCATTTTGGGATTTTTGTCCTTAAACCACCCCTCATCACCGGGAAATTACGGTCTTTGGGATCAGAAACTTGCACTGCAATGGGTACACGACAATATCTGGTCGTTTGGTGGAAATCCAAGTTCTGTTACGATATTTGGCGAGTCGGCTGGGGCATTAAGTGTCACATACCAATCCGTGGTCCCCTCCAATAAAGGCCTTTTTCTTAGAGGAATTTCAGAAAGTGGTGTTTTGTCAAGAACTATCTTACTTAGAAATTCTTCCATTGAAAAGTTAATAAAAATACTTCCTGGAAAGATGAACTGTTCTGCAAACGACCTTTACTTCTTTGTTCATTGTCTGCGGAACACCAGTTCAGAGGATTTACTGAAGGCGACTGATTTCTGGACGTATCTACCAAAAGACAGGATAAGTCTAGAGACCTTCGTTGGACCTGCGGTGGATGGAGATTTCTTTCCTATACATCCCATTCTGTTATTGAAGGTAATGCTTGATATAAACAGACAACAGCTAAAAACCAACATAGCCAAACCACCCCCATATTACTATTCTATGTAGACACAAAATCGTACATACACGGAAAGATCAAATGAGCTAAAGTCGTAGCGATACGTCCGTCATTTTAACTTTCATCCATCCGTCTCACTGTTATTCGTTGTCAAACTTTTACATTTTCGACTTCTTCAGAATGTCCAAGGATATTCTTTATATAAGGAACTCGGTGTGAATGAAGTTCTCACCGTCCTCTACAAGTACAATAGTACCATTTTAATCAGCTAAGCGCTTGGGTCCTTGGATCTCTTGTTTGCGGCTTTTTTGTTTATGATAATAAATACATTTTGTGTATTTATCAGATTTAAGTGGAAAATTCTACTGTTCAAAACAGGAATGCAAAATTTATTTTAAGACCAATTTCTTCTTTCGAGATTGAGAAAAATTGGAGTGTGTTACATGTGCTCAGGTGAAAGATAGAGGTCCCTTTGGATCTCTTGCTTCAATAAGTGTTGGTTCTGGTTTCATTGATATTTTACAATATCACGATAACAATCGATCTTTCTAGGATTTATAAAGAGTTACAAAATTCAGAGTCACTCAAATCTAATTTGATTAATGATAGTGAGGTATAGATTCTATAGTGTACAATGCTACAGAAATCTGACTCGGCTGTATGACAAACACCTTAACAGACCTGCTTGGAAAAAGACGAATTGTGAAGCACATAGAAGCCACAAAGTAAGTGATCGTTATGCAGTTGTAATACTGACTAATAACGCCTATTCGAGTGACAAACATCACTTTACTGGTGTTGTTATCCGGTGGGTTTTTTTTCTTTGCTTATTCTTGTTTTACGTTGCACCAAGATTATTGCACTTAGGCACCGTCCAGGCTTTCCCTTTATCCGCCCATCTTGATCCGTTTTGGCATATATCCAGTATAAACATTACAGTACTCAAAGGAAAAGATAAAGGCATCTGACTCTGCCGTATGGCAGAAGTCAATACAGAACTGCATTGTTAATAATGTAATAATGTGGGGAAAACCGCATATAGGAACATCACAAACTCTTTGGATTTGAGTGTAGTTGCAATACCAATTTAGGGCAGTCAGTTGATATGACAGCAGTGAATCAATTAGTGTGGTTAACCGGTTTACGGACATTCCTTCCCACTCACCACAAAAGCAGTATAATCAAAAGGACACACATTCAAAACTCTATAAATAATCCTCCTTACAGAGAGCAAGGATTAACAAGTTTCTTAAGTTTAGAGGTCATAAAAATATAAACACGTATAGTAATGCAGACTAAGACCAAGATATCAAAAATATATAAATTAACATCAACATGAGTAAACCTTGCTCTGCCGGTCTGAAAGCAAAATCAGACCCCTTCCAAAATCAAATTTTAGAAATTTTATCGACATTTTTTTAACTGGGTGATTTCAATGCAGAAAAGTGTCATATTTCCTAGTTAATTTATAATGATGATTTCTGAAGGACTATTTTGATCATAATTATGGAAAGGAATGTTATTTTGAACGAATTTTGTCAATATCTCAATTTTTGGATTTTCTATTAATTTTTAAGACTTCCAAATGAGGGTGAATAGGGACAATTATTCACGTTTTTAACTTCTGCTTTTATACCTCATGAAAGATTTCAATGAAACATGGTATACATGAAGTACTATAGGTCCTCTATCAATTTTTACATTTCATCCAGATTGGTCAACAGATGGTGTCACCAAGTCTTAAAAATGGGTCTCGCAATGGTACATATACCACTTGGTAATTAAAATATGGAGAGTATCGGTTCAAATCCAGCTGTGGTCAAAATTTCTTTTTCATTTCTTTACACATCTAAATAAGTTTTTATATATTTCTCAACATTCAACATATGAAATTAGCCATTTAAAGTTGGATCTGGACAATATTTGAAACAATTGTTGTTCATGACCCAGACTTGAAATCAGTCAACAAAAGGCCCCACCTAAAGAAAATGATTAACTTGTTGCTCTGGATCACATCTTGTAGTGGCAAAGCAAATGCTTAATATCAGAATCACCTGAATGGATGTGCAAAAACTGTTGTTGTTTTCTTTATTCTGATCTGAAATAAAATTTGACATATTTTCAACATATGCGTTGACTTTGTCACAGTAATGCAAAAATAAATAACATCTTCCTTCCTGCACGACTGATCATCTAGGTACTCAGGTGAGCGATATAGGCCCACTTGGGCCTCTTGTTTCTAAGTTATGATACCTGTGATCTTGAGTTAAAAGTTCCAACGTTATTTGTAATTTTTTTGTGTGTGAAAGTCCAAAACGTTAGTGCAGGTTCTGGCAAATCGGACCAACTGAATTATAAAAATACCATGTGCTGGGAATCTAGGTACATCTGTGACTGTCCAAATAAAGGAAATTTACAATACGAAATCTAAATCGTCACGTCTATTGTAAATATTTGTATCAATTTTAATGTTAATTATCTTAATGTATAGGTCCAAGAAAGGTGTTTCTATATCACAAATGTTGTCTTTGTTTAAATTAAGTTCAGATGGGTATATGTCAGCAATGTATATTACAAATTCAGACCAGTGAGTGTTACCGATAATTAAGATATGTCATGTACATATAGCTAGAGGTGACATTGAACATCGCAATAGATCGAAATGTTTAGATTTTTGAATAGAATGCATGAAATTCCTCACATAATAATATAGTATCAAATCTGCTTTAAAAGGAGCATAGTTAGTACCCGTAGGAATCCCAACTATCTGCTGATAAATCTTGCCATTAAATTGAGGTAACAAATATGGTAAGTTTGTCCATGATTGAACTAATGAAGAATGGGGGCCAGGTAGCGCAGTTGGTAGCGCGCTCGCTTCTCACCAATGCGACCCGGGTTCGATTCCCGGTGTGGTATGTGAGATGGTGGGGCTGTCACCAACCTGGCTTCGTGGGTTTTCTCCGGGTACTCCGGTTTCCTCCCACACAAACGACACCCTTACGCCAAGATCCGTGCCAACGAGCAAGAATTATATAAGTTGTTAACTTGTTTCTTAATCGTTGTAAAATAAATAAAGTTTAAATTTAATGAAGAACAAAAGATCATAATTACAAACTTATTGTGTTACATGTATGTATAATTTATGTTTAACATCCAATTTTTTTTCCAAAGTAGGACTTTAGTTCACACTAGTATATTGGAGACAGATGTTTTTTCACTGTATCACTGGACAAGATTATTTTTGTAGTCAAAATCGGGGCAAGAATTTTTTTTCCAAAAATCCCAAACCCCCTCGGAATATCAAATGGATTGTGCCTTATATGGTGACGACATCTGCCTGATACAATGCACAGAAATTTACACTTATGCAAGGGACTCAACCGAAGCAGTGACGAATATTTAACATACGCCGTCTACCGTGACTCGGACCTCGGTTCTACTCTCTCATCTGAAAGACAGGACATCAACTAGTCACTGGCGGGAGTCGAACTCGGGACCTAAGCACCTTACTTATTGAGCCATGCCGACTAAGCAAATCAAATTGAGAAGTTATAACAGCTATAAATACGAATACGCTAATGCAATAAAATTTAAGTATCAAATAAAAAAAAAAAAACAAAAAAAGAAGTCGTAGAATCTTTCTTTTTTTCATGTAACATTATTATTATTAAACTTCTGCGATGACATTCGTATATCTCCAATTGACTAATTGATATTACAGAATACCAGTTCTGAGCAGTCCAAATTCTTCTCTTCCATAGACTTCATGACTGGGACCAACAGACAGGAAGGGTCTGTACTGTATATGATGATTACACAATCTATGCAAGAAGTCCACCACTTTAACGTCAGCGTTGGAGTTCCCTCGGAGTTTGTTTGTAATGGAATTGTTCAGCCATACATCGACCTTTACTATGATGGAAACGTTAATCTACGGCGAAAACTTTGTCGTTTCTACACCGTCAACGGATCAATGGACGATCAGAGCAGACGTGCCGCCGACTGCATGATGGATATTATTTTCACCCCAGCGGTAGCAGAGATCCTTGATATACATTCAAATCTCGGGGGAAAAACATTCCAATACCAATTCTCCAAAGTGAGTCCTAAGCCCATAGGTCCACGGGCACCTAGCTGGTTCCAAGGTCCTGGTCATGGAGATGAGCTTCTGTACCTTTTCAATGTAGACAGTGGTGGAAATACTGGAATATTTGATGTAAAGTTACCAAAAAACGATGCTGAAGTGTCAAAAAACATGATTCAATTATGGACGACATTTGCCAAAACTGGGTATGCATTATTAATTGGATTTTCTTTTTGACAATGTTTAAAATGATTACATATTTTATTTTTCAAAAATCTTATCCAAATATATTTTTAAATTACAAGTCACAGTCAAACCTTTCGGTCTTATTCAATTGACATGGGTAAAAATGAAAGAAAGAACAATTTCCGAAACGAGAGGTTTAATATCTACAATTTTTTTTAATATCTGAGATTAGTAGTTAGACCATTACTAGGTTATTTACCTTTGTTAAGCATCAACTTTGAAGTCAGAAAACATGCCTACCCACCGAGAAAAAAAATAAAACCAAAGAAACCTCCTAGTTATCAATGTACAGTACATGATACGAAATATACAGTAAATTGATACAATATGATTTTAAAAAATCAACCAAATAAGTCTTCTTCAGCAAACCACAAAATATTTGAATTAAGATAATACTTTCTTAAAATTTAATTAAAACTAAAGTGTGACACAGTGGTACTGACCAGGAATCGCACATAACTTTTGATACCAATTCAAGTACATTGTATTCATTGACAACCGACTGGAGAACGTGCCGCTGACCCTCTACAAAGAAAGAACTTAATGTGGCCTAAGGTCTTATAGATACAGCATTATAATATACTGACATTGCTTTACAGTAAATAATGCAGCCATAAGTATCACACGCACTGTATCATATCACCAATCAGATAGCAGAAATACAACATCCAGCAACTGATAGTAAAGATGTTTAAATTAAGACATGAAAATAACATGCAGATCTTTATAAAATGACATCATATTCCACTTGTGTTCTATGTACTCGTTTTTGTTGATGTGCGTTTCAGCTTTCCTACAGCAAACAATACCTGTTCAAAATGGTTACAGTACGATTGGCGGAATAGACATTATCTCGACATTGATACAAACTGTACAGTAAGGCAGAATCTTAAAGGAGACACTCTTAAGTTTTGGTCGGAGAATATACCATCGCCAGTTCTGATAGCCAGTGACGTCACATCCGGTACCACCGTGTACTGTTCTCTCTGGATCCATGGATGTGTCATGATTGTCATCTCGTTGTTTTTGATACAGATCTATCAGTATTTTCTACAGTAAAAATTGATTAAGTTTGATTCTAGTGACAAGTTTGTTTCTGGTGACACATCTGCAATGTATTTAATGTAGATTTAATTGTTCCTTCTAAATATAAGACATTTGTAAATGTCTCAATATTTGTTCTCGTTACATATGCAGACTTTCATTTTACATGTACTAATCTGTCATATCAGACCCAGACCGTGTTTTTTTTTCTGCAGCACAAATATCTACTAGACAGTAAAACAAACTATGAGGCTTATCTTAGTAAATACTAAATACAAAACAACAAACAGAACCGGTGCCTGGACAATCTCATTTAATTTTAATGTTATTCTAATGACATATAGTAATACACTGACAAAATGATATTGTATATAGTTTATTAAAACCTCTGCAAACGAAGTTGGAAAGGGGGGGTGTTAAGTAGGAATCACCCTGTCTGTCTGTTCGTTTATCGGTGTAGTTGTACGGTTAAGAAGTTCAGAAATTTCTGTTACAGTTTAAGGGAGAGGGTTTTCATATTTTACACACACTTTCACCATAACAAGTACTACATTTTGATACCAAGACATTTAACTCAGTGACTTTTACCTTCAACTTTGGCATTGTAATAGTACTCTGATTACTAAGTTCGGTAAAGAGATTTCTCTTGCAATATAAGGGATATTGGGCTTTCATATTTCACACACACACATGCATTCACCATAACAAGTTCTACATTTTGATACCAAGACATTTGACTTCGTGACATTGACCTTGAATTTTGACCTTGTAAAATAATTGGTTAATAAAGCAGATTTCTCTTGTAAGGTATGGGAAAAGGTGTTCATATTTTCCGCGCACACATGATGAGTCATGAATTATTCTCTATCACAAGTACAACATATACACTTTATCCTACTCCACATTTGTTGTCGTGGAGGTAATAAGATATCCAGGAGGTATCCAGTTCAAAGACAAAGATCTAGTTTGATATATAAATATAGTATGCATTATTTTATCGTTGATTGGCATGCTGCATCAAAATATGTGTACAATCCATTATAGTAAAATCTAGGCAACTTATACAATGCTGTACTATATTGGTAACGTTAATCTTTTTAGTCATTTCCCGCAATGATCTTGTCTAAAAGAAGTGTTGATCGACTGCTTAGCTTAATTGCACACAATGTCATTAACCTTCAGGCGCGGATCTAGATGAAATTTTGTCGCGAAGTCGTCCATCCTTCATTGAATTTTCCGAGAGGGGGTACATCCATGTTTTTATGTGTAGAAATACTTAAAAATAACAAGGTAGGTCGAGAGCCCTTGTCCACTTCTCTGGATCCGCGCATGTTCTTTATCGTTAACATAGTAGGTATGATATAGAGGAGGTGGTATATCACTATTATACTCAGCTAATGGTACCATATAACAGACACACGTTTACAATGTATCTATATAAAATTCCTTTTATTGAACGGTGATTTTGTCATGTATTTGAGATTCGTAGAGTATGATTTGATGATTTTCGTATTTACTAATTAAGGTTATATACCCAAAATGCATGTACAGTACATTATATAGGAATGAGCCAATCTATTTTCAATTTCATGATGCAACTCTAAAATATAGGACATATAACGATACAGTCATTTTAACTAGGATTTGAAGACCATGGATAGCTGACGCAATAAATAACTGGTATTTTCTCCCCCTTCTTCTCATCATTTTTTAAATTTATTTTTATTTTATTTTATTTATTTTCTTTTATCAGTATGGAAATTGGATCTAATAATGTTTTCTTCAGATCTTTCGTTAATTTATTTTCATTCTTTTCCCCTAAATTTGGAATTGTGTATGAATTACTGCACGCTTTTGTTGTAACTACATTTTTGTTTTTCCTTTAAAAATAACTGATAATATCACTTCGAGCTAAGCAATATTCATATATTTTTTCATTATAGAATCGAGATTCATTACTGGTCGTGTAAGTTCCACTACATTGGCAGATGGGTAATGACACCACTATACACAGTAATAAAAGTTACCACTCTATATTACAATAACAAGTTGTCTCACTTCTGTGTCATTAACAATACAACAAAATTATTTCGCATTAATCAATTCTTGATTGAAATACTGCCTCATTGTACCCGTCCAACACAACGTCATTCAGGTAAGCATTGTAGTAAATAACGTGGACAAGGTTCTAATCATGCTACATATCGAACGCATTATCAATTACTATGACAACCGCAAGCCAATATCCCAATGTCCCATTTTTATTTACATACCAAACTAGAAGCAGTCTCGTGATAGACTTGAAATTTCTTCGGTTAAAGACATGAAGGAAATAGTATCTCAGGTAAGCTATTTGTGTATCTCTCTGAATATCATTGGTGTCTTATATATTCCAGGTAAATACTGACTTTGACAATTTTTGTTTGTGTGGTAGGTATCATTCTAGTTGACTGTGATATAAATAAACTGATTGTTGTAGAGTTCCTATTGATCATGGATGGTAATGTAGGAACTCAAGTTCGTCGTACGTAAAGCCTTCGTTTACATTGTACTCATTAACAGGTGGAAATGATTAACATGTAAACAGTAAGCATAGTTAATTGTAAATCCGATGAGAACTGATATTTGTGATTTAAAAATTTTAATTCATATGAATTTTAATGTCCTCACTGATTATCCGATAATGAGATGGATTGTCAAAGTTCATCAAGGGTAGTGTAAGGATGTCAGTTAAGCGTATGGATAAGGGTACCAGTGGCAGATTTAGAGGGGGAGGGCCGGGACTCGACCCCCCCCCCCCTTTTGGTCACATATACATATTTACTAGTAAAAATCCAGATTTTGCACCAAAAATGGCTGAGAAGTTTGGCTAATACCCATTTGGGCCTCCCCCTTTTCGGAAATCCTGGATCCGCCACTGGGTACAGAGATTTTACCTCGAATCGTCAAGGCTATCGAGATGAATAAGCGAAATATATTCTTCAATCGTAGTTTGTATTTCCGTAATTATTCTGAATGATCATGCTTCTGTATCAGTAAGCGTCAAGCATCCTGTTATACAGGTCTAAACCGCCATGTGTAAAGAATTCATTGTATATCAGTCAATATCAGACGGGATGTTTCATCAGATTGTAAAGGTGCTTTAAGTATAAAATGCTATTATCAAATATTCTGTGAAATTATTATTAAAATTTGACCCTCAGGAAGAGCTGGATGCCCTGCTTGAAGAGGCCGGAGATAAGCTGGTGGTTGTGGATTTTTGGGCCTCGTGGTGCGGACCGTGTAAGCTCATAGGGCCAGAATTAGATGTGAGTCTTCTTAAGAATTTAGTTCATGATCATATACCAGAACTGTGATGTAATGTACATCCCACCACTTCATCCCTGTCATTTGTCATGCGCCATCACCAAACAAACTCTCGTACATTTGTTTCGTTGAATGGCGTTACTCCTGGCACAGGCTTACGTATTTTGGTGTAAATACCCGAATAAACAGAATTTCCCACTACTTTTTTTTTAGCGAAGGTTGAGTTTAACTTTACGCCAACCTCTTACCCCCACTAGTGTAAATCATTGTAACCACTTCTGTAATGTTTACAAATAATTACTAAACATTGGTATCCACGTTTACCCACCAACAGAGATTGCCATTTATAATGCTGGTAATTTTGTGATTTTAATTTGTTTTTTTTTTATTCCAATACTTTTTATTATTATATATTTTTAAAAGAAAAAAATTGCCCTTAATAATGCATAAACGTAAAACGAAAACGATATATACATACATATATATATATATATATATATATATATATATATATATATATATATATATATATAAGCACAAAAAAAGGAAATTGTAACAACATTCACTATTCATAAGTATCGGATCAACCTCAATGAAGGTTAATGCAAATCGCTCGAGATAAAGGGGTCAATATAAAAGCACAGGTAAGCGATAACGATACTAAAACAATTAAAAAATTGCCAAATTTTCGAAGCAATCTGCTTCTTCTTCAGGGCACACACATACAAACATTTACATAAATATAAAGACACGAAAAGAAAGATAGAAAATATATGCAAAGCACTAGTCTAATAAAAACTGGTTTCTTAAATTGGCTACAAAGCACTAGTCTAATAAAAACTGGTTTCTTGAATTGAATATATATTTATATATCTAAATGATGAAATTAAAGAAAATAAAACCAAGGGAAAACTAAATCAATCTGTCTTAAAATTTTATACACTATAATATCATTATTATTCTCCATTGGCGTAAGATTTAGATTGGCGAAAGTTTACACATGCATTTAAAACGGGCACCAGATATCCATCAATAATATATATGTTAAACCATATGTTAAGCCATCGATTCGTACAATCATACAACGTTTCAAATCACCATATACACTATAATTTATGGCATCAGTGCTTAATGAAAATCAATCAAGAAATACGTTCCCATTAAAATTTGTAGTACACTATATAAGGGAAGTAACTATATCAGACAAGTATTGGAATTTGTATCATGCGGAGACGCTGATATAATACTGGTACCCCTGGTGATTGTTCATCGCATTCAATAAATTAAGCTAGCTTCGATCTCATCATTATGTCATATCCTCTTTTTCAATCTTAAATAATTAAAAGTAAGCAGATGAGTAGCCATGCGTTCATATTAAATCATCTAGAATGGAAAATTACAAAATGAGACTTTTTTCGGCATTTCTTGCGTAGGTGTCATTAATGAGAAGAACATTGATTCGAAAAGCTGCGAGTAAGACTTTAATAGTCGACTATATCAAGCAGAAATAGCTCGGTTGATTGCCGTTACTTACCATACTATTTCAGTCTCATTGCGACATGGAAGCAGGAGGTAACCAACTTCTATAACATAGTGGGATAATTCGGGAATCAAACCCTGATCACATTCCCCTCAAGCCATGTAATGATAAGTATAACCTCTACATGTATCTCTGAGTGACTGTCGGGATAGGGTATGATAACGCTATATCCGCACTATAACACTCAAGAAAATTCTACGACACACAATATTACTCATTCTTCTACTTTCTGTTGGTAACGGGGCATAGCAAGAGTTTTGTTGAAATGTTGTTTCAAAAAACCTGGAAATAAAAGTACTTCGCCATATCTACATTATGTTAGAATTCAAGCTATTGTACTGTACCTATGAATGAATGTTTGCGGAAATCTATTGTAACTGGGACATTTCCCGCAGGTTTCCGTTCCGGGTAACAAGGGGTGTTTTTGCAGTGTGATTATGGTACTAGAGCATACTGTAAGTATCATATACCTGGGGGAGGGGTAATATAGTATACTATAAGCATCATATACATGGGGGAGGGTATCATAGTATACTGTAAGCATCATATACCTGGGGGAGGGGTATTATAGTATACTGTAAGCATTATATACAGGGGGAGGGGTATTATAGTATACTGTAAGCATTATATATATTGGTGAGGGTATCATAGCATACTGTAAGCATTATATACATGGGGAGGGGTATTATAGTATACTGTAAGCATCATGTACATGGGGGAGGGGTATTATAGTATACTGTAAACATCATATACATGGGGGAGGGGTATTATAGCATACTGTAAGCATCATATACATGGGGGAGGGGTATGATAGGAGACTGTAAGCATCATATACATGGGGGAGGGGTATAATAGTATACTGTAGGCATCATATACATGGGGGAGGGGTATTATAGCATACTGTAAGCATGATATACATGGAGCAGGGGTATTATTGTATACTGTAAGCATCATATACATGGGGTGGGGTACTATAGCATACTGTAAGAATTATGTACATGGGGGAGGGGTATTATAGTATACTGTAAGCATTATATATATTGGGGAGCGGTATTATAATATACTGTAAGCATTATATGTATTGGAGAGGGGTATTATAGTATAATGTAAGCATCATATACATGAGTGAGGGGTATTATAGTATACTGTATGCATCATATACATGGGGAAGAGGTGTTATAGCATACTGTAAGCATTTTATATATGGGGGAGGGA
The DNA here is from genome assembly GCA_035048485.1 of Pteria penguin. NCBI lineage: Eukaryota > Metazoa > Mollusca > Bivalvia > Pterioida > Pteriidae > Pteria > Pteria penguin. The sequence continues at coordinate 13,481,446 of CM068580.1, forward strand.
TATTATAGTATACTGTAAACATCATATACATGGGGGAGGGGTATTGTAGCATACTGTAAGCATCATATACATGGGGGAGGGGTATCATAGGAGACTGTAAGCATCATATACATGGGGGAGGGGTATTATAGTATACTGTAAGCATCATATACATGGGGGAGGGGTATTATAGCATACTGTAAGCATGATATACATGGAGGAGGGGTATTATAGTATACTGTAAGCATCATATACATGGGGTGGGGTACTATAGCATACTGTAAGCATTATGTACATGGGGGAGGGGTATTATAGTATACTGTAAGCATTATATATATTCGGGAGCGGTATTATAATATACTGTAAGCATTATATGTATTGGAGAGGGGTATTATAGTATACTGTATACATTATATATATTGGGAAGGGTATTATAGTATACTGTAAGCATTATATACATGGGGGAGGGGAATTATAGTATACTGTAAGCATTATATACATGGGGAGGGGTATTATAGTATACTGTAAGCATTATATATATGGGTAAGAGTATTATAGTATACTGTAAGCATTATATACATGGGGAGAGGTATTATAGTGTACTGTAAGCATCATATACATGGGGGAGGGGTATTATAGTATACTGTAACCATCATATACATGAGGGAGGGGTATTATAGTATACTGTAAGCATCATATACATGGGGGACGGGTATTATAGTATACTGTAAGCATCATATACATGGGGGAGGGGTATTATATTATACTGTAAGCATCATATACATGAGGGAGGGGTATAATAATATATTGTATGCATCATATACATGGGGGAGAGGTATTATCGTATACTGTAAGCATCATATACATGGGAGAGCGGTGTTATAGCATACTGTAAGCATTATATATATGGGGGAGGGATATTATAGTATACTGTAAGCATCATATACATGGGGGAGGGGTATTATAGCATACTGTAAGCATCATATACATGGGAGAGGGCTATTATAGTATACTGTAAGCATAATATACATGGGGGAGGGGTATTATAGTATACTGTAAGCATTATATATATGGGTAAGGGTATTATAGTATACTGTAAGCATCATATACATGGGGTGGGGTATTATAGTATACTGTAAGCATCACATACATGGGGGATGGGTATTATAGTATACTGTAAGCATGGTAGACATGGGGGAGGGGTAGCATAGTATACTGTAAGCATCATATACATTGGGGAGTGTATTATAGTATACTGTAAACATCATATACATGGTGGAGGGGTATTATAGTATACTGTAAGCATTATATATATGGGTGAGAGTATTATAGTATACTGTAAGCATCATATACATGGGGGAGGGGTATTATAGTATACTGTAAGCATCATATACATGGGGGAGGGGTAATATAGTATACTGTAAGCATCATTTACATGGGAGGGGGGTATTATAGTATACTGTAAGCATTATATACAAGGGGGACAGGTATTATAGTATACCGTAAGCATCATATACATGGGGGAGGGGTTTTATAGCATACTGTAAGCATCATATACATAGGGGAGGGTTTTTATGGTATACCGTAAGCATCATATACATAGGGGAGGGGTATTATAGCATACTGTCAGCATCATATACATGGGGGAGGGGTATTATAGCATACTGTAAGCATCATATACATGGGGGAGGGGTATTATAGTATACTGTAAGCATCATATACATGGGGGAGGGGTATTATAGTATACTGTAAGCATCATATACATAGGGGAGGGGTATTATAGTATACTGTATGCATCATATACATGGGGGAGAGGTATTATCGTATACTGTAAGCATCATATACATAGGAGAGCGGTACTATAGCATACTATAAGCATCATATACATGGGGGAGGGGTATTATAGTATACTGTAAGCATCATATACATGGGGGAGGGGTATTATAGTATACTATACGCATGATATACAGGGTGTAGGGGTATTATAGTATACTGTAAGCATCATATACGTGGGGGAGGGGTATCATAGTATACTGTCAGCATCATATACATGGGGGAGAGGTATTATCGTATACTGTAGGCATCATATACATGGGAGAGTGGTACTATAGCATACTATAAGCATCATATACATAGGGGAGGGGTACTATAGCATACTGTAAGCATCATATACATGGGGAGGGTATCATAGTATACTGTAAACATCATATACATGGGGGAGGGGTATTATAGCATACAGTAAGCATTATATATATGGGTGAGAGTATTATAGTATACTGTAAGCATCATATACATGGGGGAGGGGTATTATAGTATACTGTAAGCATCATATACATGGGGGAGGGGTATTATAGTATACTGTAAGCATCATTTACATGGGAGGGGGGTATTATAGTATACTGTAAGCATTATATACATAGGGGAGAGGTATTATAGTATACCGTAAGCATCATATACATGGGGGAGGGGTTTTATAGTATACTGTAAGGATCATATACATAGGGGAAGTTTATTATAGTATACCGTAAGCATCATATACATAGGGGAGGGGTATTATAGCATACTGTCAGCATCATATACATGCGGGAGGGGTATTATAGCATACTGTAAGCATCATATACATGGGGGAGGGGTATTATAGTATACTGTAAGCATCCTATACATGGGGGAGAGGTATTATCGTATACTGTATGCATCATATACATAGGAGAGCGGTACTATAGCATACTATAAGCATCATATGCATAGGGGAGGGGTACTATAGCATACTGTAAGCATCATATACATGGGGGAGGGGTATCATAGGAGACTGTAAGCATCATATACATGGGGGACGGGTATTATAGTATACTGTAAGCATCATATACATGGGGGAAGGGTATTATAGTATACTATACGCATGATATACAGGGTGTAGGGGTATTATAGTATACTGTAAGCATCATATACGTGGGGGAGGGGTATCATAGGATACTGTCAGCATCATATACATGAGGGAGAGGTATTATCGTATACTGTAGGCATCATATACATGGGAGAGTGGTACTATAGCATACTGTAAGCATCATATACATGGGGAGGGTATCATAGTATACTGTAAACATCATATACATGGGGGAGGGGTATTATAGCATACTGTAAGCATCATATACATAGGAGAGGGGTATTATACTATACAGTAAGCATCATATACACGAGGGAAGGGTATTATACCATACTGTAAGCATCATATACATGGGGGAGGGGTATTATAGTATACTGTAAGCATCATATGCATGGGGGAGGGTATCATAGTATACTGTAAGCATCATATGCATGGGGGAGGGTATCATAGTATATTGTAAACATCATATACACGAGGGAGGAGTATTATAGCATACTGTAAGCATCATATACATAGGGGAGGGGTATTATAGTATACTGTAAGCATCATATACATGGAGGAGGGATATTATAGTATACCGTAAGCATCATATACATGGGGGAGGGGTAGTTTAGTATACTGTAAGGATCATATACATAGGGGAGGGGTATTATAGTATACCGTAAGCATCATATACATAAGGGAGGGGTATTATAGCATACTGTAAGCACCATATACATGGGGGAGGGGTATTATAGCATACTGTAAGCATCATATACATGGGGGAGAGGTATTATAGTATACTGTAAGCATCATATACATGAGGGAGGGGTATTATAGTATACTGTAAGCATCATATACATGGGAGAGCGGTACTATAGCATACTATAAGCATCATATGCATAGGGGAGGGGTACTATAGCATACTGTAAGCATCATATACATGGGGGAGGGGTATTATAGTATACTGTAAGCATCATATACATGGGGGAGGGGTATTATAGTATACTGTAAGCATTATATACATGGGGGAGGGGTATTATAGTATACTGTAAGCATTATATATATTGGGGAGCGGTATTATAATATACTGTAAGCATTATATACATGGGGGAGGGTATTATAGTATACTGTAAGCATTATATACATGGGGAGGGGTATCATAGTATACTGTAAGCATTATATGTATTGGAGAGGGGTATTATAGTATACTGTATACATTATATATATTGGGAACGGTATTATAGTATACTGTAAGCATCATATACATGGGGGAGGGGTATTATAGTATACTGTAAGCATCATATACATGGGGGAGGGGTATTATAGCATACTGTAAGCATCATATACATGGGGGAGGGTATCATAGTATACTGTAAACATCATATACATGGGGGAGGGGTATTATAGTATACTGTAAGCATCATATACATATGGGAGGGGTATTATAGCATACTTTAAGCAGCATATACATAGAGGAGGAGTATTATAGTATACTGTAAGCATCATATACATGGGGTGGGGTACTATTGCATACTGTAAGCATCATATACATGGGGGAGGGGATTTATAGCATACTGTAAGCAGCATGTACATGGAGGAGGGGTATTACAGCATACTGTAAGCATCATATACATGGGGGAGGGGTATTATAGTATACTGTAAGCATCATATACACGAGGGTGGGGTATTATAGTATACTGTAAGCATCATATACACGAGGGAGGGGTATTATAGTATACTGTAAGCATCATATACATGGGGGAGGGGTATGACAGCATACTGTAAGCATCATATACATAGGGGAGGGGTATTATAGCATACTGTAGGCATCATATACATGGGGGAGGTGTATTATAGTATACTGTTAGCATCATATACATAGTGGAGGGGTATTATAGTATACTGTAAGCATCATATACATAGGGGAGGAGTATTATAGTATACTGTAAGCATCATATACATGGGGTGGGGTATTATAGCATACTGTAAGCATCATATACATGGGGGAGGGGTATTATAGTATACTGTAAGCATCATATACAGGAGGGAGGAGTATTATAGGATACTGTAAGCATCATATACACGAGGGAGGAGTATTATTGTATACTGTAAGCATCATATAAATGGTGGAGGGATATTATAGTATACTGTAAGCATCAAATACATAGGGGAGGGGTATTATAGTATACTGTAAGCATCATATACATAGGGGAGGGGTATTATAGTATACTGTAAGCATCATATACATAGGGGAGGGGTATTATAGCATACTGTAAGCATCATATACATGGGGGAGGGGTATTATAGCATACTGTAAGCATCATATACATGGGGGAGGGGTATTATAGTATACTGTAAGCATCATATACATGAGGGAGGGGTATTATAGTATACTGTAAGCATCATATACATGGGAGAGCGGTATTATAGCATACTATAAGCATCATATGCATAGGGGAGGGGTACTATAGCATACTGTAAGCATCATATACATGGGGGAGGGGTATTATAGTATACTGTAAGCATTATATACATGGGGGAGGGGTATTATAGTATACTGTAAGCATCATATGCATGGGGGAGGGTATCATAGTATACTGTAAGCATCATATGCATGGGGGAGGGTATCATAGTATATTGTAAACATCATATACACGAGAGAGGAGTATTATAGCATACTGTAAGCATGATATACATAGGGGAGGGGTATTATAGTATACTGTAAGCATCATATACATGGAGGAGGGATATTATAGTATACCGTAAGCATCATATACATGGGGGAGGGGTAGTTTAGTATATTGTAAGGATCATATACATAGGGGAGGGGTATTATAGTATACCGTAAGCATCATATACATAAGGGAGGTGTATTATTGCATACTGTAAGCACCATATACATGGGGGAGGGGTATTATAGCATACTGTAAGCATCATATACAAGGGGGAGAGGTATTATAGTATACTGTAAGCATCATATACATGAGGGAGGGGTATTATAGTATACTGTAAGCATCATATACATGGGAGAGCGGTACTATAGCATACTATAAGCATCATATCCATAGGGGAGGGGTACCATAGCATACTGTAAGCATCATATACATGGGGGAGGGGTATTATAGTATACTGTAAGCATTATATACATGGGGGAGGGGTATAATAGTATACTGTAAGCATTATATACATGGGGGAGGGGTATTATAGTATACTGTAAGCATTAAATATATTGGGGAGCGGTATTATAATATACTGTAAGCATTGTATACATGGGGGAGGGGTATTATAGGATACTGTAAGCATTACATACAGGGGGAGGGGTATTATAGTATACTGTAAGCAATATATATATTGGTGAGGGTATCATAGCATACTGTAAGCATCATATACATGGGGAGGGGTATTATAGTATACTGTAAGCATCATATACATGGGGGAGGGGTAGTATAGTATACTGTAAACATCATATACATTGGGGAGGGGTATTATAGCATACTGTAAGCATCATATACATGGGGGAGGGGTATCATAGGAGACTGTAAGCATCATATACATGGGGGAGGGGTATTATAGTATACTGTAAGCATCATATACATGGGGGAGGGGTATTATAGCATACTGTAAGCATGATATACATGGAGGAGGGGTATTATAGTATACTGTAAGCATCATATACATGGGGTGGGGTACTATAGCATACTGTAAGCATTATATACATGGGGGAGGGGTATTATAGCATACTGTAAGCATCATGTACATGGAGGAGGGGTATTACAGCATACTGTAAGCATCATATACATGGGGGAGGGGTATTATAGTATACTGTAAGCATTATATATATGGGTAAGGGTATTATAGTATACTGTAAGTATCATATACACGAGGGAGGAGTATTATAGTATACTGTAAGCATCATATACATAGGGGAGGGGTATTATAGTATACTGTAAGCATCATATACATAGGGGAGGGGTATTATAGTATACTGTAAGCATCATATACATGGGGGAGGGGTATTATAGTATACTGTAAGCATCATATACATGGGGGAGGGGTATTATAGTATACTGTAAGCATCATATACATGGGGGAGGGTATTATAGTATACTGTAAGCATCATATACATGGGGGAGGGGTATTATAGTATACTGTAAGCATCATATACATGGGGGAGGGGTATTATAGTATACTGTAAGCATCATATACAAGGTGGAGGGGTAATATAGTATACGGTAAGCATCATATACATGGGGGAGAGGTACTATAGTATACTGTAAGCATCATATACATGGGGTAGGGGTATTATAGTATACTGTAAGCATTAAATACATGGGGGAGGGGTATTATAGTATACTGTAAGCATCATATACATGGGGGAGGGGTATTATAGTATACTGTTAGCATCATATACATGGTGGAGGGGTATTATAGTATACTGTAAGCATCACATAGATGGGGTAGGGGTATTATAGTATACTGTAAGCATCATATACATGGGGGAGGGGTATTATAGTATACTGTAAGCATCATATACATGGGGGAGGGGTACTATAGTATACTGTAAGCATCATATACAAAGTGGAAGGGTAATATAGTATACTGTAAGCTTCATATACATGGGTGAGAGGTACTATAGTATACTGTAAGCATCATATACATGGGGTAGGGGTATTATAGTATACTGTAAGCATTAAATACATGGGGGAGGGGTATTATAGTATACTGTAAGCATCATATACATGGGGGAGGGGTACAATAGTATACTCTAAGCATCATATACATGGTGGAGGGGTATTATAGTATACTGTAAGCATCATATACATGGTGGAGCGGTATTATAGTATACTGTAAGCATGATATACATGGGGGAGGGGTACTATAGTATACTGTAAGCATCATATACAAGGTGGAGGGGTAATATGGTATACGGTAAGCATCATATACATGGGGGAGAGGTACTATAGTATACTGTAAGCATCATATACATGGGGTAGGGGTATTATAGTATACTGTAAGCATTAAATACATGGGGGAGGGGTATTATAGTATACTGTAAGCATCATATACATGGGGGAGGAGTATTATAGTATACTGTAAGCATCCCATAGATGGGGGAGGGGTATTATAGTATACTGTAAGCATCATATACATGGGGGAGGGGTATTATAGTATACTGTAAGCATGATATACATGGGGGAGGGGTACTATAGTATACTGTAAGCATCATATACAAGGTGGAAGGGTAATATAGTATACTGTAAGCATCATATACATGGGGTAGGGGTATTATAGTATACTGTAAGCATCATATACATGGGGGAGGGGTACAATAGTATACTCTAAGCATCATATACATGGTGGAGGGGTATTATAGTATACTGTAAGCATCATATACATGGTGGAGCGGTATTATAGTATACTGTAAGCATCATATACATGGTGGAGGGGTATTATAGTATACTGTAAGCATCATATACATGGTGGAGGGGTATTATAGTATACTGTAAGCATCATATACATGGGGGAGGGGTATTATAGTATACTGTAAGCATCATATACATTGGGGAGTGTATTATAGTATACTGTAAGCATCATATACATGGTGGAGGGGTATTATAGTATACTGTAAGCATCATATACATGGTGGAGGGGTATTGTAGCATACTGTAAGCATCATATACATGGGGGAGGGGTATTATAGCATACTGTTAGCATCATATACATGGGGAGGGTATCATAATATACTGTAAGCATCATATACATGGGGGAGGGGTATTATAGTATACTGTAAGCATCACATACATGGGGGAGGGGTATTATAGTATACTGTAAGTATCATATACATGGGGGAGGAGTATTATAGTATACTGTAAGCATCATATACATGGGGGAGGGGTATTATAGCATACTGTAAGCATCATATACATGGGGGATGGGTATTATAGTATACTGTAAGCATGATATACATGGGGGAGGGGTACTATAGTATACTGTAAGCATCATATACAAGGTGGAAGGGTAATATAGTATACTGTAAGCATCATATACATGGGGTAGGGGTATTATAGTATACTGTAAGCATCATATACATGGGGGAGGGGTACAATAGTATACTCTAAGCATCATATACATGGTGGAGGGGTATTATAGTATACTGTAAGCATCATATACATGGTGGAGCGGTATTATAGTATACTGTAAGCATCATATACATGGTGGAGGGGTATTATAGTATACTGTAAGCATCATATACATGGTGGAGGGGTATTATAGTATACTGTAAGCATCATATACATGGGGGAGGGGTAATATAGCATACTGCTTGCGTCATATACATAGGGGAGGGTATCATAGTATACTGTAAGCATCATATACATTGGGGAGTGTATTATAGTATACTGTAAGCATCATATACATGGTGGAGGGGTATTATAGTATACTGTAAGCATCATATACATGGTGGAGGGGTATTATAGCATACTGTTAGCATCATATACATGGGGGAGGGTATCATAATATACTGTAAGCATCATATACATGGGGGAGGGGTATTATAGTATACTGTAAGCATCATATACATGGGGGAGGGGTATTATAGTATACTGTAAGTATCATATACAGGAGGGAGGAGTATTATAGTATACTGTACGCATCATATACATAGGGGAGGGGTATTATAGCATACTGTAAGCATCATATACATGGAGGAGGGGTATTACAGCATACTGTAAGCATCATATACATGGGGGAGGGGTATTATAGTATACTGTAAGCATCATAAACATGGGGGAGGGTATTATAGTATACTGTAAGCATCATATACACGAGGGAGGGGTATTATAGTATACTGTAAGCATCATATACATGGGGGAGGGGTATTACAGCATACTGTAAGCATCATATACATAGGGGAGGGGTATTATAGTATACTGTAAGCATCATATACATGGTGGAGGGGTATTATAGTATACTGTAAGCATCATATACATGGGGGAGGGGTATTATAGTATACTGTAAGCATCATATACATGGGGGAGGGGTATTATAGTATACTGTATGCATCATATACATAGGTGAGGGGTATTATAGTATACTGTAAGCATCATATACATGGGGGAGGGGTATCATAGAATACTGTAAGAATCATATACATAGGGGAGGGGTACTATATTATACTGTAAGCACCATATACATGGGGCAGGTTGAGCAGGCTTGCAAGTCCTTCTGGCCTGCTGATCTGGATGGTAGAGGCTTACAATGCATTTGGCTACATTTGATAAAGGGAAAAACCCTTTCAGGTGCATGCTATAGCCCACTATATATAAATATCAATGATATTTGCAAATCAATAGATCAATTCATTAGGTCAAACTTAGCATTTTAAAAGTATGTTACTGGGGACTTCAATGAAAATCAAATCAATACACACAAAGATAAAATCAAAGACCTATTGTCCAATTATGGTTTATTCCAAATACCCAACTTCCATATCGGAAAATTCCGCTACACCTATAGGATTACTCATCACAAAACAATCCATATAGTTTTGCTTATGTTGATGTTATGTAAATATTTTACACATATACATTAGATATCAATCTGCTATATTTGATAATAAAATGAATATTATAAATGATTGTAGTTGTGATATGTAGAATTTGTTTTAGAGACTGGCCGCTTTACCCGAGTTCTGCAAGACAGTAGTGTTTGCAAAGGTGGACGTGGATGAAGCTTACGTAAGTATAACATATACTAAGTAGCTAGCATATTGCATGGTCAATGTAGGTAGCATATTGTATGGGCAATTTAGGAAGCATATTGTATGGAGAATGTAGGTACCATATTTTATGGGCAATGTAGCCAGCATATTGTATGGCTAATATAGGTAGCATATTGTATGGGCAGTGTAGGTACCATATTGTATGGGCAGTGTAGCTAGCATATTGTATGGGGAATGTAGCTAGCATATTATATGGGCAATGTAGCCAGCATATTGTATGGCTAATATAGGTAGCATATTGTATGGGCAGTTTAGTTAGTATATTGCATGGGCAATGTAGCTAGCATATTGTATGGGCATGTAGCTAGCTAGGATATTGTATGGGAATGTAGCTAATATTTTTCAAAGGCAATGTAGCTAGCATATTGTATGTAGAAAGTAGCTGGCATATTGTTTGTTCAAGGTAGCTAGCATATTGTATGGGCAATGTAGCTAGCATATTCTATGGGCATGTAGCTAGCTAGGATATTGTATGGGATTGTAGCTAGTATTTTTTAAAGGCAATGTAGCTAGCATATTGTATGTAGAATGTAGCTGGCATATTATTTGTTCAATGTAGCTAGCATATTGTATGGAGAATGTAGCTGGCATATTGTTTGTTCAATGTAGCTAGCATACTGTATGGAAAATGTAGCTGGCATATTGCTTGATCAATGTAACTAGCATATTGTATGGGCAATGTAACTAGCATATTGTATGGGCACATAGCTAGCTAGGATATTGTATGGGAATGTAGCTAGTATTTTGTAAAGGCGATGTAGCTGGCATATTGTATGGAGAATGTAGCTGGCATATTGCTTGATCAATGTAGCTAGCATATTGTGTGCGGAATGTAGCTAGCAATTGTAAATACATTGTAGCTAGCATATTGTATGGGCAGTGTAGCTAGCATATTGTTTGGGCAATGTAGCTAGCACATTGCATGGGTAATGTATCTAGCATATTGTATGGGCAGTGTAGCTTGCATATTGCATGGGCAATGTAGTAAGCATATTTTCAAGGCAATTTAGCTAGCATATCTTAAACGCAATGCAGCTAGCATATTTTAAAGGCAATGTAGTTAGTATATTGTATGGGCATTGTAGCCAGCCTACTGTAGGGACAATATAGCTCCCTATGTTACTGCAAAGAAATCAAAGTAACAAGCCTATTGTTTGGGTGATGCACCTCGTTATATTAACGATGATAATGAAATAAGTGTGGTTTATGAATAAAATATAAATAAGATCAATGAGTTTTCTTACTGAATTATGAGGAATGTTCCAACACATTGTAGACAAGATATCAGGAAATAAATTCACTTTGTCTTTGACGACATTGGTAACATTTTCCAGATGGTGTATTCTACAACACGTGACTAAAAGTGCGTATTTCCCTTTAAACCTTGTAGGGGACGACATGTGTAGCTGGACGATTTAATGAAAACAAAAATACAAAAAGTTTTGGTGGTTACTTATCAAATGTTCTTGGCACAGGGCAGTAATATATATACGTCGGATATGTATTATACTTCGATTCTTTCTATCCGAATTGAGTCGCCAAAAATCAGACAAAAGAGTTTACTCGTAAGCAGTATTCAGCAGAAAAACTGCATGATTTATCTCCATGATTGTTATTACTTGCTTTGCTGTTATTTCCTAAATTAACAGAATTCAAAGCAAATTCCTAAATATAATAAAAAAAAGTTTTATTCTAACAATCGATCAATAGCAGTACGTATTAAACTGTGTGAGATCCTCAACATATAACGCACAAATAAAACAATTTGTTTATATGTTTTTGTTTGTTTGTTTGGTTGGTGTTTTTTTTTTTGGTTTTTTCTTTTGCGAGGGGGGGGTATGTTGAGCTGGTGCTGGTGTTGGTTGTTTATGGGTTTTTGTTTCGGGAGTTTTTTTTATCAAATTGTTTGCATGTTTGCTTGGTTTTGTTTATTTGATTTTGTTTTGTTTTCTTGTTTGGGATTTTGTGGGTTGCTTTGGTTTTTTTTGTTTTTTGTTTTTGTTTTTGTTTTCGTTTCTGGTGGGGGGGGGGGAGAGTTGCGCGTTTTTTAAAATGAAGTACGCATTATGATATTATTAACTTTTGTGTGCAAACACCGAAAATTTGAATTTCCCATTAAAACAAGTTCGAGTTTCCGTGAGTGGACTGTATCAATAAATTTAGCATATACATGCAAAATACGTGATCGTATTTCTTTTCAGGACTTGGCTCAAGAGACAGGAATAGAATGCATGCCAACAATAATATTCTACAAGAATAAAGAGAGAGTAAGTACCTTGGTGTCAAAATCTCTACTTACATACATTAAACATCCACGCCTCAACATAGAATCTAGACGAGGTTTACAATGCATATGCATTACATGAATATATTTCTTAAACTCTATTTTACAAAAAGGGATATATATATATATGTCGCATTATAATTTTTGAATTTATTTGGGGTGGGGTGGTAAATACAAAAATTAGTGCAAGATAACTTTGTCATTTTCTAATGTGTGGATTTATCACCCCCTAAGTAAATTCAAAAATTAGAACATGACATATATACATGAAACCAAAACCTTCCGCTATCAAGCCGGACGCGCTCACCATTGAGCTATCCAGGCCGACACCGGCAGCCGTCACACTTCCCCCTGCCAGAGGTTTCCAAACCTCGAAACCCAACCTTGGTTCTCCCTCACATGACGGTCACCAAATTCTGTAACCGGCAGGGTGAAAAAGTTTGGCCGGACCCGGGATCGAATCAAGATCTTTCCGCTAATAAGGCGGACGCTCTCATCATTGAGTTATCCCGGCCGATACTGGCAATTGTCATAGCTAATTAAAAAAGTAAATTTTGATCGTTTTGGGAATTTTTTTAATCTTCTAGTTCGATCGTTGACAACTTTCAATTTTCAAAAGCTCAAATGCACTCTTAAATATCAGAATGACAGCTGTAATATTACACATGAGCTTTCTTCTCCTATTCTGACAGAAGTGACAGGAGCATTGTATCATCTCATTTTCATTGGTACTGCTTCTTTAGCTTTATACTTAAAGCTGAGATGTTCTTTGGGGGTTTCTTGTACTACGCCTTTTAAGAGTCGGTGTCAGTCATTGTGCAAGCCTTGAATATTATTGGATTATTTATGCCCTCACTTTGGGAAATTATTATTCATTTTACAAGAGTTTTCTCAAATAACCATTGGCTTGCTTTTCTCGGGGATTGGGGCACTACTATGGAATGCGTAGAAGAATCCTGTAGATTGTCCAACATATCCAACACTGGCAATTGTATTGGCCGAATTGTTACAAAACACATTAACGTTATATAATCATTGAAATGACACCACACCGATTTCTGTAGTAGTGATGAAAGTGGTACATCTGAATGTTAATGGATGGTGGATCTAGAAATTAAAAAAGGTTGCAGCCTCCCATGACTAATGTTTTGCACTTTTCGGTCCGGAAAGGGGCGTTGAAGCCTTCAAAATGGTCGAAAATGACCCTTTTTTGGTAAAATTTTCAGACCAAAACGGGTGCACTTTATAATGAAATTTTGTTACATGGGACATCTTTTAAAAATCTCACCCTGCCAGATGTTAAATTAGGTATTTTGGACGAAATGTCCCAACATGATAATAAGTTTTATGTGTCTACTAGAAGCCACACCTTAAGAAGTCGCAGATTCTCTTCAACCTCGATCTTTATGGTGCATTTCTTATCGAGGGGGACATTGTATCTATATCAACAGTATGTAAACGAATGCCAACCGTCGTTTATATGCGAACATTTATTTTCGTGAAACTAATAAAGATGATTATCTCTCGTAAATTAAAACCCTGCTTACAAGTACAAGTATTAGGAATCCTATATTTGTTTTTTATTTACAGATTGAAGATTTATGTGGAGCAAATAAACCAATGCTGAAGGAAATGTTGGAAAGATACGCATGATAGAATGACGCTTCAAAACACAACCCTCCATGGTTACTGCTGTGGTTCTGTAATCATTATGAAACGTTCCCCTTTTCTGTTTTACATATACATGTATGCAGTGTGAAATCAATTGATATCATAGCTTATTTAAACAGATTTTGCATCGCATCTAAACAAATATTAGCAATACACCAATATAAAAAAGCGTTGGTGCGAATATATAATACCTTCAGATATGATAATAAATTATGAGGGTGATGTATACATATGGGGGTACATAGAATAAAATAGTAATAATTGTGAAACAAAATGAAAATGCTTTTAAGGGAATCAAATGTTCTTTGTCCATTTCTTCGAGATATAGTCTAGATTTCTCTTCATTTTTAGTATTGTGTCTGACTTTATCTAACCATGTGTCTTGTATAACCTTCTGATGTAATAAACAATACAAAAACATACACTTATCAGTGGTGGATTCAGAAGGGGGTGGAGGGAATTCCCCTTTCTAAAACAGAGAGAGAGAGAGAGAGAGAGAGAGAACAGTACATCCGATCTCCGAGTGAACTTGGCCAGGTTTAGGGAGCTTCAATCCCAGTCCCTCCTCTTTCTTGACTGAAAAACATTCATGGCTGGTAGCAACCCGTTTTTTTTTTCTTCAAAAATATCTGTCTACAGATGCCTCCGGACTGTCCACTACAAGTAATGTATGTAAGAAAAGAAAGAGATGACGGCGGAGTTTGCGATGCAGCTGAGACAAATTGATTAGAAAATCCACCACAGGTACATCCACAATAACAAGTATAAAAAAAACATGAATAACATCACAAAAAGCTTCGATCGTAAATACGACAGCTGCAAGACAAAATTAGGATGGAGAAATGGCGCGATATTTTGCTCTAAAACCATCAAAATGCAAGTGTTTCCGGTTTCGCCCCCCTTGTACCCAGTCAAAAGTGTTCTGCCTTGGACCAGCTGGGACCGCTTCGGTCCTTAGACTCTTAGCCTGGCCTAGCCTCTAACTCCAAAACCTGCATATTATTATTATTCAGGTAATAAATTTAAACTCAGTAACTTATCATACAAATTAAGAAAGACGATGGTAATGAAATTCTGCATTTATGAGTTTTAGAGTGCTTATAGAATTGTCAAAGGAAGACCGTTTCTAGAATGGTCAAAGGAAGACCGTTTATTTCGAAACGGACATAACAAATTCCATTGTGTTGTTTAGATGTTCTAGCATTAAAATCACTATCGACATTTCCACTCGAAAGTCCTAATCAGATTCTCAACATCATAAAATGAACATATAAACGATACAAAATATTGACTATTAGTTTCAGTATTACTAATGCAAGAGAAATAACCTGTTTTTTAAATTTACTGAGCCAGCGTCGTCATCTTTAGTTTCGTAAAGACAATATAGTATAGCAGTCATGACGTATAGAAATACTGGATATTGGGTATCATTAACACATGCGTTTATTTACTCTCTTAGAAGTAACAGTACTATCGGGGAAATACACATCACAGATGTTGCAAGCATTGTATATCAATGGTATATTCTTTCCAACCACATGATTATGTCATTCTATAGATGATGGAATCTCCACACAAAAACTTCCGAATGTTAAGGTCGTTGGTCAATTGGTGTTTTACGTGACTTTCAACAATATTTCAGTTGCATTGCGACATGGAAGCAGGCATAAGGAGTAGAAAGGAAGATAAACTCCTTGGCGACATGGAAGCAGGGATAAGGAGTTGAAAGGAAGATAAACTCCTTGGCAACATGGAAGCAGGGATAAGAAGTAGAAAGAAAGATAAATTCCTTGGCGACATGGAAGCAGGGTTAAGGAGTAGAAAGGAAGATAAACTCCTTGGCGACATGGAAGTAGGGTTAAGGAGTAGAAAGGAAGATAAACTCCTTGGCGACATGGAAGTAGGGATAAGGAGTAGAAAGGAAGATAAACTCCTTGGCGACATGGAAGTAGGGTTAAGGAGTAGAAAGGAAGATAAACTCCTTGCAGGCGGTAGGTCAATGCATAGTAATTTCATTTCCCATAGGGTCCCATGTTAAATTACCGAACTTCCAGCAAGATTTACACAACATCCTACATTTTAGCTATATATAATCCACATATCAAAATGTTTGTCAGACCCTCCTCTATCAGAATTTTAACAGTTTACCATAGGTTATCCACCTTAATTTCGAGAAAATCATGCTGGAAGGGGGATACCCCCAAAAATTGGCCAAAATTCAAATGTAAACAACCACCCCTTTTTAGGGCATTAAATTTTTACATTAGCGAAATGAGATAAAAATTCATGATTTTACAGCAGAATCAATCTTTATTTATACATAGATCAACTAATTTCATCCAATCACAGCTCCTAATACATTGAAATAGTAGTCCCTCTCTCCCTACACCACATCAGCCAATCACAGCTCTCGTTAATTACCTTTCTTTGACCTATTAGACAGTTTTCCCAAATCTTTCACCAGCTCGTATGATTTATTTCTGTTGGACAGTTTTCCCCAATCTTTCACCAGCTCGTATGATTTATATCTGTTAGACAGTTTTCCCCAATCTTTCACCAGCTCACAGCTCCTAATGCATTGAAATAGTAGTCCCTCTCTCCCTATACCACATCAACCAATCACGGCTCTCGTTAATTACCTTTCTTTGACCTATTAGACAGTTTTCCCAAATCTTTCACCAGCTCGTATGATTTATTTCTGTTGGACAGTTTTCCCCAATCTTTCACCAGCTCGTATCGTTCATTTCTGTTGGACAGTTTTCCCCAATCTTTCACCAGCTCGTATGATTTATATCTGTTAGACAGTTTTCCCCAATCTTTCACCAGCTCACAGCTCCTAATGCATTGAAATAGTAGTCCCTCTCTCCCTACACCACATCAACCAATCACGGCTCTCGTTAATTACCTCTCTTTGACCGGTAACTGACCTCTTGTAAAACAGTGGGGTAATACGAGAACCGAACCTGGATCGTATGGCCAAAAACCAGAGCCTCTAACCATTCTGACCGAAAGCCAAGCGTCCTGTTATCCTAGATGGTCTGGAACGAAAGCCAAGCGTCCTATTACTCTGGATCGTCTGGACCGAAAGCCAAGCGTCCTGTTACTCTGAATCGTCTGGACCGAAAGCCAAGCGTTCTGTTACTCTGGATCGTCTGGACCAAAAGCCAAGCGTCCTATTACTCTGAATCGTCTGGACCGAAAGCCAAGCGTCCAATTACTCTGGATCGTCTGGACCGAAAGCCAAGCGTCCTGTTATTGTGGATCGTCTGGACCGAAAGCCAAGCGTCTAACTATTCTGGATTGTCTGGACCAAAAGCTAAGCGTCTAACCATTCTGGATCGTCTGGACCAAAAGCCAAGCGTCCTATTACTCTGAATCGTCTGGAACGAAAGCCAAGCGTCCTATTACTCTGGATCGTCTGGACCGAAAGCCAAGCGTCCTGTTATTGTGGATCGTCTGGACCGAAAGGCAAGCGTCTAACTATTCTGGATTGTCTGGACCAAAAGCTAAGCGTCTAACCATTCTGGATCATCTGGACCAAAAGCTAAGCGTCAAACTATTCTGGATCGTCTGGACCAAAAGCCAAGATTCTAACCATTCTAGGATCGTCTGGACCAAAAGCTAAGCAACTAATCATTCTGGATCGTCTGGACCAAAAGCGAAGCAACTAATCATTCTGGATCGTCTGGACCAAAAGCTAAGCAACTAACCAATCTGGATCGTCTGGACCGAAAGTCAAGCGTCAAACTATTCTGGGTCGTCTGAACCGAAAGTCAAGCTTCAAACTATTCTGGATCGTCTGGACCCAAAGTCAAGCGTCAAACTATTCTAGGTCGTCTGGACCGAAAGCTAAGCTGCTCCTTTCTGAACACTAAGGATAGCTATTAAAATGACCATGTCTCAGGATGTATATTTTTATTCCGTCTGCAATGGACATTAACCTAGGATATACACATATGTTAAAAAATGATAACTGCTTTGTTTTGACAGTTAGTCTGTAAGCAAGTCTATTTATAATGATGCCATGATACCTTATCTAATTATCCAGACATACCAAAATAGCTGTCTATGGAGATATTGTTTAGACCTAAACAAAACTCATATACATCGCTTTTTGATTTGGACATCTAGAAATGATCAACAAAACCAGACAACCTGGGGAAATTGACATTAATAAGTACAATAGTGGACCCTCTCCGGAATTCAATTACTGGTCCAGGATAGTTTGTATATATATATTCAGTCCGTTCTACCTTGGCATTTTCCTTTTCCCTTACAAAGTGAGAAATGAATAGAACAAATGCCAGCTTCGCCTGGCTGTAATTAGATTCAACTCTTAAATTTACCTATAAATCACAAAATAATGTATATAATACAATTGTATAAAAGTCATATTTATTTTTTTTTCTGTCGAAAAAATGTAAATGATAACATACAAACAATGAATGACATGATATTGCTTTAAAGCAAAATATATCAAATTTTCTTTACTTAGATCTACATATACTTATTGAAAATGAAATTAATTATGGGCTTATAGATTTTTCTCTTCAATTTCTATCTTACTATTATATAAAACTAAATTTTTGATGTATTTGAGTGTTTGAAAATGAAATCAACAATTATTTTACAACAAAGCGATATGAAGGCGACGCTTTCAATACATAAGTAGTCTAAACATAAAATATATCCATGGTAACAGAACAAAGTGTCATTGGGCGTACTCGCCAGCTGTATGCTTCATGCATACATAATAGTGTGGCAAACAATACTTGGAGCAGGAATGTAAAGTTAGGCTGGTATAAATAATAAATGATATGACAACACAGTGTGCTGTTTCTTTCTTGACGTATTTTATGAATTTTGAGTTCCATGATTGTTTACACGTAGCTAGAGTCTACATACACATGATCATATTTTGCTTTACAGTAGGAAGGAGCTCTTATCTCAGTGCATGTATATTTGTATACACATGTATATTGAGATGTACATGCAATGTAATCTTTTACTTAATCTTGAATATTATGGCATACATAAAGGCAAAATGCTACATATAAATATATATACATATATATGTATATTGTGAGTATAACAGTGACAATTGGTGCATCACAATCGGACAATATAGAATGGAGTTATCGCTCTTGATCGTGTAATTTGTATGGATTAAATACTATACATAGCTTAGCTTACAATTTCACAATCAATTTGTGTTCAAAACATCATATCTAAATACATGTAACAAGGAAGCTGTAGGCATTGTCATGTTTATTTAGGTCATATGTTTTAATTGGATATATTTAGATGTGAAGAGTGGAGTACATTTCAGTGGAATTGCGCTGTAAACATTCCGTGTATATGAATCAGTTTGTTGCGGCGTCGGCTGTTAACATCTGATACAACACTTGGTCCTTCATGCAGCCCTCTATAAACTCCTCTTTTGATAAATGTCCATCTCCGTTTTCGTCCATTTTCTCGAAGATTTTGTCAGTACGTTTTTCGGGGGTGTCCTCACCTTGTCCGCATAATGCACTTCCAAGCATGTTATAGATTGCCTAAAAAATGAAATATAAAGAACTGTCATTGTTAAGTCTTTATGTATTTTTTTCTATTTGTTTGTTGCTTTTCTGTGAGGGAGGGGGGGGGGGGGGTTACTCTTATTTGATTCTGGAGGTGAATACACATGTTGACATGCATGACTTTGTATTTATTACCCCAAAGTAAATTCTAAAATTGAAACATTTCAGAACAATCAATGCAGTTTCATGGAGTCAGCCACAGTAGACTTGGGTTATGTATATGTATAATGATTATCCGATATACATGTATCTGATCAAATAGCGCATTTGATAATCTTGTAAGCTGTCAGTGTAATGCTCTGTTTGAGGTGCAATATCGACTGATCAATCTGCATTTAACAGGACATTTAGCATGACGTTTCACAGGACAATTCATATATTACTAAAAATATAAAGACAGTACAGGTCTGAACAATACGTAGTTTCTGAACTCATACGCAACTTGTCATGCCCAGATCCCGCGGGCGAATTCCAGATTGCTCCATTTTGTTTGAGAAGTCGACAACCCCTAGCTTCGCGTCACGTTAAAAGAAATCGCTTCAAATAATCCAAATTTAAGCCTCAAAGGGATAAATAAGTTAGGCAAGTTATCGTTCTTTGATCAATATCGTAAGCCTCGTTTTCAAGGAGATGCATTGGTAGAAGTACATAGGCTTTTTGTCTACACAGGCAACTGGTTCGTGTTTTGTGATATGAATTTTGGCATACAGAAGAAGTTTCCTTGACAGGCGAATTTAAGAACGAGATTTGTATAAGAAAAAGAAGTCCGTAAAATCAATAAATAATTACACTGAAGTGCAAGCCCGAGTTTTCTGCAATATTAATGAAACATTCAACAAAATTGAGCATGTCAGGGGAAGAAATTGACAAGCTTAATGTACGTTCCATGTCGTGCAATCATTAAAACAAACACAAATCACGGACGAATCGCCCGTTACATGTTTTTAATTCGTCAATAATAAATGTCAATTTTGAATTACTACTGCAAATAAATATCCGCATTGCTTCGGCTGACAATTTCCGGAATTCGTGGAGATCTATTTAATGTTGCATTTACTCTGGTATTTAAACAGATGCGAAATGATTGCACTCAAAGGATATTATCGATGCTAGACAATAGTAATGTACACAGAATACTGACTTACTCCTATAATTTCAACCATCTCATTTTTTTCTATTGTTCCATTGCCGTCTATATCATACATAGTAAAAGCCCAATCCAGTTTGCTCTTCGGATCTCCTCCAGACGTTATATTAATAGCTAACAAGAATTCCTTAAAGTCAATTTTACCACTGTTATCTCCGTCAAACGAACGGAACACGTGATTACAGAACTTGTCTGGGTTTCCCGTTGGAAAGAAAGTTGAATACACTTCCAAGAACTTGACTTTTGAAAGTAATCCGTCGGGACAATCTCTCTGAAAAGTAATTGGTTGATTAATTTAGCACTGAATCTATACAACATGTTCTATTGTGCAATAACGTTCTCAAAGGAGTTCCAATCAATGGCGTGTAAGAACCCCCCGATCGTTAGTGATCATTCCTGACACCTGCCATTTTCATGATACAGTAGGTCAATAACCGATTCATTAATAACAAACTTAAGAGATGCAGATATTTGCTTGCATGCGACATCACAGTTATTCAAAGTTGTGCATATGCATCCAGTTCCAATGGTGACCAAGTATGTTGAAGCGCTGCACTGCAACCGGTAACACTTATCTATTCTGAACTCAGTGTTTCCACTCTCCTCTGTTAATTCTGAACTCACGGTATCCATAAACCTTTGTCAAGTCTGAACTCAAAGAATCAACTCATCTCTGTCAATTCTTAACTCATTGTATCCACTCACCTCTGTCATTTCCGAACTCACTGAATCCTATCACCTCTGCCAAGACTGAACTCACTGTATCCATTCACCTCTGTCAATTCTAAACTCACCTCTGTCGAGTCTAAACGCATTGCATACACTCCCTTAGTCAATTCTCAACTCATTGTATCCTCTTACCTCTGTAAATTCTGAACTCATTGTATCCATTCACCTCTTTCAATTCTGAATTTACTGTATCCACTCAACTCACCCTCTATCAATTCTGAACTCACCTATGTCAAGTCTAAACTCACTTTATCCACTCACCTCTGTCAATTCTGAACTCACTGTATCTACTCATCTCTCTCAGTTCTGAACTAACTGTATCCACTCACCTCTGTCAAGTCTGAACTCACTGTGTCAAGCCCCTCTGTCAAGTCTGAACTCAGTGTATCCACTCACCTCTATCAATTCTGAACTCACTGTGCCCACTCACCTCTGTCAATTTTGAACTCTTGGTGTGACACAAACAAAACAATAGATACACATTAAACAATTTCTTCTTACTGTTTAGTATGTGCATTTATACATGAATCTCTACAAAATAACACTAAATAAGAAAGAAAGCATTATAGATCATATTATCGTATGTAATATCATGTTCAAGAGATGACGACATATAATCATATTACACAGTATCAAAGCATCCCTTTAATACACGAAGAGGGACAGAGCTGCTGTAGTGGTTAAAGGCTTGGCTTTCAATGAAGAAGATTCGGGTTCGACTTCCGGAGTGCGCCATTATATTTAGAAGGTTGCTTACCGCCTGTTTCCATGTCGCGATAGAACCAAAAAAGTTTTTGACAGCGACGTAAAATACCTCTCAACCAACAACCAATACAAAGATCTAGGAGATAAGTATGACACTGAAGCTCCAACACAGTTTGAGTCGTGTCAACAGCCAGAGTGCGACCTGCTTTTACGACTTCCATAAAAAACCAGCTGTCGACAACAAATTCACTATAAAGGATGGTGGATTGCTTTTCATGATCAGACGCACTAGTATGGTCTTTAGTCAGATAGACTATGAAGGACTGTGGACAATTTTTGATATCAGATGGACTATGATGAATTTTTGTTTGTCAGTCTTTGATGTCAGACGGATAAAGAAGGATTGTGGACTGTCTTTGATATCAAATACACTTTGAAGGATTATGGACAATTTCTGATATCAGTTGAACACTGAAGAATTGTGGGTAATCCTTGATATAAGGATTGTGGGCAGTCATAGTTATCAGATGGACTATGAAGGATTGTGGGCAATCATTGATATCAGATTGTGGGAAGTTATTGATTTCAGATGGACTATGAAGGATTGTGGGCAGTCATTGATATCAGATGGAATATGAAGGAGTGTGGGCAGACATTGATATCAAATGGACTATAAAGGATTGTGGGCAGTCATTAATATCAGATGGAATATAAATGATTGTGGGCAGTCATTGATATCAGATTGTCGGCTGTCATTGATATCAAATGGACTATGGAGGAATGTGGGCTGTCATTGATATCAGATATCAGATGGACTGAGGAGGATCGTGGGCAGTCAATGATATCAGATTGTGGACAGTCATTGATATCAGATTGTGGGCAGTCATTGATATTAGATGGGCTATGAAGGAATGTGGGCAGTCATTGATATCAGATTGTGGACAATCATTGATGTCAGAAGGACTATGAAGGATTGTGGGCAGTCATTGATATCAGATGGACTATGAAGGATTGTGGGTAGTCATTGGTATCAGATTGTGGACAGTCATTGATATCAGATGGGTTATGAAGGATCGTGGGCAGTCATTGGTATCAGATTGTGGACAGTCATTGAAATCTGACTGACAATGAAGGATCGTGGGCAGTCATCCATATCAGATGGACTATGAAGGATTAAGGGCAGTCATTGATATCAGATGGACTATGAAGGATTGTGGGTAGTCACTGGTATCAGATTGTGAACAGTCATTGATATCTGATTGACAATGAAGGATCGTGGGCAGTCATTGATATCAGATGGAATATGAAGGATTGTGGGCAGACATTGATATCAGATTGTGAACAGTAATTGATATCAGATGGACTATGAAGGATCGTGGGCAGTCATTGATATCAGATGGACAATGAGGGATTAAGGGCAGTCATTGATATCAGATTATGGGCATTCATTGATATCAGATTGTGGACAGCCATTGATATCAAATGGAATATAAAGGATTGTGGGCAGTCATTGATATCAGATTGTGGGCAGTCATTGATATCAAATGGACTATGGAGGATTGTGGGCAGTCATTGATATCATATTGTGAGCAGTCATTGATATCATATGGACTATAAAGGATTGTGGGCAGTCATTGATATCAGATTGTGGGCAGTCATTGATATCAGATGGAATATAAAGGATTGTGGGTAGTCATTGATATCAGATTGTGGGCAGACATTGATATCAAATGGACTACGAAGGATTGTAGGCAGTCATTGATATCATATTCTGAGCAGTCATCGATGTCAGATGGACTATAAAGGATTGTGGGCAGTCATTGATATCAGTTGGAATATAAAGGATTGTGGGCAGTCATTGATATTAGATTGTGGGCAGACATTGATATCAAATGGACTATGAAGGATTGTGGGCAGTCATTGATATCATATTGTGAGCAGTCATTGATGTCAGATGGACTATAAAGGATTGTGGACAGTCATTGATAACAAATGGAATATAAAGGATTGTGGGCAGTCATTGATATCAGATTGTGCGCAGTCATTGATATCAAATGGACTATGGAGGATTGTGGGCAGTCATTGATATCATATATCAGATCGACTATGAAGGATCGTGGGCAGTCATTGATATCAGATGAACTATAAAGGATTGTGGGCAGTCATTGATATCAGATGGAATATAAAGGATTGTGGGTAGTCATTGGTATCAGATTGTGGACAGTTATTGATATCAGATGGACTATGAAGGATCGTAGGCAGTCATTGATATCAGATGGAATATGAAAGATTGTGGGCAGTCATTGATATCAGATGGACTATGAAGGATCGTGGGCAGTCATTGATATCAGATGAACGTTTAAAGACTGTAGGCAGTCAATGATATCAGATAAACTATTTATGATTATGGTCAATCCTTGATATCTGATGGACTATGAAGGATTGTGGACAGTCTTTGATATTAGATAAATGCTAAAGTTTCAAGTATGCAGTATCTGATATCAGATGACCTGTAAAGGATTGTGAACAGTCTGTGATGCCGTATGAATGTTAAAAGATTATATTCAGAATTTGTATCAGGTGGACTATAAAGGAATATGTACAGTCGTTGATATCATATGGACTACGAAACAAGAAACCTCTAAAGACTGTATGGCCGGATTGCAAAGCAAACATAGTCAAGATCAATGGTCAAAAGTCACAATATCAATTGAAAGCACTCGTCATAAAGAATCTATGTGTGAAGTATCAAAACCCTATCCCTATTGATTCAAAAGCCAAATTAAAGTTTCTTAAAACTAGGTCAAAGCCCAAGATTAAGGTCACTATGTCAAAAGTCATAGCATAATTTGAAAGCTCTAGTCATAAGACACATTTGTGCGATGTATTATGTTTATACTCGTCTTAGTGACTGAGATTTTGCTTCAACTAGAAACTTTAACTAAAATGTTGACAGACAGACGAACGGAGGGACAGACAGACGGACATCGCCCATCTATAAACCGGAATTGCTTTGCAATCCGGCCAAAAATGTGGACAGTCCTTTGATATCATACTCACCAAATGTCCGACCGTTTACTTACCATAAAACCTCTATACCAATCTTTGATTTCTGCTTTTGTGAACTTGGTGTTATTGGCCAAAAATTCCAAATCTTCTTTGGGAAGTTTCTTGCTCGATGACTTGTTGCCCATTTTGACTAGCTACCTACGAAATAGATAGTTACCTTTTAGTCTGCACTGACGACCAGACTTTTGCTCAACAGGGCATATATAGCAGTGGCGGATTTAAAGCCACATCCCCCTTTTCGTCGCATATTTACCAATAAAATCGAGATTTGGCACCAAAAATTGCTGACTAGTTTGACTAATACACATGCCCCCCCCCCTTTTTTTCGGAAACCCTGGATCCGCTACTGAGGGTTCCGGGTTCGATTCCTGGAATGTACCACTGTTTAAGAGTTTAGGTATTTCCTTCTTCTGAATAGCAATAGGACAGAAAAAATGTTGAAAGCGACATAAAGCACAAATCAGCCCACCAACAACGGTATGCTATGAGAAGGCACTACAGTCTTTTTTTAAGCCTGAGTGGCCTAGTGGATAAGTTGCTCGGCTCGTGATCGAGAGGTCCTGGGTTCGACTCCTGCCCTCGGCACATCGGTGTTCTGTCTTTCGGATGAGACAGTAAAAACAGAGGTCCCGTGTCACGGTAGGCGTGGCATGTAAAAGATCCCTCACTGCTACGGGTAGGTCCGTTGCAAAGGTTTAAACTTGTATGCAAAGCATCAGGCAGATGCTGTCACCGTATACGTGAAATAATCGTGGACCGACGTAAAACAATAATCAATCAATCAATAAAAACAGTCTTTTTATTTTGGATTTATGACGATCTAAATTTGCCGGTTTGTTTATACAGAATCTTAATCATTCAGATCTTTGTGTCTGCTTCTAGCACGTTGATGATTTGACCTACTTTTACTGCAGAAAATTGTCGTTTTGACCTCCCTCTATGACATACAACATCAATGGATGTACAAAAGCACACATAGGTAGGAGAACATGCGTAGTAAAAAATGTAATACTACGCATAATCCGTCTATAATATCAAATCAGATAGAATCCAGATAAATTGTTGTTCAATACTGACTTGAAAGAAATTACAATCAATGCTTGTAGCTTTTTGAAAAAGCGTGGAAAGAGTTTCCTTGGGTTGGAGTTTTCTGAACCCCCGTTTTTACAATTTTAATCCTAAATATAAACAATATGATTGTTATCAACACATCACTGCTGTCAAATGTTATTGTCGCAAAACTGAGTTTTCAAAGTATTTGATATACTGGATTTTTTCTTGTATTTTATGCTAGAGAGACATGAGCAGAGGTTTGACTGATACATAGAAGTGATGGGTCAAAACCTTTTCACATTAAGCCGAATGGAGTTGAAACCGACCAAGCACACAATAGATCGACAAATCTTTATATGTCCTGTTTTTAAAATCATACAAAAATGATCCAATTCGACATTAAAAAGTAAATCCCATCTCATTTAGAAGATAAATGCTTGTATTGCAGTATAACTGAGAAAAGAACCTCGCCCCAAATATCTAAGAAATCATTAGTGCAAACACTAATAAAACTAATACAATATACATTTATAATTAATAGAATGTAAAACATAGAACGGAAGTGAGTTACAGAACACACTGGTCATTATTGGATTCTGATTTAGGCTATACACAATTTCAGTAAAACAAATCCAAAATTTACAACATACATCCATTTTTAAATCAAGAAGACTTGACAATACTACAGACCGTAATTCGAGTGTATGGCCTCTAGTGGTGTGTTTAGTGAAATCGCGGGGCGTTAATCACCAGGTGGAGAGACAGATTCCAGTAAGATGCGGACAAATCCTGACGATTCTACCGGAAGTCGCTCTCCATTAATGGCTAAATGGACAATAAAATACCACTACGACAGACAGAATAATGATCACAAAGTGCTAATGTTTATTCTGGGGCTTTATAACTGACCTGGAAATGCATGTAGATTCGTAGTGACTTTTAGGCATTCACTTCGCTGTTCTGTGTACAAATATGAACAAAGTTTCCCCCTTCTCCAATCTAAAGAATATCTTCATAACTGTATCTATTGGTATTAAAGAAATAACATTCAAGGTTCAACCCCGTGTCGAAGTCAGTCATCGATTATTTCACGAATATGGTGACGGCATCTGCTTGATGCATTCCATAGAAATTTATAATTTTCTTTTTCTATCCGAAGCTGTGAGAATCCCTTTACGCGCTAAGCCTTCTGTGCTACAAGTCCTCGATTTTAACTGTCTCATTCGAAAGACAGGACTCCAGTGTACCCATGTAGGGAACTGAACCCCGGATCTCTGAGTCAGTGTACCCATGTAGGGAACTGAACCCCGGATCTCTGAGTCAGTGTACCCATGTAGGGAACTGAACCCCGGATCTCTGAGTCAGTGTACCCATGTAGGGAACTGAACCCCGGATCTCTGAGTCAGAGCCGAGCACCTCATTCAATGAGCTACGCCGGGTACGAAGTGTGAAAATAATCTCAACTCGAAAAACATCATCAAAACACACTAATATACGTAAAAGCTTTATATCGTTAAGATATTTGATACAAATGTTACGTATTAAACCAAACTTCTCTGGTTCTCTCTTTATGTCACGTCGTACAACTAATAATTAACTACCAATTTATGTATGTGTAGAATAAGTTTCAATGAAATGTATTGACCAAAAGTAATATATTCGTATTTATATCGATACCTGGGGGGTTAATTAATGTCTATCTTCAGGTTAAAGAAACACGACACCGTACAAAGACTAAGGCAGTTCAGAGTTATCAAAAGAAACTCAAATGATCAAACAATAAGACGAGGCACCTAGGATTAGCAAGTATCCCTGTCGGTTAGCCACGCCTGCCATATACTTCAGTGTCAATTTGGGTATAAAACAGCATATTGTTGTATGGTTGATTTGGGGGGAGGGGTTACGTTGTTACGGAATCGAACCTAGATCGTCTGCACGGTATTTTTTTTTTCAAATATAACCAACCTCTTCAACATAGTGGCGCAATCTGGGAATCGAACCCGGATTGTCTGCACGACAAGACAAGCACTTAACCACATCACTAACCCTACCCTTATGGCATACTGTAAAACATGGTATAATATAATAGGATGGTACAGTGATATAAAAGTACGATGGTATTTTGGCAAGGTGATACGATATTGCGGCGGTATAATGTCGACTTGCAGTTCTTTATATAAAGTTTTGTTATTCTATATTTTTCCCCTCTGTCATTTACATGTACCTTAAGTCCGTAATGTATTCTGGTCAAAATGCGTGGCTGATAGATGTTGTGAATATACATATAAATTTTACCTGTTATTGAATTCGCATACGATTTTTTTCTTTCTTTCTTTTTTTTTTATTGACATATTACTAGTAAAGATTCGATATGATTTTATTTGATTATTTATTAATTTATTTTCTTCCTTTTTTTCTTTTGATAAGTGAGAATTACCTCGGACTGAAAGATTATGTTGCAATTATTACAGAACTAGTGATATGTAATAAATTAGCAATTCCATTGTTACACAGAAATTTATCATATATAAGCGAGTATTAGGGAGACCTATTTTGTCTATGTTACATTTCTTCCATTTCTTTTTTAAGTTAAACCCTTGGAAGAAATCATTAGATTTGCCTTTATTTTCATTCATTTTTCAACATCTGTACATACAGAATGTGTATTTTGAAACCTAACCAGAGAGATTTCATTGGACAATTTATTTTTAGAAATGTTAAATGTACAATACATCTCATACATGAGAACAACACCATCAACAGAAAAATCTTCAAAGGGAAGTGAACGTAAACAACCTTCACCAACCATAATATATAGCTTCTAAATCATGAAATAGGGTCAAAATAAACGTGAAAACAATTAATGTACAAACTTTTGCCATTTTACGTTATGTAAGTGTCATCCATGGGCGTATAAATTTGATTAAGTATGATGGAGCGGTTACTGTGAGACCTACACCATTGTCAGGCCGTCTAACCGATCCTCTCTCTCTTACACTCAGATCTAGACCCAATGCCTGACCACACTGGCACTCGTCACACTTGTCAACACCTCTGGGGGTACGTTACATGAACACAAGACAAAAGGAGTAAATAATTAGATTACCTTCAATATTAATGAAGACGTATCGAATGGAATGTTAATCATTCTCCATAGATCACCTAGATATTACTTGCTTATAATGAAGAGTAAAAAATAACACCTATAGCATTATTTCGGTTATCCAATGTTTCTACATTAATAATTACTCCTTGATTTTGCAGTTCTGTGGGCGTTTTCACAAAGAATCATACGTGATTTCTTTTACGTACGTGCAAAATAAATCCTTTAGACATTAAGGAATCCGTACGTAAAAACTTATGGAAAACTTACGATTCATTGTGAAAATTCCTGTTGGAGATGTAGGAGAAACGACCAAAGAAATCCAGTGAAAGTATACTGCGCTTCATATATGCTTGTTTCCGAAAACTAGTAAATGAAGTCATTTTATAAACAAACCTGAAATTAAACGCTGCTCTCTCTCTATCTGTTTCCAAAAAAAAAAAAAACCCAAAAAACAAACAAACAAACTCTTATACAATCAACAACAGCCATATTGTGGAAAATGTTGAAATTTACATTGCCGGAAGGCTGTGACTGTGTTCTAGACAAGCTGGTTTCATCTACCACTAAGTTAATATTTTAATTTCCTCACTCTAAAACAAAATGTTCAATTTAGATAACAAAAATAAACTATTTACTTACGGATTAGAAGTGAAAAGGGAAGACCTTTGACCTCATTGAATCTATCTATCCATCAATAATTTCTTCAATAAATAAAACCGGGGGTGCTTTATACATCTGAGTCTATCGGGGCCTCACATATCAATATATGTAAGAAAGGTAACATCACACTAAATGATACCATTCCACAATAAACTGTTACATTTGCCCGCCGAGTAATCAATAGATTACTGCGGGTTCTCTTGATTGTTTCAAATATCCATAATTATCTCTTGTTCTATAAGCGAGGAGATCACATCGAGCAAAATCAATTGAGAATGTTGCCTCTCGGCTCCCTGTCAATGATGAAGTAAATACCTTCAAAGAATAAATTCATCTGTAATGTTTTCAATGAGGCAATATGGGGCAGGTGTAACATTAAACTATGTGTGGTAGAAATAAAGAGGAAAAGTGTATATAAATTAAAGGTATGATATAAGAAGTATACAATTAAATTCTAAAGTATCAAAAACTCATGGTATTTATTGAAACAGGATGATCCCTTCATCTATACGGGATGTCAAAATGAACTTCAATCTCGTCTGCAGAACAAAACTTCATGCTTTGCATCTATCCCATCCCACAAGAAGAAAACAATATATGTATATATTTAAGGAAAACTTTCCCATGTCCAGTTACATTTTCACTATGTCAAGGCGTGTGCGAGGATTCTGAATCGTAAAATCTTGACATTGTGAAGATGGCCCAGTTATAGTAATACTAAACACTATGTGTCTTTATACATAGCACAAACTCATTTGTGATTTAACATTAGGTGAGCAAATATACCAGCGTCGTAAATCAATTACATGTTAAATAAAGATCGACTGGCCAATGTCAACTTATGGCACAAGATGAAACAATATAATGAATTATTACATAGAAAATATAAGAAACACACAATTCTTACATTACGCTGTATACAATATTATTTTGAATTCAAAAGGAACATTGCGTGGGATGAATAATCATCGATATTGGTATAGATATGACGCTTATCATATTTCTAATATCTCACAATTCCATCAAACTTTTTGCATTGAACTATCACCAGAACCTGATTCAAGTCATATGATCAACGGTTGTGTCAAGCAAAGTCGATACAATAATATACAACAACATATGTATACTGTCCTCACAATGAATGATATTAAGATGTATTGTCCGACTGAAACATCATGAAATGATAAATTACATACAATGGTATGTCTAGACGTGAAAAGGCAAATACAATGTATATTCTGACTGCAGAGTGACTTTCCATAAAGTCAATAGTCTTTAAAGCTTGATCAAACTTTGATCGAGTGTTTGCCGGACGGATTTTGACGAAGTACATATACATTCTATTTTTCTACAAACCGTAGCTGACTTTAATGAAACTTGGCCAATCACAGTAAAATGTTAGAATAACAAATACATTTGTTTAGAAATGCACATTGCAAAATGGTGTACAAGGCATGAATTAGCAGGATGTCGACCAATAATATACATTAACTTGGTACTTGGTACAAGCTCCAATGCTGTATACGGTATAGTGAGTTGTATACTTATAGCCATTACAACAAACTGGCCTTTGGTTGTGATGAACCCAAAAGAGACATGTGTTCTGTTTGGGGGCAAGTGTTTTGACAGTTTTGAAGGAAAATCCTATATTTCAGCACTTCTTATGATTTTATAACACAAATCAATACTTTTAAGTGAATGTTCTGCTAAAAGTGGGGTGGGGTAAAACCAATCGTGTCATCGCTTCCCGCCTCCATCTGTCCTACACCCTTGAGCATACATCCCAGCAATCCCTTATTCCCTTTAAACAGTTCCCAATCATGCTTAACTCTTATGAGATTTTCTTTAATATAAAGTATCTCGTTATTTTATTATTAATACAAAGTATGTCTTAAAGCAACGTATGTCTGAATTTCATTTGAGCTTCAAGGAATTGACATTTCAATAAATATTGTCATAATACCAACAAATGACTGAACTCTAGCTTAGCTAGATAGCATACGTAAGCGACACCGTACGCTAAGTGAATTTACAATTTGCAATAAAAGTACAGTACATATGGTTATCTGTAGTTAAAAATGAATGGTAAGCAGAAAAATGTAACATTAAGATGGAGATGAGATTAGAGACATGGAGTAAGTGTCTTCTAGTGGTCAACCATCAACGCAAACTGTGAATAACTATGCTTATTTCCACACAGTTATACAAAACAATTAAATGATGATACTTCGTTTATAATGCCATTTTGTAAAAATTAAAAAAGAAAATAGTAAGACAAAGAGGAAACTCAATTTCTATGTTTCTAAAGGAAACCCCTGACAGCGCCTGAAAACCTCAGCAAAACAACCATAAAAGCAGAAACCAAATCGGTAATGCAACAGGGACTGAAAAACAAATCTTTGTAATAAATCGGTCTTAACACTGTAAATTTTAAAAATAGAAAGTATTCACAAAAATTTCAGAAAGTACTATTTTATGTTGTATCCAAAACAGTTTTATGCAAAATTGAAAAGTGCATAGCAGGAATGTGTACATATAAATTCCTATGAACAACAGGAAGTATCATTGGTATCGTTGTTGTTGTTGGGTGGGGGGGGGGGGTCCCGTAATTTTATCGAAAAGCTATTTCTTATTCTGTTTCATTAATATGAGAACAACCTATTATTTCTAATATTTTGCAATGGTTTGACCTCAAGTGCCTTATGTCTTGTATCACACAAGAATTCACATTTCCGTTAAATAGGCACTTGATGCACAGCTTAAGTTATTATGATATTTTGTGAGAGTCGATTTGTTTACTTTTCTCTGATTCATATGTTCTTCTTTTAACATTAGTGGACATCATTATGAGAGGACTGTAAATCAAAAGGCAGTATTATGTTTCCTAATCACTGTGACAAAGATAAATAATACAAGAGGCACAAGGAGGTCTATATTGCTCATCTAAACAAACTTTTGTTCATTCACATACTACTTGAAGAAATTCTCAGATACATGTACACATAATCTCTAATTGTGTTTTGACAATAGAAGACTGTAAACTTTCTTGTTTATATCGAATAAATCAAACCCATGATATAAAATTATGTGAAAAAGATTAAGTCAGCATTTTTCCTCTTAAATAATATTTTACGGTCTTGTTTTGGTATAAAATGAATTCAAACATTTTTGATGATCTATGCATTCAGTTTGAAAAAGTTTGTCAAAGGAGGGTACCCTCTGGGGCCTATATCATCCAGCCCATAAGCTGCCCCTTGAAGGAACTTGTCGAAAACAGCAATACAACATTTGTAGGAGACCTTGAGATTTTCATCCCTACCAAGTTTTAACAAAACATTCCATTAGGTCTGAAACAGATGACCATCAAATCCAATCATTAGAATCTAATCGTATATCCACCCATTTTCAACAAAGAATAATGAAATAAAAAAAATAAAATTAAAAAAAAAAAAAGAAAAGAAAAGAAAGAAAGAAAGAAATAGCCCCAAAAATCCGATTTGAAAGAAAAGAACAAACTTGATTTCTAATGACAGTTGCCATTAGTTTTTAAATCCATGCATTGCATCTGAAGATTTTCAAGAGAGGAAACCTTTGGGCATACTTTTGTCCATGGTGGTGCTGTTGACAGATCTGAATAAAAACACGAACTTTGTAGAGGTCCATTAGTATTACAAATATAACAAGTTTGGTCAAAATTTTTCAGGCGGTTTAGTAAACTAACCTAAATAAAATAACTCTCGTGCTGCATAACGAAGCCATATAGGTATTGCAAGTCAATAAAACTATCATATCCATGATTACAGGGATTCAGATAAATTAAGGAAATTTATGCCACATTGTTCCCTAGCATTCACAGAATGCCTAGAATGATTGCAACGCCTCCATCACAAATCGACAGAAAAAAATGAATTCAAGCAGCAGCAATTCAAGAAAAAAACCCGACTTAGATGAAAAGAATACACAGGTACTAAGAAACTTTCGCCTAGTAAAGTATAAAGTGTGCCATTTTATAAACTAAAATACAATTTTTCTCATATCAATAACGAAATGTGGTCTCTTTTCTAGATAATAAAAGCATAAATTAAAGGACATCCCTACGGAGTCGATATCAGAATTCCTTGGCATCCCAGATGCTTAAAATGATTGCAGCGCCGTCATAATACAGAGGCAGAAAGCAGAGGACAAAAACGAATTCAAGAATTGACTATTAGTATCGATTGAACTAGAAATGAAATCATAACCCAAAAAGAAATCATTAAATGGGCAATGTAATACATATATTGACTGAGCCTATCAGAAAGTGAGGAAACAATTTCAATGGGAGATATTGACTATCTAAGGCTGACACTGGCATATATATAGTGTTGTGATGATATACAGACGTTCATTTGGTTACAGAACTGATTGACTTGTAGAAAGATTTATTTTGTCTTGATTCAAGATGCAGGAGCAAAAGTTTGTCTGGCTTCTCCTTTTGGGTGTCAATTTGTATGGCGCTGAACGCGTGATTTACCCTCACAAGCGCTGGTGATTCCAATATAAACAGAGGATTGAATTATCACTCTTGTCAAAACGCCATCTCAGTGATTCATTACAATGGTTCTGTTCACTGATACAAAATCAATTCAAACCGTCAATTAAAATGTCTTTCACAAAGAGCACAGAAATCACGAATCTCGCTAAGATATGTTAGAGATCATCTCCCATGACGTCACTATACCAAAACACTGGATAGAAAGATTGGAGCAGTTAAATGTAACCTAACTTGCATTTTGTCAACAGATCGCAGTACAGTAGTTTGTTCATACCCTTAATCAGGAACCATAACATGATATCGGATAGTCGGTAACAGTTGTAGAAGTAATATATACAGAAAGTGAATATATCATCAGACGAGTGCCAGTAACTCGCCATATCAAAACAAAATACACATTATAACTAGCAACGAGATAACACATATAACAAATTAATAGTAATGCACGGAATTCTTTACATGGACTTTTTACGTAGACTTTATTTTTGCGAGACTTTGTCTTAAGCGGACTTTTTGGAAGGACTTTATTTTAGAATGGACTTTTTTTAATGACTTAATTTTTGCGCGGGCATTTTTGCGATGACTTTAATTTTGAGAGGCCTTCATTCTTGAGTGAACTTTATGCGAGAATTACTCCATGCAGAAATAGAGTCCTCAATTCCCTTAATTCAACTGTTAAAGAAATAAGATATATAGCAACAAGAGCAACGCCTAGCGTGGCATAATACGCCCGTCGCTTAATTCGGACAGGATCAATTCGCATTTCGCATGATTTTCATGAAAAACATCTGACGTTTACTGAAGTTAATTGCATTTCATAGCATTTTATTATAAGAATGTCCAAGGGCAATAACTCCTGCAGAAATGGTCCTATCCAACCCATCTTGGAACTTGACGTGCAAAGAAAAACTGAGGTGGAAAAGTACTTCCGCCACGCAACATGGTGCGTGTCTAGAATGCTAAAAAATACTCTATCTTTCCATGTAATTTCTTTAATTTCTCAAAAGTAACATGCATTAATGATGCATTAATTTCTTTATTACAATTCTTATATTCATTTAATCCAATTATGCGAGAAAAGATCAATTTTATATTACTAAGCATGTGATTTGCTATACGCCGGGTACTACTTCCATGACCAAAGTTCATGGGCTTATGAACCGAGTCTGTTTAGCATGGTTCATCGAAGGAATTAGACTAGCATTGTAAATATGAAACTATGAATAAACATATCCGTTTTTCTGCGGGAACTTTTGACTTAAATTCAGTAAGCATCACCTAATATAAGCAAATATTTTGCTAACAGTCGCCCAAAATACATTTTCCTGCAAACTTACGAGGAATAAGCATTTTCTGTCGATAATCGTATCTTGCTGTTTCATCTTTTTATGATAAAGAAAGGCCCAGAAAAAGATGACCAGGTAAGGAACTGGACCATCGATTTTGACTTAAATCTAATAGCACGTCAATGGACTTTTGAAGCTACCATATTTGTTCATTTGTCTGATTTGTTACTGCATTGAATTTAAATTGGCAATAGCTACGTGCACTGTTCTTTGGCAGGTTCATTTAGAGTGATGTTATTTATGAACAAGATATATTTTAAAACATAAGACCAGTCTGTGGGGAGTAATATTAAACCTCGGACAGTACAATATTTTACGATAAATCTTCGTCAGTAAAGCTCTCATCGCTATTAATCCATTACAGCTCTTTGCCAGTTTTTTACTTTTCAGCGGTAGCTTTGTATTATAGCTCTGGTAAGTAATTTACTACAGTTCCTCGTCAGTAATTTATTATATATGTAGCTCCCGATAGTAATTTACTAGAGCTTAACATCGGTAATTTACTACATTCACTAGTAACTCATTATAGCTACCGCTAGTATTTTACTATATCTTCTCGCCAGTAATGTACTACAGTTTGTCGATAATGCATCTTAATTTCCGCTTGGTACATGTATTTACTACAGTTCGTCAGTAATGTATCCTAATTTCCGCTTGGTATATAGTACAGTTCATCAGTAATGTATCCTAACTGCCGCTTGGTATATAGTACAGTTCGT
Source organism: Pteria penguin (assembly GCA_035048485.1). Taxonomy (NCBI): domain Eukaryota; kingdom Metazoa; phylum Mollusca; class Bivalvia; order Pterioida; family Pteriidae; genus Pteria; species Pteria penguin. The sequence goes on from CM068580.1 coordinate 13,518,673, forward strand.
CAGTAATGTATCCTAATTTCCGCTTGGTATTTACTACAGTTCGTCAGTAATGTATCCTAATTTCCGCTTGGTATATACTACAATTCGTCAGTAATGTATCCTAACTTGCGCTTGGTATCTACTACGGTTCGTCAGTAATGTATCCTAATTTCCCCTTGGTATATAGTACAGTTCATCAGTAATGTATCCTAACTTCCGCTTGGTATTTATTACAGTTCGTCAGTAATGTATCCTAATTTCCGCTTGGTATATAGTACAGTTCATCAGTAATGTATCCTAACTTCCGCTTGGTATTTATTACAGTTCGTCAGTAATGTATCCTAATTTCCGCTTGGTATATACTACAATTCGTCAGTAATGTATCCTAATTTCCGCTTGGTATATAGTACAGTTCATCAGTAATGTATCCTAATTTCCGCTTGGTATCTACTACAGTTCGTCAGTAATGTATCCTAATTTCCGCTTGGTATATACTACAATTCGTCAGTAATGTATCCTAATTTCCGCTTGGTATCTACTACAGTTCGTCAGTAATGTATCCTGACTTCCGCTTGGTATTTTCTACAGTTCGTCAGTAATGTATCCTAATTTCCGCTTGGTATTTACTACAGTTCGTCAGTAATGTATCCTGACTTCCGCTTGGTATTTTCTACAGTTCGTCAGTAATGTATCCTGACTTCCGCTTGGTATCTACTACAGTTCGTCAGTAATGTATCCTAATTTCCGCTTGGTATTTACTACAGTTCGTCAGTAATGTATCCTGACTTCCGCTTGGTATTTTCTACAGTTCGTCAGTAATGTATCCTAATTTCCGCTTGGTATTTATTACAGTTCGTCAGTAATGTATCCTTACTTATTTTGGTATTTACTAAAGTTCGTCAGTAATGTATCCTGACGTCCGCTTGGTATTTACTACAGTTCAGCAGTAATGTATCCTAATTTCCGCTTGGTATTTACTACAGTTCGTCAGTAATGTATCCTAACTTCCGCTTGGTATTTATTACAGTTCGTCAGTAATGTATCCTAACTTCCTCTTGGTATTTATTACAGTTCGTCAGTAATGTATCCTAACTTCCGCTTGGTATTTGCTTCAGTTCGTCAGTAATGTATCCTTACTTTCGCTTGGTATTTACTACATTTCGTCAGTAATTTATTATAATTTATGTTTAGTATTTATTACAGTTCATCAGTATTGTATTCTGATTTCTGCTTGGTAGTAGTATAATTTAATACGATATTTTCCTAGTAATATTCATTACTCATTGCCAGTTAGTTACTGTATTGTTTCTTGCCAGTGATATATATCGCCAGTTATGTATAACAGATCACCAGTTATGTACCATGGCCTCTACTAGTAATTTACTGTAGTTCCTTGCCACTTATTTACTACAGCTTCTTTATTTTCTACACTCCTCACCACTAATTTATAATTATGGATCATAACTAGTAATTTGTTTAATACCTCACTAGTAATTTCTATGAACCCTCGCTAGTAATATATAGCTCAGAAAGGGATCGGTGCTGTTGTATATTCATGAAAAGAGTAATTGATTTTGCTGTATGTGTTCAATGCAATTTGTTTAGTGTATTTATCATCAGTTAAATTTGATGGGTTTCCGATATGCTGATAGGTTGGTCTTGTATAGACCTTTCCAGTGTGCAATAACTACATAGTTATCTGTCCTTTATTGATAGGTGGCGCAATCATCATCCGCCATTAAGGTAAACCTGAAGCAGTGAGGATTATATTACTAACCAAAGCTACAGGAACGAGGTTTTTCTGCGTCATCCGAAAGACAGGACACTAACGAGTCCCCGGGACTCCACGGCCACGAGCCATGCTACACGGTTGTGATACAGCACATTTTCACCCATTGTAAACCTCCCCCGGAGGATTTACTACATAGAAAACTATCGCCTGGGAAGCAATACTATATAAAAAAAAACCTAACACAACTCTTGCTTGATAGCAACACCCGTAACTTACCCGTCGAAATGATACCACAAGTATAGAAATTTATATATATATATATATATTTTTTTTTTAAATGTTTAATAGAAGACTTCACCAACTTCGATAATTTTCACATAAAAATTGGTTTTACATAGTAACAATTAATTTTACATAGTTTTGATGTATCAATTAACATGTTACAATTGTTTCACTTAGTTTTGGTATAGTAATTTTCATATTAAAACTGTGTTTTACACAAATTAATGTAATACTTTCAATGTAAAAGAAAAATAGTTTTACATAGTTTCTCTTATATAGACATCTGATTTCTTATTTCAACATTATACATTATGACGTCACATGCCAATTTAATTGACGTATACTAGTATGTCTATATATGTACATAAATTAGTGTTTATATATGCACATGTGTATATGCATATACATTACATGTATTTATGTATATATGTCTGTAACTATGTGCTGTCCCTTTCATTTTCTTTCAATAGTATATATTCTTTGACTGATGTTTAAACTCATATTGTTAAATATGTTTATGTATATGTCATAATATGTACTAATCTCTGTCAGAGAGGTTTGTAGGTTGATTGGTGTTTTACGTCGTTTTCCACAATTTATCAGTTATATCGCAACATGGCAGCAGGAGGTTACCAACCTCTTAAACATAGTGGCGCAACCCAGATCGTCGGCGCCGCAAGCCAAGCGCTTAACCACTACACCAAGCCTGCCCCTCTGTCAGAGAGGAAATAAATAATGAATGAATAAACCTCGTTTTGATGTAGTAATTTTCATGTAACAATTGGTCTGACATGGTTCTGATATGATGATTTTCGAGAAACAATTGGTTTTACATAGTTTTGTTGGTCAGGTTTCTCTTACTCATCCTAGATGCCTATTTCCAAAGTTTCATTAATGTCCACAATGGTATATATACAGTACAAAGTCGTTTTGGGTGTCAACGTACCACAAGTCTCTCTCTCTCTCTTTCTCTCTCTCATATTATATCTTAATGTTAAGGAAGGATAGACTAAGTATCAGAAATATTACACACCTCTTCTTCTCATGTACTTAATTTATACGATAAAATTTCTGTTTTTACTGGAAGTGAATTAGAACATATAAAAAGTTTACAGAAAACCATACTCGCACTCACACTAATTGACAAAAAACCATGATAACTGACAAACTATTCTCGAATAAAAACTCGCCGCAAGTAAAACAAAAAAGCATCCAGAACGACTCATTACACTGAAATTCATAAGAGCAAACGAGGAAAGGAAATTGCTCTGTGTAATTGTAAAAGCATCAGGTAGTGTAGTATAAACAAGAATATATATATATATATATATATATATATATATATATATATATATATATATATATATATATATATATATATATATATATATATATATATATATAGATAGATAGATAGATGTAAAAAGCGATCAATATACATTGTAAAAGGATTTAACTTCCAGTTATTAAAACAACAAAACAAAAGAAATATCATAAAAATGAATTGCATCGGTTAAATACAACAAAAAGCATTATGGTTTTCTATAGATTAAGGGGGTTAGTAAATCTTAATTGGAAAACAATACATATAGGAAAAGAGGAAATAAGGAAACCAAGAACATCACAGAGACATAATAAGCAGCTTTTTACAAAAAGGAATGGTGCTTGTCGAGGCTACTTCATTTAAAATGCATTGAGATATGGTAAAGCAATTTTTGTCGAACGGAAAAGAAAATTGATTGTAGTAATGTGTGAGCATTGTCAGAGCTTGCCATTTCCTAATCTATTATGACATTTGTATCCTGTTTTTATAGAGAACAGGAAACTGTAATTCTGAAGGGGAGTCACTGAGGTCTCTTAAATAACACGTTTCCCAACCATTACTACCCTATGGAGAAAAGACTCATCATTTTGGATGTCACTGAGATTGTCTGTTGACTAAGCAAAGCATCTGGCCGCTAGATGTCACTTACATGCTATGATGGACCACAACGCTAAATGACATTAAGAGAAAAATTGGTATGGTATGGCGGTTTGATTGTACTTATATCACTGCAGCATCGCGCCATAGTACCATTGTACAATCGTGTAATTGTACCCTTATATCACTGTAACATCGTGCCACTGTACCATTGTACAATCGTGTGACCGTACCATCATATTACTGTACAATCGCGCCAAAGTACCATCGTGTAACCGTACCCTTATATCACTGCAGCATCGCGCCATAGTACCACTGTACAATCGTGTAACTGTATCCTTATATCACTGTACCATCGTGCCCTAGTACCATTGTACCATTGTGTAACTGTACCCTTATATTGTACCATCATTCCATAGCACTATTGTACCGTCGTGTAACTATAATCTTATATCACTGTACCATCGCGCCATAGTACCATTGTCCCATCGTGTAACCGTACCATCATATCATTGTACCATCGTGCCATAGTACCATTGTACAATCGTGTAACCGTGCCCTCATATCACTGAATCATACTGCCATAGTACCATTGTCCCATCGTGTAACCGTGCCCTCATATCACTGTAACATCGTGTCACAGTACCATTGTACCATTGTGTAACTGTACCCTTAAATCACTGTACCATCGCGCCATAGTATCATTGTACCATCGTGTAATTGTACCCTTATCGCGCCATAGTACCATTGTACAATCGTGTAACTGTACCCTCATATCACTGAATCATCCTGCCATAGTACCATTGTACAATCGTGTAACCGTGCCCTCATATCATTGTAACATCGTGTCACAGTACCATTGTATAACTGTACCCTTATATCACTGTACCATCGCGCCATAGTACCAATGTATCACAGTGTAACCGTGCCCTTATATCACTGTACCATCGTGTCATAGTACCATTGTACCATAGTGTAACCGTGCCCTCATATCACCGAATCATCGTTCCAAAGACTGGCATAGTACCTTCGTATCATCGCGTTACCGTAAAACACCATCGAACAAAACAATGTTTAACACTATGCCAACAAATTTGCCAATGAATATGGCAGAGATCGTCTGAATGAGAAGGGCTACTCAAATGATGATATTTAGGTCGTCAGACCCAGTATCCATTATATGTCATCAATATCGGACAGCTACATGTCAACAAAACCATATGTTGTCATAGAGTTTGGAATGACACTGAATCATTCCTTAATTTTTTTTTTCATTTCCCCATGATGAATGAAAGGTATTGACATCGTCTGTTTCCATTGTAGTTCAAGTACCGATATCCATTAGGTCATATCAGAATAAATCGGATTACTGATATTGATAATCTATAAGCATAACTTTGTCAACTTCAATTCAGCACTACAATGTTTCAAATCAGAAAAAAAAATGCAAATGATGAAAATAAACTCAATGAACATTGTCACACTTTCTGTTATCTTTAATCAATCAGCTTATGGTTAATTGGTAGAATGCAACAAATATTTACATCCATATCAGAACGAAGCTTGGCTGATATCAATATTCTCTAATTGATTGCAATTATTTACATTAAGTAGTCGTGACTATATATCCAAATTCTTTGAAATCTATTCGCCGTTTTACATAGGCAATAGGGGTTATCCAATAATGTCGTCAAATGGCGTCATTTAGCTAATCTGCTAACTGTTACGGAATGTGTTAAAGACAATCAGAGAGCACAAAACCAAATTAAATCAATCGATTACCAGTAATGGCCCAGTAATTATTAACATATCGTACGTGGGACATCGGGGACCACCAACAATTAATACAAGATTAACATCGTATAACAATTCTATATATGTATAAATTACGTGGAATCTCGCGAGAGTTAAGTCCTCCTCAACGATTGGTTTAAACTGCAGTTACTTTACAGAATGAAGTATCAAAAGTCAACATTTGAATACAGATATTTTATCATAGCTACAGCTTGCTATCGCTGCGCGTAGATACTAGGGGAGGTAAATAAGTTCATAGAACAAAGGGGTTAAATTAGAGGGAGGCTGAAATTTTCTACCTTATTTTTCAACGTAATCCCCCCTTAGGTCAATGCATTTGGTCCACTTTTCCTTCAAGCAGTCCATGCCTTTAAAATAGAAGTCTCCGATTTGCTCCTCCAGCCAGGCCTCTGTGGCCGCCTTAAGGGCTTCGTCATCTCGAAATCTGGTTCCACGCAAGTAGGACTTCAAATTTCGAAACAGGTAGTAATCACTGGGAGCCAAGTCTGGACTGTAAGGTGGGTGACTCAACTGCTCACACATGCACTCACAAATAGCAGCTTGTGCAACACTTGACTTGTGGACAGGAGCATTGTCATGCAAGAGAAGGACACCAGCGGCAAGTTTTCCCGTTCGCTTTTCCCTAATAACAAGCCGTAATTGCCTGATAAGGTCAGCATAGTAGGCCCCGTGATGGAAGTACCAGCAGGTTTGTAGTCTACCAATATAACCCCTTTCGAATCCCAAAACACCGTGGCCAGCTGATGGTTGTGTTCTAAACTTCTTCGGCGGGGGTGAGCCAGGGCGCTTCCATTGCATGGACTCTTTTTTAGTGTTTGGGTCCAAGTGATGAATCCATGTTTCATCTCCAGTCACAAGCCCAGTGTGGAAGTCTTCTGGATTAGCGTTATAAACTTCAAGAAGTCGCGACTTGACTCCACCTTTTGCTATAGATCCTGTGGATTCAGGTTTCTGGGGACCCATTTGGCAGATATCTTTGACATACCCAAATGCTCATGAATGATGATAGTAGAAACACTTCCATGCGAAATACCACACTCTCTAGCAAGTTCATTAAGTTTGATTCTACGATCATTCAACACTAGCCTCTCAACGCGGTCGATCATCTCCTGGTTGATGACATCTACAGGCCGACCTGACCTTGGGTCATCTTCCAGGGAGATGCGTCCCCGTTTAAATTCAGATGACCACTTTGCCACTGTGGAATACTGAGGGCTACTATCACCAAACACAGCAGCCATGCGACGATGAATTTCTTTGGCATTTTCTCCCTCTTTAGTGAGGAACTTTATAACAGCTCTAAATTCAATGTTCTGATTTGCCATCTTGACCTATGGGTATAGTGTTTCAACTACAGTGCAAGAGCAAAAAATATACATGTGGACTGTACGGCTGTTGTCATTCAACTGACAAAGGTTTATACTTAGATGGGGTGAAAAAAATTTCAGCCTCCCTCTAATTTAACCCCTTCGTTCTATGAAGTTATTGACCTCCCCTCGTATTATAAGATCTAGACAGGCATTGCCAGTCTAACATTTGGTCAAGTAAAGTCTTGACTTATAACCCAAATGCAAGATATAAAAACTGCTAGTAAACCCACAGATTTGTTCACCAAATCAACAATTATTTATCAAGCAAATTTCTGAATTGCCCCTAAAGGAAAAACATCCCCCCTAAAAAAACCCCAAAAAACAAAAAATAATAAATAACAAATGAAAAATAAGCCCAAAATAAAGAGTATAAAACACATATATAGTGTCACGAAAATTTTTGATCACACGGCAGTCTTGATGCCGACTTGCGACGGTCAAATGGCATGATCCAATATGGTTAACCAGTTTACTACCATGACCTGCTCACTTTCTAGAAAACAGTGTTATCACAGACACATACATCCACAACCATGGTTAGACGGCTGTATGCATGATTCGGTACCATAGGTCTTGGGTTCGAGTCCCCGTTGCAGGAACGTATATACATGAAATATAGTGTGCCTTTTAGCTATAGCTTCTTTGTGCATTATATATATATATATATATATAAATATATATATATATATATATATATATATATATATATATATATATATATATATATATATATATATATATATATATATATATATATATCGAATCAGGTCTACGATTACACGGGACCTAAGTTTTCACTGTCTTATCCGAAAGACAAGATACCGACGAGTCACTAGTAGGACTCGTACCCGGGACCTTCTCAGTAATAAGCCAAGCGCAGAACTGTTTGCGCAATGCTGCTTGGGTCAAATCATCCCTATGGTAAAATAAAGGTACAGATATCTGCATAACACACCTGTGGTCAAATACAATCGATAACTTTTTGTAACAAGATGAACGAAAAACAAGGTATACGAAAACAAAAACGTTGTGTTTCATCAGTAGTGAGAATTTTCAGCTAAGTCAAGGAATAAGTAAATCGTATTTTTTTTTTTGGGGGGGGGGGGGGGAATATAGGTCAACAGAATAGTATATCGCACCTGAAATAAAATACTCAGTAATGTTCACTAGACAATCTTTAGAATCAATAATGAAAATATCTCATGAATCGGAGTTAAACACAGACACTGTTGCGTGATTCCTTTCTACATGTACGAGTTATGTTATCTGCCGAGCTCAAAAGTATAACATCAATAATGGTACATGATTCATTAATTAAATTGTGTCACAACTCAAGAGTAATGCATGCTTGCGTGACCTTAGTACATCTGAGAGAAAGCTTTGGAATACTGCAAGGCGAATCAGATCATGCTTTCGCCAATACCGATACCGACACAATCTTACAACAGTTAACCAACAAAGTGATTTATCTGCCCTTTATAGGAACTCTCTCACTTTCTCCATATCAATATGGAGTAAAATAAAGGTGACTGATATGTCTATTACCAGATCTCACAATGGTCAATTAACCTTGCAATAAGGACAGTAAACTACATTACCAGTCAGTCACAACCTTTAGCTAATAATAGCTAAATGAACAATGGCTGATAATTGACCATATTAAAACCGTCCATATTTTCTAGATCTCTTCAATGATATTTCCATTAAAAGAAGAAATTGCTCAACAGTGTTGCCATGGAAATAATCATAAGGGTTTCGAACATACTACTAAGTGCTCAATAAAACATCATAACCCAGGCTGAGGTAAAAATGGTAAAAAGAAAACTAAACAAAACACCATAACCCAGGCCGAGGTAAAAATAGTAAAGAGAAAACTAAACAAAACACCATAACCCAGGCCGAGGTAAAATGATACAGAGAAAACCAAACAAAACACCATAACCCAGGCCGAGGTAAAAATGGTACAGAGAAAACTAAACAAAACACCATAATCCAGGCCGAGGTAAGAATGATATAATGGTGTAGGGAAAACTAAACTAAACACCATAACCCAGGTCGAGGTAAGAATTACAGAACGATAAGGGAAAACTAAACAAAACACCATAATCCAGACCGAGGTAAGAATGATATAATGGTGTAGGGAAAACTAAACAAAACACCATATCATAGGTCGAGGTAAGAATTACAGAACGATAAGGGAAAACCTAACAAAACACCAAATCTCGGGACGAGTGAAGAATGATATAATGGTGTAGGGAAAACTAAACAAAACACCATAATCCAGGTCGAGGTAAAAATGATATAATGATATAGGGAAAACTAAACAAAACACCATAACCAAGGCTGAGTTAAAAATGATTTAATGGTACAGGGAAAACTAAACAAAACATCATAATCCAGACCGAGGTAAGAATGGTATAATAATATAGGGAAAACTAAACAAATCACCATAACTAAGGCCGAGTTAAGAATGATATTATGGTAAAGGGAAAACTAAACAAAATACCTATAATGGTATAGAGAAAACTAAAAACATCCAAAGCCCAGGTCGAGGTAAGAATGGTATAATGGTGTAGGGAAAACTAAACAAAAACACCATAATCCAGACCGAGGTAAAAACGATATAATAGTATAGAGAAAACTAAATCAAAGGCTTGAAGAGCCACAAAGGCGTCGAGCTAAATTTATTTAAAGCTGTCAAAAGTAGCAGAAATTGACCAGTCGTATTCTTCTTTTTTGTTGAATTCCGATAATGTTTGGAATGGAGTAAAAATAAAAGCTTAAGGACCAACAGCCATATACATGTATCATATAATATATCATCATAACATTTTATTGTTCTTTACGTTATTCTTGCAGAAATATGTCAAATGTCTTATCACAAAGAATGTACATGTGAAATCAATCGAACACCATTGCCTTTTTTTTAACATGTGAAATCAATCGAACACCATTGCATTTTTTTAACAAAAATAGAAATGGACGAGTTGTTACTAATGCCTGTAAAATATGGAAGCCTTATGCTTAATTTGTTTTAAGATATGGTCAGGTCTAGGTTACAGTTTTTGTCTACGCTACTAACACTGACACTGAGGCCAACAGCTTGTATATATCGTCCAAACACACTAGTTATTATTCGGTCGTTTATTGTATGTGCACATGTAAGGGCTACAACGCCATGCGGTTCGCCGTAATGACGCAAGCCATTTGTGCATCACAATCGCACTTTATCGGTTGATTTGGATTATATCTTCACATGTAAGTTACGTAATTTATTTTTCATGCATTCAGTCTAAAATTCTGTCTTAATCCATGCTATAATCCTTTACATCCGCATTTAATTTTGTAGGCGATTTGAAAACTCTCTCAGCTGCCATTTTTTAGGCCCTCGTGCGAACTTTTCCAGATATGGGGAAGACCATGTGATATATACACATGCTACTTCCCTTATAAGGAAAAAATTAGGCGTGGCTTTAGAAATTTTAGCGGGAAAATACACAACTACGCAAAAACAATTAGTTCCTATTTACATAAAGCTATTTGGCTTTGTGACCAATATCTTGATCATTTAATGCTATTTCGATTGCAACCTAAGCTTTTTTAAAAGCTATGCTTGTTTAAGATAAACTGGAGTTACCTGCTCTTGCTTGCTATCGCTGCGCGAAGAGACAAGTGACCAACGCCATTTTGTAGAGGCTATTCCCTGTCCAGCAAGTGTTATTTATAGCACAGGCGGTAAGGGCAAATAAGAAGCTGTACACACTGCGTGTAGATATTTTTAAAATTCGTCTGCAGTAGCATACACAACATATGTATACAGTACCTGATGTAATTTACGGGAGGCTTGTGATGTTTAGCCTTGATGATGTAATTAATTTTGTCGATATTTGTTAATTCTAGTTTAAATGAATGAAACAAAACGAAATTCAGTGAAACAAAAATAACCGACAACGCATCACTTGAACCTAGGTCAGTCTCGTTATGAATTAGTGGTCACCTGTCTATATACTGCCAGTCTATATTTAGGATTCTATGGAATATTTTATTTGTTCTTTTTTAGACTGAAATTTATATCTAAATATATTACTATTATTATATTATTTATATTATTATATATGTTTCGAAGATCGCGCGATCGGTTTCCATATTGGCGCTTATATGTCAAATTAGGCCTTGATCGCGTGTGTTACAAGCGTTCTACTACGATTTCTCCAAATAAGGCAATATGTCACGTGGTCTTCCCCATATTTGGAAAAATTCCCATGAAGTGCGATTGTAATTCATACTGGCTTGCGTCATTACGGCGAATGAATATTTTAACACATACAATAAGCGACAGAATAATAAGTGTTTTAGGGCAATATATTGATAATTTAAGTTAAGCAGACCTATGCTTAAACGTATTTCTGTACAATGAAATTTCAATAACAAGGATAACAAAGCCGGTTTTGCAAGAACTTTTACTACTTTAAGTACTTTAAAGAAGGTACTACTTTGTTACGTGAATTAAAAAGACGGCGCAGAGGTAAAATTTTTACGATCGCTAGAAGACTGTCGAGCAAATGCTCGACGCCTAAAAAAAAATCCAAAGCCCAGGTCGAGGTAAAAAGGATATAATGGTATAGGGAAAACTAAACAAAACGCCATCATCCTGGCCGAGTGAAGAATGATATGATGGTGTAGGGGAAACTAAACAAAACACCATAACCCAGGTCGAGGTAAGAATGATACAATGATTATTGGGAAAACTAAACAAAACACCAAAACTCAGGCCGAGTTTTCATTATGACGTAAAGGACTAGATAGTGACGTCACAATTTTTGTGACCTCGGCCTCGGCCGATTGTATATTACGATAGTAAATTCGCTTTGAGAGCGCATGTGCAAACTCCATTTGCGTGGCATGTTGGGTAATAATCTAGTACTAAGAAACAGTATTAGCACATAATTCTGCTGTAAATATTGAGATTCTAGAAATAAATCTTATGAAATGTTCACAATTTAAAAAAAAAAAGATTTGCTCACTACAAAAACCAACTTATTTCCGAATATTGACGAGAACATCCGAGAGACTTTCCTAAAAAGGAAAAAAAGGCGCGGCTACTATCCTAATAAGGAAAAAATGAGGCGTGGCATCAGAATTTTTAGCGGGAAAATTCACAACTGTGCATAATAAGATGGTTTTATAAACAAGTACATGTAATTCCTATTTACATAAAGCCATTTGGCTTTTTGACCAACAATTTAAAGATTTAAAGCTATTCCGATTGCAGCCTAAGCTTTTTAAAAAGCTACGCTTGTTAAAGCAATAACGTCAAAATAAAAATCCCAGCAAAGAGTTGCATTTGGGGTCTAGGGCCGCTTATATCATGTAAAATATAAAGAACGACTATTGAGTGTAGTTATTCGGTTTAGCTATAATATGGAAGGAATATCGGAAATAGAGAAATATCCACTAGAATACTGGATGGTGGTTTGATGCTCCGATGTACCTGATCAAACTGCTTTCTTAAGTGTAGATAAATCCTTACACGACAATAAATTTGCCTTATTGTAAATGACTGTGTAAAACGTTAAAAGCTACATTCACGTTAGTATTAAGGCACGGTCTGCTCACAGAGAGCACCTTAATAGACCCTCTCACTGGAACACTCATTCTACCTATAAAGAAATATCCTCCAGTCAAAAGTTCCTCTTATCATCACGTTTAATGTACCCAGTACATTAAATTTGAAGAGTACAGTGTAAATAATGATGGTAAAGTGGTTTCGGTTGTAAGGCTTTAATAGTGGAGAATAAGAAGAGATTGTCCGAAATGAAGCCTCAATCCTTAATAGTACAAGTATTACACTGCATAGGTGAGAACATAGGCGAAAACTCAAACGAGAAAAAAATGGCTAAAATAATCCGGCCAAAAGAACCGTGGTACAAACTGTCTCCAAATCCATTGTATAAATTGTCTCTAAATCCATAGCGGAAACCGTCTCCAAATCCATAATAATACAAATTGTCTCTAATTCCATAAGTCTCCAAATCCATAATAATACAAACTGTCTACAAATCCATTATACAAATTGTCTCCAAATCCATGATACAAACTGTCTCCAAATCCATAATACAAACTGCCTCCAAATCCATAATAATGGAAATTGTCTCTTAATCCATCCATAATGATACAAACTGTCTCCAATTTCGATGACTAACATCATTCAATAAAACAGAAATAAATTCTGAAAACAGAGGAATTACACTACAGCAATGTTTAGTGCGCAGCTAAATTACACGATTATATTGTTTAGTATGCAGCAAAACTACACGATTAAATTGGTTAGTATGCAGCAAAACTACACGATTAAATTGGTAAGTATGCAGCAAAACTACACGATTAAATTGGTTAGCATGCAGCTAAACTACACGATTAAATTGGTTAGTATGCAACAAAACTACACGATTAAATTGGTTAGTATGCAGCAAAACTACACGATAAAATTGGTTAGCATGCAGCAAAACTACACGATTAAATTGGTTAGCATGCAGCAAAACTACACGATTAAATTGGTTAGCATGCAGCAAAACTACACGATTAAATTGGTTAGTATGCAGCAAAACTACACGATTAAACTGGTTAGCATGCAGCAAAACTACACGATTAAATTGGTTAGTATGCAGCAAAACTACACGATTAAATTGGTTAGTATGCAGCAAAACTACACTATTTAATTGGTTAGTATGCAGCAAAACTACACGATTAAATTGGTTAGTATGCGATTATACTACACTACAGCAATGCTTAGTAGGCAATGAAACTACCCGACAGCAATTCTAAGTGGGCACTAAAACTACACGACAGCATTGTTCAGTAGACGATCCCACCCACCCCCCTCAAAAAAAAAAAAAAAAAAAGAAAAGAAAGAAAGGAAAAAAGAAAAGAGAAAAACCCAAAAGAACCCCAAATAACTGCACGACAGCATTGCTTAGTTGTTAGTAAGCAGTATAACAACATGTCAGTATTGCTTAGTAGAAAGAAAACCGACACGACATAATTGCTTAGTAGGCGATAAAACTTCATGACAGCAATTCTAAGTGGGCAGCAAAACTACTCGACAGCATTGTTTAGTAGGCATTAAAACTGCACGACAGCATTGCTAGTAGGCATTAAAACTGCATGACAGCATTGCTTAGTAGGCATTAAAACTGCACGACAGCATTGCCTAGTATAAATCAAAACGCACGACAAATGGCCTCGTAAGCAGTAAAACTACATGTCAGTATTGCTCAAAAGACAGGAAAGCAACACTGCCTGCAGCCTTGCTTAGTAGGCAATAAACTACACGACAGCAATGCTTAGTTGGCAATAAAACTACACGAAAGCAATGCTTAGTGGGAAATAAAATTACAGCATTGCTTAGCGGGCAATAAAACCGCAGGACAGCAATGCTTAGTGGGCAATAAGACAGACACATGTGGTAAGTGGTACAGAAGTGAGCATCCTCTGTCGATGAAACACGACCTCCATGTATGATCCTACATGTCAATTTTAGTATGATATACAGCGGACTTAGATTCCTCCACCTATACACAATTAGTGCTTACTTCATTTTTATTACTCTAAATACAGCAGATTGTACCTTAACTACCATATAAATTTATGATCTCTTACCAAAGACCCTTTAAAAATTGGCTCACCCCATGAAATGAGCAGGAGTTTATGATATCGCCCTCTCGGCGTCCGCGTCCACAACGTATAGAAGTTTCATTTCTTTGATATCAGACATAGGATTTCAAATCTACTCTAAAGATACATCTATATATGTTAAGAAGGATTGTACTTCATATGCTTTGTCTGACCTATATTTTCCACTCGAGTGAACATGTCTGTCCGTCAGTCCATTAAACCTTGTACGGGTAATAATTTTTCTATTCCTACTTCAATGAAACATGTAAAGAAATAACATGGTCAAAATCAACAGATTGTCATAGACAGACAAAATAAGCGTACCCTGACGAACAAACTGACAGACGAAGAACGCCATATTTTGAGTCATAACGATCGTAATACCTATCAGAACATATCTGTCTTCATTTATTGCACCTTATGTATCTTATTTGATATCATAAGACATAAATAAATCTCTAGAATCTATGTAAACACACATTAAACACTAAAGATAACAATAGCGGATCTAGGAAGGTAAACAATGGCTTCGAGAAAACCCTCTAAGAAAGCATTTTCGGACAATTTACTGATATTAATAATACTTTGATAAATGCATAATATTTCGTACCTGATGTAAAGTATTCAAATGTCCAACTCGCTCAGTCTTCAAACTTCATCCAAAATGACTCTGAAATAAACGCAAAACAATTATACCCGAAGTTAGGGATAAGAGTCTGAGTTGTTATGCTTCATTGTTTATAGTCCAATAGTATTTAATATTGACAATGATAAAGATGAAAAGTGAAAAATAAAATTGTTTTGTTTCTTTTTTTCATATTATGCATCTCATTTATAAGAAAAATAACTCATATCAATAAGATCACAATAATTCTTTTGCAATTCTTATTTATTTAAAAACTTAAGAGGCATTCTGAAACCGAATATTAATTTATATTTCTTCGATTACATACTGAAAGATTCATGTATGTAGATATATTATTAATATATTATGATATAGATATAAGCTTTTACCATTAGTTTTTATTAGCTCACCTGAGCCAATGGCTCAAGTGAACTATTGTCAAAGTGTTTCGTCCGTCCGTCGTCTGTCCGCCGCCGTAAACTTTTCACATTTTCGCCTTTCCCTAAATCAAGACACATTTTTATCAAACTTGGTATACTTTTAGTACTAGTGGATCTCTACAAAGCTTGTGTGTGTGTGTGTGTGTGTGTGTGTGTGTGTGTGTGTGTGTGTGTGTGTGTGTGTGTGTGGTATTTTGTGTGTGTGTGTGTTTTTTTAATTCAGATTTGGCGCCAGTATGAACAAAGTTATGCCAAAAGGGTACCCTTTTTTCAAAATTTTCTTTAAAAAAGGGATACGTGAGTTAAAAAACTAATGATATATGAGTATTCTATAAAGATATTATATTCAAGCGTTTTCTTTTCATTCAAATCAGAAAAATAATTTTAGACGTTTTTGACGTCTTTCTGGACAGTCATTTTTGACTATGATTAATACTGGTGTTTTCTCTTTGTAAGTTGCTTATGATGTACTTAGAATTATGTATTTTAGCTGATTTTATTGTAATAAATGTAACTAGAAAGAAATTGAATACAGAAACAATGTGCAAGGATATTTATAGTTTTTAAAGGTTAAAGTAATGGGATATGCAATGAGTTCTAATAATTAGCTTTGACGGACTTCTTCAGATCTAAATAAAAAAAAGTCTGATGGGAGGTATGAAGTACTCAAGGTCCCCTACAAATGTTGCTGTTTCCGGCCAGATCTGTCGAAGGGAGAATCCAGGGCATACATACACAGAGAAACATAGTCCCAAAACGGTACCGTTCTTTTTTAGAACACTTACATAGACCACCCAACCGAATGCATCAGAGTGATCTACGTGTCTAAAGAAGTGCTTGTGATTTTCGTTCCATTACGAAATAATACTTTTGATGGCGATTTTCTCAAATTTATTTACATTGTATCTATTTATTTATTTGTCATTCTCGCCTACTTATTGGTAATTTCTTAGATGTTCTCAAATTTACAGTCTTAGGTGGGTTGTCAATTCATAATAAGCAAGAGAATATGTGTACATGTATTTCTCCAACAATCAGCTGTTAATAAATGATTAAGAGCAAAGTGAGTTTTGGTGAGCGATATGGACCCCTTGGACTTCTTCTTTCATAATAACCCTTTTTGATTTAAACGTGCAATTAACGATCGCTAGAAGTGTTTTATTGGCATGCCCCAGTTTGCCCTTGAAAAACTGGTTTGGTTATGCTAAAGCACTGTCATCTAAACACATTACCAGAAAGACCCTTTGTAATAAATCAGGTCGTGGTCGTGTACCTTCGCCTCAGCTTTGTACTTTGTACAATCCGATGATAGATATAGGTGGAGTTCGTCACATTGCCATCAATGACAATGCTCTCAGTACAAACTCTGACAAATCCTGCAGAGTACATAGGCAAACACACCATTTATGTCTATACATCAGGTTCATTATGAGTTCAATACTCAAAATACTACGTACATTTAGTTACAAAGCAATCTTACACACTGGATGGCTGTTTAATTCCGATTTCCTTTTTATTTTATTATTTTCAACAATCAGTGTTAAATGGAATGTCGCAATATGGACCATAGAGATAATAAATGTCTAAAGCAATGTAGTTACTTCGCATTCGAACATAACTGACAACACATACGCTACCCTTTGTAAACACGATGCAGTAGATTTATTTTCATGGTTAAGTCGTGTACATGTGGTTCCTTATGACATCATATATATCAAAGACCGATTACTCCTCTATCAATATCTCCATACACACTTTAAACACCGATTACCATTACTCCTCTATCAGTATCTCATTACAAACCTTATACACCGATTACCTGTTCTCCTCCATCAATATTTCCATGCACACCTTAAACACCAATTACCAGAACTCCTCTATCAGTATCTCCATGCACACCTTGGAAACACCGATGATCAGTACTTCTTTATCACTATCTCAATACACACCTTATACACCGATTACCTGTACTCCTGTATAAGTTTCTCCATACACATCTTAAACACCGATTACCTTTACTCCCTTTTCAGTATCTCCATACGCACCTTAAACACCGATTACCATTATCTCCATACACACCTTATACACCGATTACCAGTATCTCCATACACACTTTAAACACCGATTACCATTACTCCTCAATCACTATCTCCATGCATACCTTAAACACCGATTACCTGTGCTCCTCTATCAATATCTCCATACACACCTTAAACACCGATTACCTGTACTCCTCTATCAATATCTCCATACACACCTTATACACCGATTACCATTACTCCTCTATCAGTATCTCTTTACACACCTTATACACCGATTACCTGCTCTCCTCCATCAATATCTCCATACACACCTTAAACACCGATTACCTGTACTCCTCTATCAGTATCTCCATGCACACCTTACACACCGATTACCTGTACTCCTCTATCAGTATCTCCATGCACACCTTACACACCGATTACCTGTACTCCTCTATCAGTATCTCCATACACACCTTAAACACCGATTACCTGTACTCCTCTATCAGAATCTCCATACACACCTTAAACACCGATTACCTGTACTCCTCTATCAGTATCTCCATACACACCTTAAACACCGATTACCTGTACTCCTCTATCAGAATCTCCATGCACACCTTAAACACCGATTACCTGTACTCCTCTATCAGAATCTCCATACACACCTTAAACACCGATTACCTGTAGTCCCTTATCAGTATCTCCATACACATCTTAAACACCGATTACCTGTACTCCTCTATCAGAATCTCCATACACACCTTAAACACCGATTACCATTATATCCATACACACCTTATACACCGATTACCAGTATCTCCATACACACCTTAAACACCGATTACCTGTACTCCTCTATCAATATCTCCATACACCTTAAACACCGATTACCTGTAGTCCCTTATCAGTATCTCCATACACATCTTAAACACCGATTACCTGTACTCCTCTATCAGAATCTCCATACACACCTTAAACACCGATTACCATTATATCCATACACACCTTAAACACCGATTACCTGTACTCCTCTATCAATATCTCCATACACCTTAAACACCGATTACCTGTAGTCCCTTATCAGTATCTCCATACACATCTTAAACACCGATTACCTGACCTCCTCTATCAGAACCTCCATGCACACCTTAAACACCGATTACCATTATCTCCATACACACCTTATACACCGATTACCAGTATCTCCATACACACCTTAAACACTGATTACCAGTATCTCCATACACACTTTAAACACCGATTATCTGTACTCCTCTATCAATATCTCCATACACCTTAAACACCGATTACCTGTAGTCCCTTATCAGTATCTCCATACACATCTTAAACACCGATTACCAGTATCTTCATACACACCTTAAACACCGATTACCTGTACTCCTCTATCAGAATCTCCATACACACTTTAAACACCGATTACCTGTACTCCTCTATCAGAATCTCCATACACACTTTAAACACCGATTACCTGTACTCCCTTTTCAGTATCTCCATACACACCTTAAACACCGATTACCTGTACTCCTCTATCAGAATCTCCATGCACACCTTAAACACCGTTTATCAGTATCTCCATACACACCTTAAACACCGATTACCAGTATCTTCATACACACCTTAAACACCGATTACCTGTACTCCTCTATCAGAATCTCCATACACACTTTAAACACCGATTACCTGTACTCCTCTATCAGAATCTCAATGCACACCTTAAACACCGTTTATCAGTATCTCCATACACACCTTAAACACCGATTACCAGTATCTTCATACACACCTTAAACACCGATTACCTGTACTCCTCTATCAATATCTCCATACACCTTAAACACCGATTACCTGTAGTCCCTTATCAGTATCTCCATACACATCTTAAACACCGATTACCTGTACTCCCTTTAAAGTATCTCCATACACACCTTAAACACCGATTACCTATTCTACTCTAAGACTATCAGTGTCTCCATGCACACATCAAATTAACACCTCTCCTACATATGTATGATGCATCAAATGACTCGTGACAATATCCCTTTTCTGAACCACAAAGTGAAATGGAGTCAAGGTTTCATACGTTTGTTACTGAAATGACTTGTCACTTTGTTAACATAGGGGTTAGACAGAGATGTTATACCACGACAGGCCCCATGTCAGACGCACTGTGGTATGTATATAAAGTCAATGTCATACCACAGCACAAAATATATAAAACTGTACCGTGGTATATGTACTGTATTCGTGATGGCACAGCACGTCAGTCATATTATTGACGTACCCCAGTAAAATGTACAGCCGACGGAATAACACAACTGGACATACATCGTGATGTCCAAAGGATGCATAACCTACAATATGTATTGGCATGTACCAAAATGGCAACTGGTTTTCCATAGGGCTACATGTTAATGAATTGAGAAATTTCGGTAAAAAGTATCATTTTGAGCTTCCTTTACATTTCAATGAAACAGAAGGACCCCATTTAAATAAAACACTAAAAACAAAAACAAACCCAAAAAACAAAACAAAACCCAAAATAAAACAAAACTTTACCTCATCATGGCGTTTCATTCTCAAAATTTGCCTTCTTTAAACTTACCCTCGGTCCGCAAAAAATGTGCTTGTTGAAAATACTGTAAGATGTACTTGGCAAATACATATATCAACTTGGAAGCCTTGGATTTTTATCCCGAGCTGGACTTGGGTTAGCCAATACGCTTACACGACTCCATTCAGAGACAATTGGTACATTGATACCTAATGCCACCGCACACTATACCTCATGCCATACAATGGGGTATATATATTGTTATGAAGGTGCCACAACACCTCATACCTTTCGACGGACAATATAATGTAAGCTCTGCAACACAACTGACATTCTGCGTGACGCACCATAGTATACATGTATATATAATACCTTGCCACAGTATAAATCAAGCCATATTACAAATGTATGAACTGATACCTTTATTATGTAGCGACACGCGACACACTTGGGAGCCAGCTTGGCTCCTAACTGAGAGGTCCCCGGTTCGAGTCTCTCGGTGACTTCTCGATGTACTGTCCTTCGGGTTAGACAGTAAAAACCGAGGTCGAGTGTCACGTAAAATCTCCGTCGCTGCTTCGGGTGGGTAAGTGCAATAATTTTGGTGTGACGTAAAATGAGAACAAAACAAAACGCGACGTACCTGGTATGCTCGCACTGCCATTGTGAGAAAAACACAATGCTAATGTGATATTGTTACCTGTCTTCCGCACTGCAACAAGACTGATTATATTTACTGAAATCCAACAACTTGAACTTCAACGATACCTGGGAAAACTTCAGAAAGAAATCGATTGAATAAGCGATAAGAAACCCTCTAAACCTGCAAAATATAGTGGCATTATGCAAGAAGTTTGCAAAGGAAAATGACTCTTCAGTTGCAATATTGTAAATTTTCTTTTGACTAATACCAGGTAAATAAAAAATTGACATTATGGCATTTGTGGGTAGTGTGTAAGTACTTGTTATACATAGGCGGATCTAGTATTTGGGGGGGGGGGGGGGTGACAAAAAGTATTTCGTACTAAGTTTTATATCATTGTGTCTTACAAAAATAGAACTCTGACTCTATTTCCTTATGCCGAAGATCTCTTTTTTTCTTGCTTAGACTGTCTGTGAAAAGAGGGATAAAACAACATTTCTGTCATTTAGTGTAAAGACTGACCGACTTCGATGTCTTTGCTACTGACCAAACACGTCATCTCACGTCTATGTTCGTTCTTGCCGACTTCATGAATAAATCAATTTGTTTCTAGTGTTAAGAGATGGAGATATCCATAAAATCACGAAGGAATTTTGGTCTACAGGGTCTTATCATCCATCATAATTTTTGACAAATCAGACAATGCCATCGACGATGCCGCATCTTACGTAACACACCAATCAAAGGCCCTATCACACAAGAATTCCCACAGTTTTGTTGTATGTAAAAGGTACTTTCGTTATATGGTTTTACATTAATTAGTGGAAATAGATATCATGTTGTCTATAATTTGGTTTGGTTACATGACAATATATTACATTAGCACTCCAATTTATAAATTGCCGTACTTGGCGATTTTCTTATAATTGGGATTAGATAAATGCATTATTTGTTATTTAATTTCGATCGGTTTTAGTCAGATTAAAGTTTGCAATATGGTGTCATATCGGCATTTTGTCATAAAACTCGCCTCCGCGCAAATGTCACATCGCATGGACTAGAAAATCAGAATCATATCATATTCCATAAAACAGTATTAAAAACAAGAGGCAGTCGCATCTATTTCCGGAAACTGAATCTGTTTTTTATCGATACCGATTACATTTTATTATATCTGTGGGAAGAGATCGCGAATGGTGGTTCACTAACAGCATTTATCATAATGATAATGAGACAGAAATTCGGGTTTTAAAACATAATAAATTCATGTTTCATGGAAGGATTTACGTCTACTCCAGAATTTAAACCTAAATTTATGTTCGCCGAACTTTTAATTAAATTTAGAAATGAATGTGAGTGAACAAAGTGCTAAATATAAATGAAATTCAATTTATAGTGATCTGCAACGTCTGAGTTTTCTGAGAACTCATCAATAGGAGTGAATTAGGATAATTCGAGTAAAGCTGAAAGAATAAATGCAATTATACAAGGAAAACTGTTTCTTAAATCGATAAAAGAAGAAACATCACATAATTCCGAATGACACATTTGTACAATTATCCTCGCGTGAATCAAACTATTAGGTTCAAGTTGTCTCTGTGTCGTCAAAATTGAAATCCCAGAAGAGATTTCACCCTGTTCTAGAGTTGTGTTTATTTCACCAATATCCCCAATAGTGAGAGCACAGAAACAAGTTTTATCAACATGTTTTAAAGTCCACTAACCTTAATTAGAAATTTTCACATCTCTGAGCAGCAACTTCGTGCTGCTGTATGGAAATAATAGCTTTTAGCTCACGCCACGTTTGTGGATTCTAGGTTTATGAATTTAATCCCCGAGTCAACCAGAAATTTGACCAAAAAAAAAAAATAAGAAGAAAAAAAAACAAAAGAAAAGAAAACAAACAAACAACCAAAAAAAAAACATGTTGGTATTTCATGTTTTAAAATATGTAAAATTACAATTCAAGACAGAGTTGGATCCCCTCTCTAATTCATCAAATAATCCCCTCCTCCTGATTACTCATCCCGACTTTCTAAACAAATCATTTGGAGAGGGAAGCGCGTCTGTGCACAAACCATTGTCGTCAAAGCTTGTCTTTGCTCGTCTGTACACAAACTATTGTCGTCAAAGCTTGTTTTTGCTCGTCTGTACACAAACTATTGTCGTCAAAGTTTGTCTTTGCTCGTCTGTACACAAACTATTGTCGTCAAAGCATGTCTTTGCTCGTCTGTACACAAACTATTGTCGTCACAGCTTGTCTTTGCTTTTCTGTACACAAACTATTGTCGTCAAAGTTTGTCTTTGCTCGTCTGTACACAAACTATTGTCGTCAAAGTTTGTTTTTGCTCGTCTGTACACAAACTATTGTCGTCAAAGCTTGTCTTTGCTTTTCTGTACACAAACTATTGTCGTCAAAGCTTGTCTTTGCTCGTCTGTACACAAACTATTGTCGTCAAAGCTTGTCTTTGCTCGTCTGTACACAAACTATTGTCGTCAAAGCTTGTCTTTGCTCGTCTGTACACAAAACTACTGTCGTCAAAGCTTGTTTTTGCTCGTCTGTACACAAACCATTGTCGTCAAAGCTTGTCTTTGCCCGTCTGTACACAAACTATTGTCGTCAAAGCTTGTCTTTGCTCGTCTGTACAAAAACCATTGTCGTCAAAGCTTGTCTTTGCTCGTCTGTACACAAACTATTGTCGTCAAAGCTTGTCTTTGATCGTCTGTACACAAACTATTGTCCTCAAAGCTTGTCTTTGCTTTTCTGTACACAAACTATTGTCGTCAAAGCTTGTCTTTGCTCGTCTGTACACAAACTATAGTCGTGAAAGCTTGTCTTTGCTGGTCTGTACACAAAACTACTGTCGTCACAGCTTGTCTTTGCTCCTCTGTACACAAACTATTGTCGTCAAAGCTTGTCTTTGCTCGTCTGTACACAAACTATTGTCGTCACAGCTTGTCTTTGCTTTTCTGTACACAAACTATTGTCGTCAACGCTTGTCTTTGCTTTTCTGTACACAAACTATTGTCGTCAAAGCTGTCTTTGCTCGTCTGTACACAAACTATTGTCGTCAAAGCTTGTCTTTGCTCGTCTGTACACAAACTATTGTCGTCAAAGTTTGTCTTTGCTCGTCTGTACACAAACTATTGTCGTCAAAGCTTGTCTTTGATCGTCTGTACACAAACTATTGTCGTCAAAGCTTGTCTTTGATCGTCTGTACACAAACTATTGTCCTCAAAGCTTGTCTTTGCTTTTCTGTACACAAACTATTGTCGTCACAGCTTGTCTTTGCTCGTCTGTACACAAACTATTGTCGTCAAAGCTTGTCTTTGATCGTCTGTACACAAACTATTGTCCTCAAAGCTTGTCTTTGCTTTTCTGTACACAAACTATTGTCGTGAAAGCTTGTCTTTGCTCGTCTGTACACAAACTATTGTTGTCAAAGCTTGTCTTTGCTCGTCTGTACACAAAACTACTGTCGTCACAGCTTGTCTTTGCTCGTCTGTAGAATATCTACAAGACGATGTCTAAATTTGTACAAACAAGAACATTGTTTTCGCGTTATTTCATGAGTATTACTGGACGTGAAAATAAGATACTCGTTTCCCTGAGTTTGACTATTAGAAAATAAAGTTCCCCACAAGAGTTATAAATCGAAGGCATGTCATCGCCAAAGTCCAATGAAACAAAGTGATTTGCAGTATTTGAAACACCCGTAACTGTTGTAGTTTGCTAACTTTTAATTTCAGATTATTAGAATGGATGTCATGTGCTCACTATCCGGAAATAACACTATAGTAGACAATATAAGAAATACCCTTACACTAATAACATTATAACCACTTTGACACTGGTTTTTTAAATCAATATTCTGGCTCTGATGGACGACAATGGTTGGGGATTTGAAGCACATCAGGCACTGATATACGACAGACGCACGTCACAATGTTTGATGACGCATCTGACACTGATTTACATTGAAATTCCTTAGAAGAGGTCGATGATATTAGGCACATGTGATACTGGTAGTCGCGAGAGGTCGATGATATTAGGCCCATGTGATACTGGTAGTCGCGAGAGGTCGATGATATTAGGCCCATGTGATACTGGTAGTCGCGAGAGGTCGATGATATTAGGCCCATGTGATACTGGTAGTCGCGAGAGGTCGATATTAGACCCATGTGATACTGGTAGTCGCGAGAGGTCGATGATACTAGGCCCATGTGATACTGGTAGACGCGAGAGGTCGATGATATTAGGCCCATGTGATACTGGTAGACGCGAGAGGTCGATGATAGTAGGCCCATGTGATACTGGTAGATGCGAGAGGTCGATGATATTAGGCCCTTGTGATACTGGTAGTCGCGAGAGGTCGATGATATTAGGCCCATGTGATACTGGTAGTCGCGAGAGGTCGATGATATTAGGCCCATGTAATACTGGTAGTCGCGAGAGGTCGATATTAGACCCATGTGATACTGGTAGTCGCGAGAGGTCGATGATACTAGGCCCATGTGATACTGGTAGACGCGAGAGGTCGATGATATTAGGCCCATGTGATACTGGTAGACGCGAGAGGTCGATGATATTAGGCCCATGTGATACTGGTAGATGCGAGAGGTCGATGATATTAGGCCCATGTGATACTGGTAGTCGCAAGAGATCGATGATATTAGACCCTTGTGATACTGGTAGTCGCGAGAGGTCGATGATATTAGGCCCATGTGATACTGGTAGTCGCGAGAGGTCGATGATATTAGGCCCATGTGATACTGGTAGTCGCGAGAGGTCGATGATGTTAGGCCCATGTGATACTGGTAGACGCGAGAGGTCGATGATATTAGGCCCATGTGATACTGGTAGACGCGAGAGGTCGATGATATTAGGCCCATGTGATACTGGTAGACGCGAGAGGTCGATGATAGTAGGCCCATGTCATACTGGTAGGCGCGAGAGGCACATAACTGACGATATCTAATATACCTTACACTGGTTGACGACATTAGACGCAACTGACAGATGACACTAGTTGACGACATTAGACGCACCTGACACTGGTTGATATAAGTGTTAATTAACATAGGTTAACATAAAATATCTGGACGTTTTTTACAACGTTTGAAGAGCTATGGAACTATCTGACGGGATCAGAATCACCCGATTTTGATCGACGACATAAACTTTACTAGGTGATGATTCTGATCGACGACATTAACCTCACTAGGTGATGACTCTGATCGACGACATTACCCTCACTAGGTGATGAATCTGATCGACGACATTAACCTCACTAGGTGATGACTCTGATCGACGACATAAACCTCACTAGTTGATGATTCTGATCGACGACATAAACTTCACTAGGTGATGATTTGATCGACGACATTAACTTCACTAGGTGATGAATCTGATCGACGACATAAACTTCACTAGGTGATGATTTGATCGACGACATTAACTTCACTAGGTGATGAATCTGATCGACGACATAAACCTCACTAGGTGATGATTCTGATCGACGACATTAACCTCACTAGGTGATGAATCTGATCGACGACATAAACCTCAATAGGTGATGACTAAAAGAAGCTTTTATCGCTTACCCACAATAGTTTGTTGGACTTGCGGCAATACTATTCAACATATATAATGAAAACATCTGTTTGAACAGGTTATGTGGAATTCATCAAATAAGGGTTAGTGTATTAAATGCGAAACAGTTTTCAGGATTTTTGAACTACTAAAATCTTTAATTCTTGAATTTGGTCTGACAATGAAAAGAAAACACCTTTATGATATAATGAATGATGTTTACAAGAGATATCTATTTATAGCAGTTGCCATAAGATATAAACATTCGTAAATAAAACAAGAAATGTTTGTGTAACACAAATGCCGCCGGCACCAAAAAATCCAAATAAAAGCAAATTTTGCAATGAACTGTAATCTTGATTACAACCTATCCTATGGAAATCCACATTTGAAATACGAAAGCCCTACCTCTTACGATTCAAAACTTACAACCAATGTTAAGGTTTTGAAATGAAGTTCAAAGGTCACGGTCAATGTCACGAGGTCAGGGACCTTGATGTACTTTGAGAAAGTTTTATTAGTGGAGTATGCATTCCAAACATGAATTCTGTATCTTTCACGGTTCAAAAGGTATGGCGAAAGTTAAAGTTGTCAATAGACAGACATACATACAAACAAACAGATAGACAGAACAGGAAAAGACAAAATGCCCCCAAATTTATCGATCCGAGTAGATAAAAATTCAAATCAAGTGCATGAAAAAAGCCCTGGCAATTGTCTCTCAAAACTGAGACTGTCTCGCATATCAGAGACCATCCCATGTAGTACGCGTCTACATGTATTGTGACTCGGGGCACTTGTTTTAATCGTATCATCTCAAAGGCAATACAGCGGCGATTCGCCAACTGTACTCGAATCAGAGACCTCGCGCTTAAGAGTCCAACATGTTACCGACTGAACCACTCTAGCTCTTACGACATCAGGAACAGTATGACACCAAATTGTATTTATGTTATAAGAATTTACTGTAATTTTATAGCATGAAGAGATTATAAGAGATTTTATGTAGGTAAATGGCGATCAAAGCGAGATGTGGGTAGAACGTTCTTCGTAGAGACACCTTTGCATTATCAACTTGAACACTGGAATGTGAGGTTCTTTACCATATATGAGTACCTGACGAATACATATATACAGGTTGACAATATCAGACACTGGTTATGTAATATCTACGTCACTGGGCTTGCGGAGTATCTGAAGTCCCTTGTTGAGGTTACGAGTTACTTGAAATACTGTCTCTTATTTTCTACATCTCGTAGTGACAGTTTGACATTGCTTCACATACATCTAAAACAGTATATGTCGTTTATGTATGTAATGTCATACGCCATTTTGTATGTCTTCTTTTTAAAATTTCGAATTTCAAAGTTTCATTTACATGCTAGTTGTTTTTAACCAAATACAGAACTTACCCAATTCGTGGTAAATCTCAATACTATACACACAGGTAAACGAAACTGACAAAACTTGAGTTATAAAACACATCGCAGTGCGCCTCAAGGCTAATTCTCACAGGCGAGCAGTCGCAATAAATACAGGTTCTCCTTGATTAATGATACGAATTGAATAAAATGTGAAAGTATTTAAGTATACCATCCGGAAAGTTTTCACACGAATTGCTGTACATGTACCACAACTTTTTCAAGCTCACCTGAGCTGAAAGATCAAATCGGCTCTATAGCCATAACCACGAGTCCATCATTTACCTGGTGTCCGCTAACCTCAAACATACTGAGCTCCTTCTGCAGAATCACCAAAATGATTTTAATGAGACTGGGCAAAGATGTACTTAACGTTACCTTAAATCATATATATATATATATATATATATATATATATATATATATATATATATATATATATATATATATATATATATATATAAGTAATGAACTCAGAATATATAAATATATATATATATATATATATATATATATATATATATATATTATATATATATATATATATATATATATATAAAGTTCATAATAATAACAATAAGATAAAGCCCCATGAAATATTACTACGGTAAATTACAACAATAAATGAAATGTACTTGAAATATTCACCATGAATATTTATATATATATATATTCGAACATCTGTCAGTGATGACACAAAGCAAGACGACATAAGCCAAAGGGGATGCCATTCTCTTCCTTTTTCGGACATACTCTTTTTTGCATGGAATATTACAATTAATGAAATTGTAACTAAAATATTTATTATGACTAAAATATTCATGGTGAATATTTCAAGTACATTTCATTTATTGTTGTAATTTACCGTAGTAATATTTCATGGGGCTTTATCTTATTGTTATTATTATGAACTTTATATATATATATATATATATATATATATATATATATATATATATATATATATATATATATATATATATATATATATATATATATATATATATTTATATATTCTGAGTTCATTACTTACAAAGCATTGATGCTGTGTATTTCATCGCATTTACGAGAAAAGTATGTTAAAAAAAATGGAATGCAAAATCAATTTTCAGGATGTATTGGACCTTTAAGCCTAAAAATGAAAGAGTCATTTATTCATTTTTTATTACAAGCTCTGAAGGTTTCAGAAGAAGAAAGATTTTGATTTAAGTTAGATTTACAATATTCAAGGTCCCTCACAATACTCAAAGCCCCTACAATACTCAAGCTCCCGTACAATTCTCAATGTTCTCAAGGTTCCCAACAACACTTAATGTCTCCTATAACTCTCAAGATCCTCCACATTACTCAAAGGAATCCCTACAATACTCAAAGTACCTACAATAACAAGATGCCCTAAAATACTTAAGGTCCCCTACAATACACAGGGTCCCTCACAATACACAAGATTCCCAACCACACTTATTGTCTCCTATAATACTCAAGGTCCCCCACATTACTCAAAGGTACCCCTACAATACTCAAGGTCCTCTACAATACTCAAGGTTCCCTACAATACTTAATGTTTCCTATATCTCTCAATGCCCCATAAACTACTCTGGGTATCCCTACAATACTCAAGGGGCCCTATACTACTCAAGGTACCTGTCATGTTCTAATTTTTGAATTTACTTGCAATCAGAACATGACAGTATCCTACAATACTTAAAGTCTCCAATAACACTCAAAGTCCCATAGAATAGACAAGGTCCCTTACACTACTCAAGGTACCCCTATAATACTCAAGGTACACAACACTACTTATTGTCTACAATAACCCTCAAAGTCCCATAGAATAGTCAAGGTTTCTTATAACACTCAAGGTAACCCTACAATACTCAAGGTGCCATACAATACTCAAGGTACCCTACAATACTCAAGGGCCCTACGACACTCAAGGTCCCCCTGTAATACTCAAGGTCCCCTACAATACTCAAGGTCCTCCTACAATACTCTAGGGACCCTAAAATACTCAATGTAATCCAAAATACGTAAGGTCCCCTTGCAATACTCAAAGTTCCCCTACAATACTCAAGGTCCCCTACAATACTCAAGGAGCAATACAATCCTCAATGTGCCCTACAATACTCAAGGTCCTTTACAATACTCAAGGTCCTCTACAATTTAACTTATTTACCAGCATATCCGAAACTCTACTGGGTTAGTCACTAGAGGGAACTGTGTAAATATGATGATATTTTAGGATAAATTATATATATATATATATATTTGATTGCATAACAGCATTCTAATATGCATCCGTCGAATATCCTGAGCAGATCAGAGTGTTAACAAAGTCAGCATTAAATGAGATTGCAGCACAAGCAATATTATAAAGACTACATTTAAGAAAAACAGCCACACAACGTTTCTAAGCTCATGGTAAAGGCTCAGTCACAAAGTCACACCTGCATAACAAGACAACAAAACTGAGCAAGATGAGATGGATAAGAACGCATATGAATAACATTAGAGGAGAAGCAATGTCAAACGATTGTGTACATCCAGACATACGGACGGACAAGACAACAGGGAATCCCCTGGTCTCGACTTAAGTCGACCTGTGGTACTAAAACGAAATGAATAACGTTAGAGTATTTTAAAATGATAAGGCGATGGTTTGGATTTGATTCTGTAATGACATTCTAGACAAAGATTTTCGTGCTAAATGTGCTTAAGTGAGCGATATAGGTCATTTGAGCCTCTTATTAAGACATACAGGGCATGCGCATAGTGATCACTAATAGAACACAATGGAATGTCAAAAACATGAATTATATTTCAATACTGATGTATGTTTTGAGTGAAATTTCATGTTGTAATGCATGAATAAATATATATATATATATGAAGTTTAGAGCATTGTCAATTAAGTAAAATCAGGTCTGGTCTTCATTTAATGGGATTTCTTTTTTTTTTATTAGTAGGCATTCCTGGTAAGCTGTGAAAAAGTAGGAAGTGGCACGTCTTACGATATCTAAGCAATAATTCTTGGATTAGGATTGATTTTACGCCATTTGAAGTAATAAACAAGTCTTTACGCCTGATGCCAAGACCTCTACCAAATCTTCCGTAAAATAAGATTTCACTTAAAGAAATTGAGAGACCAATTCACTGTATCATACGTCCGCTGAACAGAAACACGATTAATTAATTGTCAGTACAAGTAATGGAAAAAGCTGTCAAGATTGTTCTATTCATTGGGAACGTATCACACAGAACTTTCCGCTTAGACGACATGCCAGCCTAAATTGCTATCTAAAAACTTTTGCTATAGCATGTAACGAACACGGCAGTGTAAAGAATCCCAAACACTGCGACCTGGTCACCCTGGAATATGGCAAATTAACCCCAGAGTATTTGACATGACTGTTCAGAAAAAAATCTGTGCATGTATTTACAGAAAAGAAAAGCATTTAAAAAATGAGAGATCTAAGGTACTGCTTTAAATATGATGCATTTGCGTGTATGTTACTTTATATTCCTATGAACCATCCTTCAGCTATACTGCTGATCCTTCTTCCTAGTTGTCATAGTCCTACTAGGTCAGACGTAAAATGTTTATTGACATCCTTACTACATACTAGTTAATACTCGGACTGGGTGAAAATAAAACACAAAAGATCAGACTTGTCCGGTTAGACCTTGAATACTTTCTGTAACTTGTAATGTATAATCATTGAACAGAATTATATATTAATCAACTTCCATCGATCAACAAGCTCCACGTTCTTTCTTTGAACATACCTCTACACTTTTCTGATACCAGTCTTTTGACGGAAAGCATTTTTTTCACTTATTTCGGGGTGGGGTTGGAAATGTTAAGAAGTTATGAAAAATGTTCATTTTCTTTTTCTTTTTAATAATAAATGAAAACATGTTACTGAGTGTAAATAAATGTATTGAACGTAAGTTAACATGTTACTGAGTGTAAATAAATGTATTGAACGTAAGTTAACATGTTACTGAGTCTAAATAAATGTATTAAACGTAAGTTACATCGTACATTATCGACACAGGAGCCAAAAAGTAATCTCCAGATTTTGAAAATTTGACTCGGGTGACTGAATAGTCTCAAAGGGAATATGACGCCTATTACTGTACAATTTGTACCCAATGGCCCTCACTAAATCCCCAGTTCGAAAAGTAATGCAAATATTATTTTCATAATGTGCTTGCTCGGATTTCTCATTTGGTAGGCTTCTTTCGGACTGATTTTATGTGTACGATGACGGGAGCATACAAAAATACCGTCATTTTAAAAAAACTATTCACCAAAACAAAATCGCTTGGTTGCATGCAAACAAGTGGGCAAAATTTAGAAGTTCTAGCATGAACAGTTCGGTCTGTACCTCGTTTACAAGTTGCATTCCCCAAAATTTGTTAATTTTGCCCCTAAAATAATATTCACCTTCGACCTTGATATTGATTAATTGATTTTTGTTTGACGTCACATCACGAATATTTCACGTATATGGTGACGGCATCTGCCTGATGCGGGGCATACAAATTTTGACGTTTGCAACGGACCCATCCGAAGCAGTGAGGAATCTTTAACGTGCCATGCATACCACGACACGGGGCCTCGGTTTTTACTGTCTCATCCGAAAGACAGGACACCGGCATGACCAGAGCGGAAATCGAACCCCGGCCTATCGATTAGGAGTCCAGCGCGATACCAGATTCAGATTCAGATTCAGATTTATTTATTATAGTGTCACATGCCATATTATATACATTACAATACAATAGATAAAAAAAACCATTTTCACATAATTGGCACACTGTTTAAAAAGGCATATGAGACACTTAAAAATCAAATAAACTCAGCTATATTCTAAAATAATATTTCTGACCTAAAAGTCATAAAAAATTCCTTTCGTCTTCTAAACATATCTGCTAACACATTTGATAGTATAAATTGCAGATCTTCTGTGTTCATAATAAAAATGAGTTTTTCAATACCATTCATTGAATAAAAATCAATATAGCTGAAATATGTTTCTATATGATGAATAAGTTTAAACCTGATATCAGAATAAAATTCTCAATGTAAAAGAAAGTGTGTTTCATCTTCCATAATCACTAGGCCACGCCGGTTTCATTGTTATTGAAAATCGATGGGGTTTGTCCTTATGCCATAAGAAATAAGTGTACCAAGTTTGAAAGTCCTAGCCTAAACAGTGTGTTAACAAGGTGCATTCTGAAAACAAAAAAATATATATTAATGCCCCCACAATGACCTTGATCTTTGACCTTGGTATTGAAAATCGATAGGGTACGTCCTCTTACCATAAGAAATAATTGTATCGAGTTTGAAATTCCTAGCCTAAATGGTATGGTTTGAATCGTGTTAACAATTTGCAGACAGACTCACAGACCCACAAACCCGCAAAGCCATACCATAATAAGTCCGTCTTCAACTGACGTATAAAAAGTACATCTTCATAATCCTGTCTGTTGTTCTAAAAGTCACTAAGTCTTGGTATTTCATTCTATGTTGCCATTCTGGTAAAACTTAATAAAAGGATGCCCTAGACTAGCTTAAGGAGTCGTTGTAACTCAGTCGTTAGCGTACTTGGCTCGGGCTGAAAGGTTTCGCGTTCAAATCAAATCTTGTTGGTGTCTCGGCGGTGCCATGATTGCTACTGAAGCAATAAAACCAAAGGTCCCGCGTCATGATAGGCCTTGACACGTAAAAGATTCCTCCACTGCTTCGGGTTTATTTGATTATTGTTTTACGTCATTCCACGATTATTTCACGTATATGGTGACGGTATCTGCCGGTTGCGTCGCATAGAAAGTTGTACCTTTGCAACGGACCCAGCTGAATCAGTGAGGGATGTTTTACGTGCCACGCCTACTGTGACGAAGGACCTCGCCTTTTACTGCCTCATCCGAAAGACAGGACACCGGCGTGCCCAGGGTGGGAGTCGTACTTGATCACGAGTCGAGCACCTCATCCACTGGGTTACGCCGGCTTAACTGTTTCGGGAGTATCTCATCAGGCAAACGTCGTCATTATATAAGTCACATAACACCAGTTTACATTTTGATATTACTCCATTTCTGCTCTGCTTGAAAAACAAAAACCAAAAAAAAAAAAAGAACAAACAAACAAAACAAAACAAAACAAAAAACAAAAACACCCCCCCAAAAAAAAAAACCAAAAAAAAAAACCCTTTGGGAATCATGATCATCTTAAAAGTTCTATCAAAATGCCATCAAGGGTTCTTTAGACGTGGAAAATGTGTATGCTTAGCGGACGCCAGACCACGAACAAATTGTTATCATTACACATTCTGTTCACACGAGATAATAGAAATATAAACCGCAAACGTGTTACAACAGTAATTCCAGACGCATAATAAACCACAGTCATAAAAAGTGTAATGGACTCGGGTTCGAATAATCAATGGTTTACAGAAATTTGCTATATCTTTTGTCAAAACCTGAGATTCAGGTTACAAGGTGTCAAGTGATCTGTCTATAATACCTGCTTAATCAATACACATTACATTCACATTATTATAATACTAATACCAATCAAATGCAAATAGATTAAGCAGTTGGATAAAACAACAACCATTTTACTATGTGTTTTAAGTGTGAAATTCATTGCTATCCTGCATGTGTTTTACGTATGACAAAACACACCTCTGCGATATCTCTCGTTCCAACAAAGGACCCCCTCCCTGTCTGTATCTTCTCCTACATCTATGTCGCCGTCTGAAAGCGGTCGAAAGGTGCGAATCGCTAGTTAGGGCTCAAATGATAAACACATAGGGAAAAAACTATAAGACGAAAGGTTATGGGTTAGAATTCAGTTCCAAATCTCTTTTCAAATGTATAAAACGCAAGTGAAACATGTATTAAGATTGTGGAGCTTTCAACAACGTACTACGGTGGACAGTCATGGACGCCTGAAATTCTATATGAGATAGTAAGAGACAGGCGTCTGGGAGGAATTCGGATAAGATTAGGCGTGCGGGCGGATTTCAGTATGAGAGGCGTCCGGGAGGAATTCAGGCAAGATTAGGAGTCCAGGTGGAATTCACTTTGACGTTAGGCATCCGAGAGGAAT
Source organism: Pteria penguin (assembly GCA_035048485.1). Taxonomy (NCBI): domain Eukaryota; kingdom Metazoa; phylum Mollusca; class Bivalvia; order Pterioida; family Pteriidae; genus Pteria; species Pteria penguin. The sequence goes on from CM068580.1 coordinate 13,553,884, forward strand.
TCAGAATGAAATTAGGCGTACGAAAGGAATTCAGATGAGATTAGGCGTCCGGGAGGAATTCAGTATGAGATTAGGCGTTCGCGAGGAATTCAATTTGAATTAACCGTCCGGGAGGAATTCAGTATGAGATTGGGCGTCCGAGAGGAATTCAGAGTAAGATGAGGCGTCCGGGTTATGGAAAACAATTGTGTGAAATATTATTGGTCAGCAATATACAGCATGAAGAAGGTTGATGGACAGATGTACAAACAGGACACAAAGACGGACAAACATTCAGACGGTCAGACAAACAGGGTGATTCCTATATATCCTAAACTTTCTTTGCGGGGGTATAAATATATGTTATTCCATTGTAACATGCGGGGTGAAAAATTGCAGCCGGATCCTGGAATCGAACCAGAAAATTCCTTTCAAGACGGAAGATTATTGGGCTATCTGGGCCGATACCAGCATCCGTCACACACCTCTCAGGATAGTGTGCCTGGATTCCTTACCTAAACGCGGATTTTCGAAGACAGTCGGTTCGAGCACCGTTCAATTCTTGTATTGTATAGAATTGACATCCTATGAAATCAGTGCCTACGTATGCACTTCAATCACATGATCGAAAAAATTCCATTCATCGTCTGAATATCTTTTAATCGTTGATAGGCTATCGGGACCGTTACAAGAATTTGTACCCTACCTGTTGCAGATTATGACCAATGCGCGTGCATCAGTTAATCCCTCTGATCTATGAAAATCGTCCGACGACGTTTGGAAATGTAACCAAGGCATGATTAACCAAACCCGCCAAAAATGTCCAATAGTAATGATACTTAACAAATTTCCAATAGATCAATGTTAAAACATACAGTACTCATTCATGGTAGTTACATGGAAAATAACCTATCGACAACTTAGATCTCGTCAGTGAAAGTCACTGAAAATGTGGAAATCTAAAGTATAAATATCTGTAGAGCGCATTAATTACCAGACTCACCTTAAAGTAAGAGCAAGAAATAAGTTTAGTTTCGAGTCAGTTTGGTAAATTTTCCATTTGTTTCATAAACCAGTGTGAAACCACTTATGAACCCAAACCGGTTTCCCGTTTGTTGAACCCTAAACGAAGACTAGGTTGTTGTTGGTGTGAAGAGTCATTTGTATAGCGAATATTATTATAATATTATCATTATTATATTATATAATCATGATTATATCATATATTATATAATTATCAACTATTTTTCTGTTGAAATAAAGGTTTTCCCTCTGTGTTCTGAATGCAGTTCCAAAAGGGCAAAAAGTATCTTTTTCATTCGAAATCCTTTGCGAAAATCCTCTTCCCTATATTTTCTGGAAGTATGCTTTCCATATAATTTTCGATTCGGGGGACTTTAGTGCGTTGTGCGGGAGTCCCACAAGTGAACACGTCTGAATCAAGTTGTGTGATACCGGTGCAACCTCATTTTATCATCAATATCGGAGACTGCATCATTTAAACAATTGCTGTCACTGCTATTTCTGTTTGTTGAACGCCAATTTTGTAGTTTATTCATTTGTTACATGATATCAGTTTCAAACCCGGTTCAGTTTTCAAACCGGTTCTCAAACTAGTTTGAAACCATTAATCCTTAGCTAGCTTATTTACAACAAATTCGCCCTAAATAGCAGTCACTAGGCAAGAACTATATGAGTGCCTCCGAGACGTCTATATATTCTGATACATGTATTTTATTATTTACCAAGGCAGACATAATATTCACTCATTTGAAGAGATACTGGCATAAAACAACAGCTGAAGCTTTCCTTGCTGCACAATTTGATTAAATGATTAGATATTATCAAAACAGGAGATATTTCACGAGAATAACAAGAAGCTAGGGTAATATTAGAGACATCGCAATAGATTCAACGACGATAGCAAAAGGTCGAATGCCTTTAGGATGTACAAGAAACGTGCCCACTGGGCTGATACACTCCTTATCTCCGCAGACCATCTTTTATAGCCTTACTTTAGTAACATTTCTGCTATATATTCTTCATGATAGCCTCATGATAAGGTATCGGAAAGACCTAAAAGCGTTTTTCAATGACTCCCAGTAAACGGACTCTAAAATACATGATCAGTTATGTCAAATTGCACGTCTAAGTTAAAAGTGATGTAATATTGAGACATCGAATCCCAAGATGTTAGTGGCTAATGGAATATCTAGGATCAAAAGTCTCACATGAATCCTAAAAATTCGGATTTATCTATAGCCCTTATGAACCATGGGCATTCTTTAATGTTCGTGTAGATGATTTAATTTGTACAGAATTTTTAAAAAGCCTGTCTCTTATTCCAGGGTTGGAAACTCTATGATGTCAATAACATTAATGACGTCATCCAAATCTGCAAACTCTACTTTGCTACTGTTTGATTAGGCGTACTTAAGCTATGTAGACAAATGAATTGATAAGCGTATGGGTGTGTTCAGCGAGAGTTAGCTATTGAAAAGCTGTTGTTACCACCGGTTCGTATATCATGTATGCAAGAGTTTAATACGAAAAACTTAAACCGAGACGCGGCCGCCATTTTGACGTCGTCTGCTTTATTTGGAGGGTCTTCAAAAATCGCTACATTACGCTACGTATCGTACGTTTTTACTAAATTGATCGTTCAGAGAAAGATCGGTATGCAGCGCTTTGAATCGCTACGGGCGCTAAATATACCTTAAAATAATGACAACACGACCGTTCTATTTTTTTTTATTTACTTCGGGATGGTTAATACAAGAATTAAAAACATAAAACATTTCATAGGCGCATAATCACTGTGACACGATTATCATTATAACTCTTCAAATAAAAAACAATTAGGAATTGAATAACTTTTTCTGCGTTATTAATTATTTCACTAAATAGAATTGTTAACCTTCGGTGATGGGAACAAATAATACATCTTCAATGAAATGTTGCGCGTGGAGAATCAACCCAGTATGTCACAGGGGAGTGGCTAGGGTACCATAAAAGACTCTTCCACTACTCCGCCTTGTTTGTAGTAGTTATCATACAAAACAGTACTAAACCATGTTTTGAACTATGAAAATTCAATGCTTAAGGAGGAATGCCGATTTACTGCAAGTGCCAACTGAATCAGCGTACTTAGTGAATCAGATAATGGTGTAATAGTAGTGGTAGACTGAAGTCGAATTTGCCAATAGAGTGAAGCTGATTCCTTTACAGGTGTCGTCATATGGTGTGTGTGTATGGGGGGGGGGGGGGGGGGGGGGGGGGGGGGGGGGGTGTGTGTAGGTGTGGGTGTGTGTGCGTGTGTGTGTGTAGGTGTGTGTGTGGGCGTGTGTGTTGGTGTAGGTGTGTATGTAGCGTGTGTGTTGGTGTAGGTGTGTATGTAGCGTGTGTGTGTGTGTGCGTGCCAGCGTGTGTATGTTCGCTCTTCTGAACTTGGTTGTTTGGTTAGCTAATTGGGGTGGTTTTATGCGCTTTTAACAATATTCAGGCATATCGCAATGACGCAAGGGGTAATCAGCCTCTTCAACCTCATAGTAATAAATGGCAAAATCTGAGAATTGAACCCAAATTGCCTGCACCGCAAGCCAAATGCTTAATCGTCATACTGCTGTCATAGTGTGGACGATAAAACATCGTGTATTGTCAGTGTCAAAGATCTCTATGCTTACAGAGAGGGTGCTCTTCAGCAAGACAAATTACTGAAGTTTTTTACTACGCTGAGTAATTCATCTATAAAGTAGTGGTGTTACTTAACTGAAAATTTAATACTCTAGAAACACGCGTATTTTCTATCTATAGATTCTGATGTTATTTTTATTAATAAAACAACAACAAATATTAGTATTATGTCAATTGCCCAATGCTGCTGACAATGTTTACGTTTATTATACGCTTTAGTTGAACACATCTCCAAAGATTTATACATATTTCATAGCAATCCATGAAAAGCTAAAGAGCGGTCGTTCGGGTAGTCTCCTGATGCTTGTATAAAGCCTCAAAATAATGAATCCCAAAGCATAATATGTTGCGTGATACATGTATATCAAATATTGATCACTCCTCTGTGAGATTTTTGTCTATTAAATTGGTTTCTGTATCCAAAACAGCATATTTTCCTGTACACAAAGGGGCTATCATTTGTGTGTAAAGATACGTATACATGTACCGAGATATAACAGAGGAGCTCAGAAACCTAGCTTCCATTACACCGAAAACGCACATCAACTGTGCTAAAGGGGAAAACACCATCCATCAATTACATGTATATAATGAAAATATGGAAAACTTGTACACATACATCACCGAGGGTGTCGCTTCTCTCCTGGATGGAGCCATGTTAGCTTTAGTTATATTATATGTTTAGGGATTATTCCACATTATCTATTGTAACGGTATTGGAGGGACGGTTCCTGATAAAATAAGTATGGAATTTCGATATTCACTTACATACAATTATTTACATACAAGTATTTACGTACATAGATACAATTATTTACTTATATAGACACAGCTATTTACTTACATAGATACAACTATTTTCTTACATAGATACAACTATTTCCTGACACAGATACAACTTTTTAAGAAAATTGTGGAGATCAATGTCGAATGATTTACGTGGCATCGTTGAGCCACAGTTGTGTTTGGATCCATGACCATTTGGTCGAAAGTTCGAAACTTTTACCACTCAATTTACACTGGTTTCATTTATAATACTATTTTGCTATCGAGTGAGATTCCAATTTTTCACATACATCTGAAATATTGTTTCAGTGCTTGTTTTACGCATTCTTATTGATTATTTTGGCTGACAGATGTATCTTGCTTATAATGTTGCTTTACACATAATTAAGATTTAGCAGCTAACATTTTTATTAACTTTTAGCACGGACATATATGTAAGTCCGTATTAAAGCTAAGATAAAAAGAGTTGAGTAAATCTTGCTGGAGGTTTGGTAATTTAACACGGGACCCTATGGAAAAAGGAATTACTATCCTTTGACCTTTAGTTATTATCACTGATGACCTGTATGTTCAGTGTGTTGTTTGTTCTGTTTCTGACATTGATGGCGTGTATGTTCAGTGTGTTGTCCGTTTGGTTTTTGTCATTAATGGCATGTATGTTCAGTATGTAGTCTGTTCTGTTACTGTCATTGTTGGTGTGAATGTTCAATGTGTTGTCCGTTTTGTTACTGTCACTGATGACGTGTATTTCGAGTGTGTTGTCCTTTTTTTACTGTCATTGGATTGTATTGTCTTTTATAAACCCTACGATTCGAAGGTCACATGCTACTGATTTGAGATTTACCCCTATGTTTTTAAAAAATAAATTGTGTTTTAATCATACATGAAACGTTGGTGTTGCTGATAACATTACCTGATTTATACACATCTGTACTTTTATACTCGGCAGTTTTTATCTTGTGACTGGAACAATGAACAGGGAGATCATATTTCATAGTTTTTGTCAATTTATTTCAGCAAGAAATGTATTTATTACTGTGTAAGGCAGATTTCTGTTATTCTGACTCCACTAGATACTGATAACTAGGAATTATTCTCATAACGTAGGCGCGGATTATATGGGCATCATTCACTAAACAAACCATGTAGTTCGCATCTAATTCAGTGTTTGCATTATTGATGGAGAAAATGCCATGACATCATATGAACATCTGGTAAAGTATTGACAGATACAAAGGTATACTTCCAGTAGACAACATGACTACAAACATAATCTGAGGAAAGTTCGCTAGCAATGTCTCAATGTTCCTGTACATACTCAGCATAATCAGAAAATCTATTACAAGAAACTTGTTCAGGAAAACAAAGTATGAGTCATTGCCGATATTCCTTAGAGAATAGGACATTTTACTATAAAGAGTTATTCAAAGGAGATCAGTACCCGCCGCAAAAGACCAGCTACATTCTAGTATGATGAAAATATTGCTTTCAGTATGCAAAGCACAAAACTAGACACTTTATCATGTAACATTCAGAGAAGCGCAAAACAAATACCTATGTCAGCTAACTCAACGTCTTTCAAAACATGTCTTTACGACCACTGTCTTTTAAGAGATATCCTGATGACAGTAACACTTAAATTCTTTTCTATTTTTCTTTTTTCATTACAGAATTAACCTTTAAATTATGGACACCTCTATATTAAGGTCTGGTTGTCTATATGAATATCTACCAAGAGAACAAGTAAACGATCACGCCACCTATTTCCATGTGTTGTAAACTTCAGACTGATTCTATCAGTTACAGCATTCACAATATCAGGTTCACGAGATCTGTAAGCAGGATTACTCGGCAATGTTTACCAACTATACAAGTATGATGTAAACGTCTCCATTAGTATGCAAGAGACAAAGCTAAATATGAACTCTGTACATGTTAAACGAAACGTACAATAATGATTATAATGACGCTTAATCTACATGGTTTATGACAAATAGATATAATTAATGGTCTCAAAGGTGGTTTTATTTATTTATTCATTGTTTTTTTTTTCTTTTACCAAACAAAAGTAAATTCACTCTCTGCAAAAAGGACGCGGATACGAAGCTATATGAATGACGAATGCACCAGAATTACTGCAGTCTGGTTTGAAACTGTATCTCTCTCTCGACGTGTTCGTTTTGATTAAGTACGTTATAGATAAAGTTCAAAACATTGTTGCTTCTTTTCCGAGTATGTACGTACGTCACATTTATGTTACCTGCCTAATCGATAATCAGACACCACTAATCAATATAACTATCTAAGAGAGGTTAAGTCATCCATCAAATCAAGATAAGATCGGCGAACCTGCCCTGTAAGAATGCAAGTCTATGCCTACCGAGAGGCATGTAACGTGACGGTCTCTGTAATACTACAAACACACGCTGCTTCAAACGCTGACGCTTTGTACTAAATAAACACTGCTTTCAATCTAAAAACGAACCGGCGACGAAAATAAAAGATTTTACTTGATTAATGTAGATAGTGAGGAACAAAACAATAAGGGTCCTTCATCATTAGTAGCCATAGCATGTGAAAATAATGGTATCTTTCACATCTGAAATAGTTCCGATTCTTTATTTTAAAACGGCTAGGTGAAATTTAAACGAAACTGACACTGTATAGATAAATATTCATAGTCTCAATATTTATTACACATACGTTTGCCCACCTAATTCACATTCACATCGTTAATATATCGACATTCTTCCCACTCCGGCGCCTGCAGGTCGAATAAAGTTGTTCAGGGGTTTTTTTTTTTGTTTGTTTGGGGGGGGGGGTGTTTTTTTGGTTTTTTTTTTTTTTTGTTTTGTTTTGGGTTTTTTGTTTGCTTGTTTTTTTTAACGAAATTCACTACGTTAAAAATATAAAATCATTATCCAATCAACTGACCACATGTTCATACATATTTACAGCGATGGTCAGGTGTCATCTACAAATGTTATTATTAGTCTGTAGATGATGAAACATTTCTTTGATGATATAATTGTGAAGAAAAACTTATGAAAATTACTTACTTTGATAAGGAATGTTTTATTATTCCTATATGCGTGAGAAAAGCACGTCAATCTGCCAAGCACACCGGATTGTGTTTAGTCGTAAAACCAGTCCACTGGATACTAGATACGACGGACAAAAGTTAACAAACTTGTCACACCAGTCGTCTTTAGAGCCACAGCAAATGTAAATTAAGACATTTTAACACACTATTCCTCAACCATTATCTTTCTTCGTGGATGAATTTTACAGATGAAACAGAACGTTAATAGCGGGAGACTATAAATCGTACGACTACTTTTTCCAAGCACAGATGAGTTCAAAGTGTGTCTCCGATAGCCACGGTATCCAAGAGGCAACTGACTGCAAACTGACCTACACCACTAGATCCTCCCCGTGCGATCAATAATGGGGCATTAAAATATGAAATAACAGATTGCCTTCTTATATACCGAGTTCGCAGTGGGCTACAAAACAGAATATGTCCCCCTAAAATGAGATCATTTGCCTGAGTGAAGGCTTAAGTGGTACAATATCCTCGTTCGTGGCTTTGTTATGGAAACAGGTTTTAATATATACTATTCCGACACGAGCAAATTAAATGGAGCATCAGGCAAGCAAAATGTAATCAGTTTGGTGGATTTAGCATTAAAACATGTTAAATGAAAATAATACAAACCTGCTGTTCGTAATCTCTTCGGTTTCTTTATGTGATGCTATAGAGAATAATCCAGTGTTACTGTCATGTCGGAGAGGAATCATTCCGGATCATCCCGATAGAGGTTTGATAACTTTATGGAATTTGCATGTTAGCATTTTGGCAAAGATTTCAGAGATGAATGTCGGTGTGTTGAATTTTCACGGTTTGAGTTTTGTCCGATTTATGCTGTGTCTGAGGCGAGTTGTGTTCAGTATATCGGTATATCATCATGTAAATAAGGTATTATAGTCACAATCACTCATTTATTATCTGGTGACATAAATAGAATAATTAGACGTAAGTCATACTTTATTTTGATCTAATACCTTTGTCGTGACATGGAAGTGGAAGGAACAGATCTGAGATTTTCATCAAAAGAACATGTCAAACGGAACAAGCATTAATTTATTATGCTTTGTTTTTAATACAAGAAAGGAAAAACGACATTTGATTTAGTTATATGACGAAAGTCGCCACGAATATGCACAACACACAAGAATAAGTACATAAAAGATATCACATTAACATTCGATTTTATATCAGTTGTGTTACCGACTTAAGACGGTCAATTATAGTAACAGTGAAAATCGCTGCTCAATTAGCATGGTTACCCGGTTTACGGGCCCACCTTCCCACTCATAAAAACCAATACATTCAAAGAACGCACATTAAAAAAATATTGAATAATCCTCTGTACTGAGAACAAGGATATTAGGTTACTCAAGCTGAGAGGTAATAAACTATTGATGCACATTTTATAATGGAATAAAATCTTACGACTGACTTGAAAATTTAATATCAAATGCATAACGTAACATCAACATGAGCCAACCATGTCCTGTCCGTCAGAAAGCAAGTTAAAGTCCCTGTAGAGCATTACCTCCTCTGAAAAAAAGTTTTATACAAGGCGTGTCATAGTGTCTCCCTCCTTGTTAGTCAAAGTGCAACGCTCAAGGTAAAGTCTGTGTAGGCCGCAAAGGGATCCAATACAAGAATTATGGTCTTTGCGGCACTTTCAGGGTCACAATGTCAATGTCGAAAGTTTGAATATTTGGGAACCCAATAAAATGGGATGAAATGATTATCAGGATTTTTTTACCCTCCTTAGCTTGTAAACTAGATCCCCTTAGATATTGGGATGAGAAATTCTGCTAGAAGCATGTTGCTGAGGGGTAAGGTTTCCTAATTCAGCTATGATAACTTAAGTTTTGTTAAAGTCTTTCCAAGTTTATAATATCTGTAACCATGTGCTTGGCAGTAATTTGCAGATTTTTTTGTATGGAAATCCAAAACCTTGGTGCAGGTCCCATGGCATTGCCACCTAACCAAAGGAAATGCACCGTTTCCCAGTTCTAAATGAGGTAAGGTTCTAATATCGGAATTTTAATTATGACGTAATTACCTGGATTTTAACATCACAGTGATCTGACACAAATCGGATTGTCAAAACTTCACCTGTGAGATACTGCCCCTTACATCATTTAAAACTCGCAAAAAGGGCTATTTACAATACGGAAATAAAAGTGGTCACGTTTATCATAAATGCCAGTATGTATATTGTTGTCAGTAACACAGGTATTTGAAGCTCTGTAAGTCCACAACAAACATCTATTATGCCCCTACAGGGGTATACACCAAAGAAAAAAGAAAGGTATACAACGATTTTGGAAGCAAAATTACCTCCGATTCAGACACTTGTTTTGGCCATTGAAATCGGGAATTTGCACAATTTCAGCTCACTGCCACATAGTTTGACATCGGAACTAATACCTTACACAATGCATTTGTCAATCCATGCCCATTATCCCGTATTTCAAGAGCGATTTATCCGCGTCCCTTTACCGAACTTGTTGAAGACTCCATGTACGAATTTGACCTTCACCTTCGGAAGGCTCCGCTATGAATAACGTGTAAAACTCAAATTAGATATTCAATTAGCAATTTTTTCTGAAATTATATTAGTATGAATAAAACAAAATTTTCTGTGTATTTTATGTTTTACTTTTTGCTTGCAGTCATTATTTACAGTAGAAAGTATAGACAAGTACGGTAACTCTACTTTCATATTCCTGTTATGACGCGCAGCCCTTCCGAAGGTGAAGGTCAAATTCGTACATGGAGTCTTCATCAAGTTCGGTAAAGAGACGCGGATAAATCGCACTTGAAATACGTGATAATGGGCATGGATTAACAAATGCATTGTGTAAGTTATTAGTTCCGATGTCGAACTATGTGGTACTGAGCTGAAATTGTGCAAATCCCGATTTCAATGACCGAAACGAGTGTCTGAATCGGTGATAATTTTGCTTCCAAAATCGTTGTATACCTTTCTTTTTTCTTTGGTGTATACCCCTGTAGGGGCATAAATGATTTTTGTTGTGGACATACAGAGCTTAAAATACCTGTGGTCAGTAACTTTAAGAATTAAATGTACTGAATGTCCCAAATGTCTTGCCGAACAGTAAATTTCATTTTAACTTTGGCTTTTATAAAACCCAGACGGAACTCAAAGTTCAGAAAAGGACTGTAACAAGCAACTGGGATAAAAGAGAAAACAGAAGACATCTGACAAAACTGTATGACACAAATCACCAAGGACCTGCACACCAAAAATGACAATAGCATAATATACACGGAACGACATTACACAAATATTCGATTGTGTTGCGGTTACGATACCGACTTAGGACGGTCAACTGAAGTAACAAACGTCATTCAATTGGTGTGGTTAACCGGTTTACGGGCGCCCACCTTCCCACTCAACGCAAAAGCAGCATAATCAAAGGACATACATTTAAAACAAAAAAAAAATCCTTGTATGAAATATATATATAGAATTATGATACAATTTGAGAAAACGTGTCCCCCTTCCTCTAAATCCTCCATTGCAGTGTCAACATTCTGATTCTCAGTCTTTATTAGCTTAAGTCATCCGGCCCATCGATATAATTATATAAACTTAAAGCCATTATCTCATCAACATAATTACATAAACTTTAAGCTATCCGGCTCATCAACATAATTACATAAACTCAAAGCCATCCGGGTCATCGATATAATTACATAAACTTAAAGCCACCCGGCTCATGGACATAATTACATAATTTTAAAGCTATCCGGCTCATCAACATAATTACATAATTTCAAAGCCATCGGGGTCATCGATAAAATTACATAATTTTAAAGCTATCCGGCTCATCATCATAATTACATAAACTTTAAGCCATCCGGCCTATCGATATAATCACATAAAGTTAAAGGCATCTGGCTCATCAACATAATTACATAAACTTAAAGCCATCCGGCTCATAGGTATATATTAACATTTACTTTACATAATTACATAAATTTAAAGCTATCCGGCCCATCGATATAATTACATAAACTTAAAGCCATCCGGGTCAACGATATAATTACATAAACTTTAAGTCATCTGGCTCATCAACATAATTACATAAACTTAAAGCCATCCGGGTCATCGATATAATTACATAAACTTTAAGTCATCTGGTTCATCAACATAATTACATAAACTTAAAGCCATCCGGGTCATCGATATAATTACATAAACTTTAAGTCATCTGGCTCATCAACATAATTACAGTAATTTAAAGCCATCCGGGTCATAGGTATATAGTAACATTTACTTTAAATCATCCGCCTCATCAGAACTAATACACTTACAAAATATACAAGCATCAGATACAACTATAATGAAAAGAGCAAATATACATGCTTATACAGTAGCTGTATATATCTCAACAATCTAATGTCCCAAACGGAACAAATACCCCCACCTCTTCCACCCGAGGGTAACAAACTTGAAACAATAATTCATCCCAAGATACATCTCTGGTATAAGGGTAATGGACGTACCACTTGTACATTTTAAGAAACTTGCTTTGTTCATTCAAGCGGAAAATTGAAGTCACATTCAACATCCACAACATACCTTCAGTTAGTCAACCCATAATACATCAGTTAGTCAACCCATGATACATCAGTTGTGTAAGCTTGAAAGTTGTAGTACTTTTACTTTGTCCCATATTAGCCTTTCACAAATTTCTTAACCTAATCACTCAAGCAGAAAATGTAAGTTTTCTCAGCATCGGCAGCATGCATGCAATAACTCATCCTAAGATACATTACTAGTATAAGTGTAATGTATGTCTACCTTGTGCGTTTTGCGAACTTTGCTTTTGTTAAACTTATTGCCGGTCAGACTGACGGATAGGATGTTTCCCATTTACCCCCTAATCTTCGTTTGGGAATATAAATACATGTAAGTATTACTTTTAATAGAGACAAGCTGTGTTTGTGAAACACTAATGCCCCCGGTGGCACCAAAAGTCCAAAAAGTTATTTTTAGCGTGAAGGTCATTGTTAAAGTCAAAAGGCCATCGACCTTGGTGTCATTTGAAAGGGCTTCATTAGTTGGGTACGTATGTCAAATATGAAGTCACTATCCTTCACGTTTCAAAAGTTATAGCCAAGGTTAAAGTTGACAACAGACAGACAAACAAACAGACGAACAAACAAACAGACAAACTGACAAGACAAAAAAATGCCTCCGATCTATCGATTCGGGGGCATAAAAATCAAAGTATCTCATTCCTCTGCATGCTTTGAAAACAGATTTACGAAAAATGTAAAGCTGTGTAAGGTTATGTGTAAAAAGAACCTCAACTTGTTGGTGAGGAAGAGGGCGTTTACGACGATAAGGTGTTACATATACTGTTTGAATAAGTCTGCAGAAACAAGTCGTGCAAAAAGAAGTATATTGAATAAGCACAACAAAATTTAGAATCATATAAATCCTTGGTGCAACTACTAGTTTATACGTACGAGAAGACGGTCTAAACTGTATGATACGTTTTCTATATGTAGAACAGATTTATATACATAACAGAGTTGGAGGTTAAAATGATCAATACCACGCCTATACAAAAACATTTACTAGTCGTATCTGAGACACGCTGTATGCACTGTTATGCGTGATCCAACAATTTTTTAAGGCAGAGGCCTGGTTTTGATAAACCGGAAGCCGATTTCTGTCCGGTTTCGGTTCGTGTTTTAGTTTTATAAAAAGAAAGGGTAAGTTTAAATGATAATCAAAAGTAAATTTTAGATATAATATTTTTATTTAAAATTCATTTTAAGCTTATATGTGATCTAGAGAATGTATGAAAAAAGTTAGTTGTGAATGTACAAGATTTGATTTTCCATATAATCAGGGAAGTAAACTTAAACTATACACCCTTGATATATTTAACATGAATGTCAACTTTCTAAATTTTGCATTTAGTATTGTAAATAACTAATTTCTTCTTAAGGTAATGTTGATATAGTAAAAGTATGTCCATTTTTGTATTATTTTCACATTCTTATTTAATAAAATTATTAGACTGGCGATATTTTCATTGACAGAAAATGAGAATTTTCAATGTTGCATAACTTGATTTTTTAGCGATAATTGGATGTTATTAAGATTGATGCCTTATCTTTATAAAATGGCCGATGACCTACTATTTTTCTGTGCTTACAAGAGACGCCATTCATCAACGATTAGTTAGGAATGCAGAAACATGGGGGTAAACGCCATTTTCAATTAAATATGAGGTCAGAATTGGCTATGCTTAATGTTCCCATATGCTCAATGTTATTCAATGCACTTATAGGTGCATGTTTTATATATGCCATATTTAATTAACAAGTGCGACTTGATATTGGTTTATTATGATTTTCATGTAGACTAATGTTTGATAAGAGTATCTTTGTAAAAAAAAAAAATGATACCTTAACACCATAATTAAAGAATGCAGTCCTCTACCTTAATAACAGGCTGGATTTTAAGGTAACAATCAGTTATCAGAAATTTTGTATGTTTTAGAATAAAAACTTAACGTTTGTTTTTAGACGAAAATGGTTTTTCGACCTTGGGTTTCAGTTACTGTATTCTGAATTTATAATTATAGCTGAACAGACCCTCCCAGGAATGTAAATCCACAGACAATAGCAAACTTTAAATCATTATACATGTATAAGCTATTCTGTGTTTCATATACGCTACCCAATTCCCTTCCCATACCATAATTTAAGATATTTATACGTTTACACTGAGTTTCCATTTTGACAATTCATATATAAAGAATTTAATTGTGACTGCAGACCAGACAGAGAATACATATAACTAAGCAATTAGCATACAGAAGAATGTGTAAAACTTACTTATTGGTATACAGGAGAATATATAAAAGTAAGTCATTAGCATCCAGGGGAATGTATAAAATAAGACATTAGCATCCAGGAGAATATATATAACTAAGTCGTTAGCATCCAGGAGAATATATCAGTCATTAGCATCCAGGAGAATATATAAAAGTAAGTCATTAGCATCTAGTAGAATATATAAAACTAAGTCATTAGCATCCAGGGGAATGTATAAAATAAGACATTAGCATCCCGGAGAACATATAAAATAAATCATTAGCATCCAGGAGAATATATAAAAATAAGTCGTCAGCATCCTGGAGAATATAAAAGTTATTAGAATCCAGGAGAATATATAAAAGTAAGTAATTAGCATCCAGGAGAATATATAGAAATTAGTCGTCAGCATCCTGGAGAATATAAAAAATAAATCATTAGCATCCAGGAGAATATATAAAAGTAAGTAATTAGCATCTAGTAGAATATATAAAAGTAAGTCATCAGCATCCAGGAGAAGAATATCAAAAAGTTATTCATTAGCATCCAGTAGAATATATAAAATGAGTCATTAGCATGCAGGAGAATATATAAAAGTAAGTCATTAGCATCCAAAATAATATAAAAAAAAGTAAGTCATTAGCATCCAAGAGAATATAAAAAAAATTAGTCATAAGCATCCACAAGAATATATATCAAAGGACCTTATGTCCTGAAAGATACTCCTACTCACATCTTGGTGTGAGTAGAGATCTATATGTATCACACACTAAGGACACCTCGACCTCATTTTGTATGAAGTTGATTGAAATGAGTTGAATGAAAGTAAGGTAGTGCACAGAGAAACCTGCTCATACGGTTATATCATCATGTGATTCAATGGCAGTGGTGGGTTCAGAAGGGAGGGGGCTTCCTCCACATATTATAAGTAGAAATCCAGATTTGGCACCAAATATGGCCGAGTATTTGGCTAATATACATGTGCCCCCCCCCCTTTCGGAAATCCTTGATTCGCCACTGCATGGTGTCCAATTTTTCCGGTAAGGTGTTTTAAATTTTATTGTTTTATACTGATTTGTATATTTAAAGGCTAGATTGGTTATTCAAATTATGCAATAAGATTGATAAACGAAAAGCAACAGTGTTCCACGCAACACATATCCCTATAGTGAAGGCTACATGCTGGGTTATGATGTTTTCCACATACATGTACGTCCTTAATTCTCAGTAACGACAGTGTATTGCAATGTTAATAGTCCAAGATTCTCTCTCCTTCTGCCAGTTTTGATATCGGCAGTTTGTAAAAATTCCAACTTTTGATGATCAAAGTCTATCTTACCCTCTTCTGCAAACCGCCGACATCAAAAGTGAGAGAAGGGCTACAATGTAAACTGTAAAGTGGTCCCTAGACAACTCGATTTGACCGTAGTTCGGGTAAAAGAAAGTACGAATAAAAAATCAGTTCATAAAACACATCGTTATACATTTGTAGTTTGAAATGTTTTATCTTTATTATTATATGAAATGTGCGAAAAAACATTTTATTTTGAAAGTGTGAAAATTAAGAGAAAAGAGAAGAGACGAGGGAATCGAAGATTATACGTACGAATGTTGGTAACCACGAATGTTGATCCTGCGAATAGACTGATGAACATAAATTCATACACCGTCGCATTCGCCCTGACGGGAGAGGGGACGTTTTCTAAAAGAATTCACACGATTGTGGTCAAAACGTATCGTTAAGAAACACTCTTACAATGAATCGATTAAATCATCACAGCTGTCCTCGCTAAAATAGACAAACATTGACACAGACATCGTACTATTTCTGCAAAGGTTGTAGTTGGGTGGACGTAAATCTGACCTTTGAACTTTGAACAAGATAACAGTAAGATACTCCTTGATAAAGAATATCTTAAAAATATGTCATAAGCATCAAGGAGAATATATGAAAATAAGTTATTAGCACCCTGGGATCTTGTTCACAAAGAAACTTAAGTCTAAGAATTGAGACCTAAAATACCATGTGTCATTATTCTAAGAATTTGTCGAAAGTTTGTCTGTGAATAGCTTGTAAGATATACTTTTTACAGAGAAACTTTTTATTAATTCTTAGAATTTAGACACATGCTACCATATAGGTTTCAGTTCTTAAAATTAGACCTTAAGTTTCCTTGTGAATAACATACCAGGAGAATATATAACAATACGTCATTAGCATGCGGGATAATATCATGCGGTCATAACATACAGGAGAATATTTAAAAGTCGTCAATATACGGGGAATATAATAAGTAAGTCGTCAATATACGGGGAATATAATAAGTAAGTCGTCAATATCGGGGAATATAAGAAGTAAGTCGTCAATATACAGAGAATATAAGAAGTAAGTCGTCAATATACAGAGAATATAAAAAGTAAGTCGTCAATATACGGGGAATATAAGAAGTAAGTCGTCAATATCGGGGAATATAATAAGTAAGTCGTCAATATACAGGGAATATAATAAGCAACAAAAATTATAGGCTTATTTAGTTGATTTCGCAAAAGCTTTTGATACACTTGATTGACTGGCTCTTCCGTATAAACTGTTCAATAAGGGTGTACATTGTAGGTAGAAAGTTATATTATCTCGTTAGCAATATGTACTCAGATACCAAGTTGCTGCAAAGTTGATTCATTGTATAGTGAGTCTTTCTTGGCAAAGGTTAGTGTAAAATAGGGAGATAATCTTAGTCCGACATTGTCTAATATCATTGTTAATGACTTAAATTATACCTCAACAACCTTTCCACATACCCTCCTGAACTTAATAATGTTCCAGTAAGTCACTTATTCTTTGCAGACGACTTAGTTTAATTACCCACAAATGACGATGTGCTCCAAAATTATTTGGATTTTCTCTCTGAATACTGCACTGTACAAAATGGAATTTAACTGTGAAATTTAACAAAATGGAATTTAACTGTGAAATTTAACAAAATGGAATTCAACTGTGAAATTTAACAAAATGGAATTCAACTGTGAAATTTAACAAAAACAATTCAAAGATGCAACATACCATCATTCGTTACTCACACATATATATGAATATAAATAATTAGGTGCGTTCTTCACTTCTAATGGTAAATTAAGGCAAGTTACAGAGCAACTAGCAGAGCGTGTTAGAAAATGCATATTACTTTAAAAAAACACTTTCTGTGCATGAATACATGAGGTAGATACCCTCCATCATATAAGTGCAATAATCTTGGTGTTACGTAAAACAATGTCAACTCTGATAATGAAATAAATGTGGAAAGACACTGATAATAAGATAAATGTGGAGAGACACTGATAACGAGATACATATGGAGAGACACTGATAATGAGATAAATGTGAAGAGACACTGATAATGAGATAAATGTGGGGAGACACTGATAACGAGATAATTGTGAAGAGACACTGATAATGAGATAAATATGAAGAGACACTGATAATGAGATAAATGTGGATAGACACTGATAATGAGATAAATGTGGGGGACACTGATAATGAGATAAATGTGGAGAGACACTGATAATGAGATAAATGTGGAGAGACATTTATAATGAGATAAATGTGGGGAGACACTGATAACGAGATAAATGTGAAGAGACACTGAACAAATTGGAAATGTATTCGGTGTTTAATATATCATGATATAGCATATTTTATTGATTTATCTACCTTTGTTTCATACAGTTACATTAAACCTGAACATGGGATGTATATTTTAAATTCGGTCAATGATAGCAACATTTTGTCTTATTCAACTGGCATTTCAAAACTACGGAAGCTCATTTAGTATGCACTGGTCTATGGATTATGTTGGCCAAAAGATCCAATCAAAATATCAACTATCATAAGGAAGTGTGAAGTGACAGACTATAAAAGTCTTACATCGGTCATGACCTTTAAGATCCTCCGGTTGGAAGCTAAAAATGATTTGTTTACTGTTGGTTTACATATTATGTATCAATGTCTATGATTTATTGCTGATAGTGATGAATCTAGAGCCCATTTTCCTTGTTTTGAGAATTTAGAGTATGAACTACCATCCTCCTTTTTTTTCATGTTCTCTTAAGCATCGGTTGGGGCTGATAAAAGACTTGTATTGCCTCGATGACACGTTCCGAGAAGAAAGCATTGTACCTATACACACATTCCCAATAAGGAAATGACAAAACCTATTGATTTTAATTTTAATCGATTAACTCGATCGGGTTACGCATACGTAGTGTGCTTTCTCTAGATATCCTGGATATCGTGTTTGTCACAGTGGTCTGATCACAGTGGTCTGACCATGCTGACGGAGGTCTAAACCTGTCACAGTGGTCTGACTATGCTGACAAAGGTCTAAACCTATTACAGTGGTCTGAAACGAGGACAGAGGTCTTTACCATTCACAGCGGTCTGACACTGCTGACAGAGGACTGAACCTGTCACAGTGGTCTGACTATGCTGACAGAGGTCTAAACCTATTATAGTGGTCTGACCATGCTGACAGAGGTCTTAACCTTTCACTGTGGTCTGACACTGCTGACAGAGGACTGAACCTGTCACAGTGGTCTGACTATGCTGACAGAGGTCTAAACCTATTACAGTGGTCTGACCATGCGGACAGAGGTCTTAACCTTTCACAGTGGTCTGACATTGCTGACAGAGGTCTGAACCTGTCACAGTGGTCTGACCATGCTGACAGAAGTCTGAACCTGTCACTGTGGTCTGACCATACTGACAGAGGTTTGAACCCGTCACAGTGGTCTGACTATGCTGGCCGAGGTCTGAACCTGTCACAGTGGTATGACCATGCTGAACGAGGTCTGAACCTGTCACAGTGGTCTGACCATGCTGACAGAGGTCTGAACCTGCCACAGTGGTCTGACTATGCTGAAAGAGGTCTGAACCTGTCACAGTGGTCTAGCTATGCTGACCGAGGATTGAACCTGTCACATTGGTCTAACCATGCTGACCGAGGTCTGAACCTGTCACTGTGGTCTGACCATACTGAGAGAGGTTTGAACCCGTCACAGTGGTCTGACTATGCTAACCGATGTCTGAACCTGTCACTGTGGTCTGACCATACTCACAGAGGTTTGAACCCGTCACAGTGGTCTGACTATGCTAACCGAGGTCTGAACCTGTCACAGTGGTATGACAATGCTGACAGATGAACAGCGGGAATGAATACTATCAACATGATACAACAAATTAGTAAGAATTAGTAATATTAATATGTAATATCAAATCACTATTTCGTATAACAAATCATAAAAATGTAATAAAATATAAATGATTTGTTATAACATATTCTTAGAAAAAACCCAGAATGCTGCGGTCCTAAACCGCTGGCCTTAAAGCTGGCCTCTCACCATAAAAAGCCGAAGTGTTTCGAAAATTTTTGACGGGAGCGAAGTTGACCTAGGTCAACCTCACTCCCGTATGTTTTATAAATATTAAATGAACGTCTGACCCAAATGCTCGAACAGAGCTTTCTCCCACGGTATAAAAGAAACAGGCGCAGTCATGCAACCGTGACATTTCATAGAAGAGACGACAAAGGCAACATGGCGTCAGAAACAGAAGTACATGTAATTATCTCTATATATTTCTTTTTTTTGTTTCTTCATTTTTTGAAGTAACGTACATAAATAATACAAAGTTAGTTATAACAAAAGATCAAATGATGCTGTAATGTTGTATGCATTTGCCACGAAAAGGCCACCCACCCAACCGTGCGTAACATAAATAAACAAATTTTAAAGTTCGAACGAACGAACAAATTATATTACATGTTCTAGTTATATAGATATTATAATATGACCAGGTATGACATATATCATAATGTACAAATAGTATCGTGTGTTCAGTTGTACTTGTAACGAACCCACCCTCTCCGTAAAAAGGCCAGTAAGATATAGGTAATTTGAAAACTTACGATATTCATGTAATACTATCCTTTCTCCAAATTACAAGAGCCAAATTCCAATACTCCACAACAGACCACACATTTGGAAAGCATAATATTATTCATACATGTATACTTTACTGTAAAAAAATACACATCAGTTTACACATCCGTTTGCTAACACATCTTTTGGAGTGTTCGAATAAGTAACATACAAACAGGAAATGGTATAGGTTGAAGACAAAATCTTCAAAATTATACACAAGATTCCGTTCACGATCCTACATAGAGGGTGCATACTGAATAATGTTATTTGTAAATTATAGGACTCTTCTGGCGTCTTCATTCACAAAGGTATTAATTTATTTTATTTTGTTTTATTTATTTTATTTCAAGTACAAACATTTTTCATCAATAATAGTACGGAAACTGAAAACTATATGACACTTTTGTGATAATTTATATTGTTATTTACGGGCTAGTACGGTGTTCATACAAATTCAAGAACTAGTAACATTTTAGCTAGACAACCTGCGTTTTTAAAACACGAATGCCCCAGCTGCAAATAAACATAGCTGTCAATGTTCTACCCCCGGGTCACATGATGACGCTTAGGGGATATACTTACTGTTGAATTTTAGTAACTGTAACAACATTTTATTGAAAGTTATTAGGCACTGCAGAGTTACGGAGGTACATACAGACGGACGGAACAACCGAACGCTTTTTTGCTCAAGATCTCTTACACAGGTGCAAAAAGCGGAAGGGGAGGCGCAGGTGTTACGAGAACGAAAAATGTTTAAAAATCATATATGAATTAGAATTAATAATAATGCTGTTTGTTTGTAACTGTTCGACTTGACATGGATCCCCATTCAGACTAGGTATAATGAACATAATTATGCTGTTTGAAGAACAAACAGCTTTTTTTTCTTCTCTCCATCATTTCTGTCTCTGTAAATGTAAAAATACTTATAATCGAACACTCTGAATTCAAGAAAGTGTCCTTGGGAATGTTGAATAGTAATTTCGAATTTCATTTTATTTTGAGGTGAGGTGGGAAGGAGAAGAAATGAGGGAAGGGTTGGGATGCAGGGAAAAGCGTAAATTTGAGGGCAGTGAACTTGAGCGAATGCCACCCGGGTAGAATATGGAAGACGGGTTTAAAAGATAAGGCAAGAAGCGGTTTAGTCAGACAAGACCATTGCGTCTCCTATCTGCAGTGGATCATGTTATGAAATGCAATAACATATGCATGTTTACACTATACATGTAGACTTGTATCCGTATTGTATAAGATCATTCAAAAATGAAATTATAGATACATAACTAAATTGTTGTAAAGGATTTAAATAAATGTAAAAATGTAAATAAATGAATCCGTCTAGTGCTGTAAGTGTTAAATATCTATGTAAAGTGCTTAGTGAGGAAAACAGTTTTCATACGTTTTGTACAGCCATGCTGACCGTCCGTGTAGGTCGCCGCTAATATCACGGTTTGTCGATTTGACATTTCTTTTATAAGGTAAGCGAGAGCATTTGGTTCAGACGTTTATTTAGTATTCATGAAATATACGGGAGCGAGGTTGACCTATGTCGACCTCGCTCCCGTAAAAAAATTTGAAACATTTCGGCTTTTTATGGTGAGAGGCTAGCTTTAAGAGCAGTGTTAACTTAAGTATATATAGCCTTGGATCACCCTCTCTCTTTAGACAATGATGTTTGGCAAAGTTCGTCGTTATGTCCTATTGATACAAACAAATGTCTTGCATAGATTATGTAACTACCACTCAACCGGCAAAAAGCCCCCAAGAATACTTAAAATAATTATTTCACTTATGCATGCATATGGAATGTTCCAGACCTAACTAACCTCCCAGTGCTCGTACATGACTACTGTCATATGCATAGCGATGTAAAATAAAAACGCTAGTATGATGCACATTTTATGCTGTGTTGTACAAAATAAAGCGACCTTTAAGGGCAAAGGAATGCAGATAATTTTATGACAAGATACAGTTTAAATAAAGATTATCTTATTGTCGATAATCATAGATCTACGAAGCCGTTTTCATGTCATTTTAAAAAAGAAAAGATATTTTTTTATCTCGTTCGAACGAGAAACTATCTCGTTCGAACGAGAAAAGATCTTGTGCGAACGAGAAAGTTATCTCGTTCGAACGAGAAATTATCATATACCATAGTCTGCGGTGTTATTAACCGATAAAAAGAAATGAAATATCGAACATCAATAACTGTTTTGATATTTATTAACAATTTCTTTAGTAGCTGATGTTTGATCGTTTAAAAAATAATTACATAAGCAAGTGCTACATTTGGCCGTGCTTGGCCTGAATTTAGTTGAAATACATTATACGTATTATTTTCAGTCTATAGAATGGCAGATATAAAGTATGTTTGTAACATTTGATTTCGATCCTCATCTCCTTTCTTTTATATTCAGGCTTTAAGCCACTGTAATCAACGTTTTAACTTGGTTCAGTAACTTCACCAATTAATATTAATCATTAATGAAATGATAATGCATGATTATTTGCGTTTTACTGTATATCAGTAAGTACCATTCAGTTTATATTTTAATTCTGAAATTTATAAATCATACGTAACAGTTATTATAATATTTTTAATTACAAGAGGAGGGCAGAATATCTCTGATGGCAAAATAACCCCTCCCCACCTCACCCCCCTTTTACCCTCGCATTCATCTTCCTCTTCGCAATGTAATAAATTGTACTTTAACTTAAGTATTTCCTTTCTATTGATAAGCTGTGTGTTTTAGAATAAACATGCATTATGTACATTGTGTTTGTAGGTGTGAAGTGGACCTTGATTTATATTAATTTTAAGTTGAAATATATGCAATTATGCATATATAAATGTAACATTGTATGTATCAATTGAAATAATTCCAATTATACTTTTTTTAATAACCAAACGCCTTAATTCATATATAATAGTTTCTCGTTCGAACGAGATAAAAAGAAATTGTTTTCTTCTTTAAAATGGCAAGAAAACGGTTTCGTGTAAATCCTTTTATACTACTGTATTCTTTATTTTAGTTACACACATTGTTGTGAAAGGATTTATTTGAGTATGACATATGGCACAATAGTCCAAATTTTTTATCGAATGAATTGACGATACATTATTTTCATTTCTTTCATTCGTTTTCCCCGTTGTTAAGTTTATAATCAGCACTACTGTAGAGTGTTTTACCCAAGACTGCTGTTGAGGGGTTTTAACCAGCACTGATTTTGAATCTTTTAAATCATCATTGCTGGTTTTTATCAGTACTGCCGCTTAATGTTTTAAATTAGTACCGCACCTGAGGAGTTTTAATCGGTAATGCTTGTTTAAGGTTTTTACTCAGCACTGCTGTTGAGGGGGTTACTCAACATTGATGTTGAGGGTTTTAAACCAATACTGCTTTGATGGTTTTAAACCAGCACTGCTATTTAGGAAATTTACACGGCACTGCCGTTGAGCGTTTTAAACCGACACTGCTGTTAAGGGGGTTTACTCAGCACTGCTGTTGAAAGGGTTTACTCAGCACTGATGTAGATGGGGTTTACACAGTATTGATGTTGAGGATTTAAAGTAACATTGCTGTTGAGGGATTTAAACCAGCACTGCATTGATATGGAGGATTTTAAATCAACACTGCTGTAAGGGTTTTACTCGGCACTGTTTTTGATGGAGTTTACTTAGCACTGCTGCTGGGGGTTTTACTCAGTACTGATGTTGATGGAGTTTACTTAGCACTGCTGTTGGGGGTTTTACTCGGCACTGTTGTTGAATGTTTTAAATCAGCACTGGTGTTAATGATTTTTAATCAACACAATTGTTGAGGGTTTAAAATCAGCATTGCTGTTGAATGTTTTAAACCATCTTTGTTATTGAGGGTATTCACTCAATACTGCTGTTGAGGGTTTTAAACCAACATTGCTATCGGGGGTTTTCACTCTGCAGTTTTTTAGGGGTTTAATCGGCTTTGCTATCGAGAGTTTTCAATCAGTACTGCTGTTGTGTTTTTTCTATTGGCTGTACTGCCATTGCAGGTCTGAATATCAGTACATATGTATAATGTAAATTATTATCTATTTCTCTACTGTTGTATTATTTCACTATGTGGTGATTTGTTCACATATCTTTCATAGAGTAATAATTCAAATTTATTTATTTTTCTATTGTTTTTTTTTTTTACTGTTAAGCTGGTAAAATTTAACTTGTGTATATTTTCATGCGTTTAGTTGAAATTCCAGGAAATCGAAAACTTGAAATTTGAGATTATACATTCCGATTACATGATTACAATATTTGTTTTCGGGCTCATTATTTGAACAATGTGACGAGAAACCTTTAGGCGAAATAAATTAGCAGTAAATATCAAACATATAATGTACTACTAATACTGCACACATCTCATAGTAGTGAACTCTAATCCCCACAGAGGGTACAACCAATCCTTTACCTTCTGACGCATACCATCAAACTTTTTTGAATTACTGGAATCATTTGTAGACCATCTGCTAAAATAAATGGTAAAAGAGTTAAGTTTTTAATATCTATATTATTTCATCAAAGAATTGAAATGAAAACATCTGCTTAGTATCCTACTCGGGGATGATACAAACACATACCGACCTTTCCTCTGTAAGAACTCGCATTAACCCATGTCTCATTATCGCTTTTGATGCGATCTACGTTCTAATCTGCATCAGTGAGCCTTGCCGTTGCTGTATATTTAGTACATGAGGACTCCAGTACAGCAAACTCTTAGTTTCCGTTAGTTTTATATCTCTAGTTTTACCTTAGGCATCCAATTAAAATAAATTTTTAAAATGCGTACATTCTATCATTGATCAGATTAGTCATTACGGGACAAATCCATCCGAATCAACCTAGTCCAAGTCAAAGCACAACACATTGGGAACCCCCTCCCCTTTGGTCAGAAAATTTAACCACAAAAAGGTAATATTCGACCATTTTAGGGTTGCAAACCAGCCCCCCCCCCTTTCTGGACAGAACAGTGCAAAACATTAGTCACTTCAGCCACTTTTATGTCATCAGTATGATTTATATCACCGGTATATGTTCTATCACCTGTATATATAATTATATCATCGGTATGTTTTTGGCACCTGTATATTTTTGACGTTAATGGTGGATGTAAATTACCCATTTGAAGGTATTCATTCATCTTTTAGTTCCTGGGTCTATGTATGTCTATATCGTGTTGTTTACACCACAATGAAATACTACTTTGATAATCACGGT
This sequence comes from Pteria penguin, assembly GCA_035048485.1. NCBI lineage: Eukaryota > Metazoa > Mollusca > Bivalvia > Pterioida > Pteriidae > Pteria > Pteria penguin. Next base: position 13,579,515 of record CM068580.1, read on the forward strand.
ATTGATATTTTCATCAACGTTGATAAATTTTGTAATTATAAAATTAATATTTAAATATCTCCTTTAAAATCATGAAGCATGGGTTTATGTGGTCCCTGATCCCCTGTCTGACTGAATAACCTGTGTCATCTTCTAGGTCATGTGTGCATTTGGGTCTTATATTTCAATTTATCTAGAATTACTAGATCCGCCCCTGTATGTGATGCATCATCATTCAAGCACGTCTTGTATACATTTGTGCCAAACACCCAGTGCATTTTGTACCTGTGTAAATGCGCTTTGCATCCATGTTACATTATGTCACATTTATAGAATAATGTGAACTACATATATGCTTTGTTTAGCAATCTCTCTCTCTCTCTCTCTCTCTCTCTCTCCACATTAGCCCCACTGGATGAGGTTCTTGGTTTGTGACTGTGAGGCCAGGATTCGACTCCCGCCATGGATGTACCGTTGTCCTGTCTTTCCGAAGAGACAGTAAAAACCGAAGTCCCGTATCGCGGTAGGCGTGACACGTAAAAGATCCATCACTTCTTCGGGAGCGTCCGTTGCAAAAGTATAAATTTCTACGCGATGCATCAGGCAGATGCCGTCACCATATACGTGAAATAATCGTGGAGTGACGTAAAACTCTCTCTCTCTCTCTCTCTCTCTCTTGTCATCCAATGGACATGCCACCCTGTCCTTGAACTGTAAAATATTGTATGGTCGTACTATACTCTTAGTAACATTCGCATCCCCTTTGTATCACACAGCATGTTCTTATCTTGCTTTTGTATGTCCATTTATGTTGCCGCTCTCATTATATTTTGTTTTATTTACGGTGTTTGAACGTCCCTGATATCGCTATGCCTTTATATGGCTTTCAAGACGATAACAACACAGGAGAAGTCGTAAAACAGCGGATTGTCGGTTCAAACAGCTGTAAAACTGTGTTTAATCTTGTCAGAGAATGTTTGTAGCGTTAATGTTACATCAATTTGTCTTAGTGTCTTTATCTAATTCTATCAGCATTTTAAGGAAGAAAAATAAAGACGTGTCAGCCTCCGCTTTGAGTTTTGTCAGAAATTATTATAAACAATATATTAGCGACTCCTGCAATTTTAGGAAAGGAAGGTAGGTGTGATCTAAATCAACTTTACTGCCTCGAAAAGAGTAACGCCTAAAATAACATCACTGTTAAATACGAATGTAACTGATACACTGTCACTATGGAGGAATGTCACAACAGTGTTCCACTGTGGACACCTAAAATATTACCTGGGAGGAGGGTCTCCTATTTAAAGAAGCAAGATGAGTTCCCTAGGAGGAGCGTCTCCTATCTAAAGAAGTGATACTGGTGACTTGTGATGAGGTCTCCTGTCTAAAAACATGAGACTAGTGACTTGGAAGGAGCACCTCTTGTCTAAAGAAGTAATACTAGTTACCTGGGCGGAGCATCTCCTATCTAAAGAAGTGAGACAAGTGACCTTGGAGGAGTGTCTCCTATTTAAAGAAGCGAGACTACATGTGTAGTTACCTGGGAGGAGTGTCTCCTATCTAAACAGGTGAGACTAGTGACTTGGGAGAAGCGTCTCCTGTCTAAAGAAGTGAGACTAGTGACCTGGGAGGAGTGTCTCCTGTCTAAAGAAGTCAGACTACATATGTAGTGTCCAGGGAGAAGCCTTTTCTATCTAAACAAGTGAGACTCGTTACTTGGGAGGAGCGTCTCCTATCTAAAGAAGTGAGACTAGTTACCTGGGAGGAGCGTCTCCAATCTAAAGTAATAAGACTAGTTACTTGGGCGGAGCATCTCCCATCTGATCAACCATAACCGCAATGAACATTCAGGTAACATACAGGTCAACATACATATATGTGGGTGTGTTAATTCTGTAATTTGCCGTTGTACTGGTTGTACTGGTAAATGGACAGAGCCGCTGGAGAAATATGTAGGTGTGTAGAAGAGCATCTTAACTCAGTGATGTGCCGTATTGGACTGGTTAGTCTAGGTGGACAGCATCGGAGATACATGTGGTGTAGCACATCACTCCTTCTGTTAAAATGTTTAAATACGCCACAAAATCTTTTTGTATCTCCCGCGGCTCTGTCCACCAAGACTGTCCTCTTTGACTAAGCAGTTCAATACAGCATATTACACACCTATCCTACACACCCACATATATCTCCCGCTCACCCCTCCACCTAGACTAACCTGTCCAACACGGAACATTACAGAATCAAGATGTGAAGCAAACAGATGCCACATGCCGAAATTCAGTGACAAGGAAAATGGAAAGTAATTGATTTCGATGTGGTATGCGACTAGCTGTCAACAATATATATATATATATATATATATATATATATATATATACGCCCGTCAAAAGACGATGTCTGTCCGTCCGTCCGCTATGGAACGCAATAACTTTAGTAAACGTCAGCTGTATTTCATGAAACTCATACGGAATGCTTAAATAGTGTAGGGGAAGCCGCCTTTCCATTTTGAGCAAATTAAATATTGTCGTTCTGGAGTTATGGGACTTGGATTAATTTTTACTATGAAAAGATGCTATGAAACGCGATAAGTTAAATAAACGTCAGTTGTTTTTCATGAAACTGATACAGAATGCTTAGATAATGTAGAGGAAGCCGCCTTTCGAGTTTGAGCAAATCCTGTTATGTCGTTCCGGAGTTATAGGACTTGGATTTTATTTTTACTATGAAAAGATGCTAAGGAACGTAATAACTTCAGTAAACGTCAGTTGTTTTTCATGAAACTCATTCAGAATGCTTAGAAAATGTAGGGAAAGCCGCCTTTCGATTTTGAGCAAATTCCGTCCGTTTCGTTGTTCCGGAGTTATGGGACTTGGATTTTATTTTTGCTATAGTAAGATGATATGGAACGCAATAACTTTAGTAAATGTCAGCTGTTTTTCTAAAACTAATACAGAATGCTTAAATAGGGTAGGGGAAGCGGCCTTTTGATTTTGAGTAAATTCTGTTTTGTCGTTACGGAGTTATGAAACTTGGAGTTTTACTATGATAAGATGCTATGTAACGCGATAACTTAAGTGAACGTCAGTTGTTTTTCATGAAACTTATACAGAATGCTTAAACAGTGTAAGGGAAGTTCCCTTTTGGATTTTAATATTTCATAAAAGTATTACTAAAGAGACCGAAGTTTGGGGGTAATAAAACCATACGTTCACCGGGGGCGGATCCAGGATTTTGTGTTTGGGGGGGGGGGGGGGCGAAGTTAGGCGAGGGGTCTGGGGACCGCTTAGGTCCCCAGCATGTCCAGGGCGGAACCCTGGTAGAGGGACCAGGGGGCGAAGCCCACCGGAAGCTCCCTCAATTTGGCAATTTTGGGGCCTAAAAATTGTACATTGTCACTTCAACTGACCGTTCTCAGTCGGTACCGCAGCTGCTTTTTTGTGATGTTATTCATGTCTTGTTCATACCTTATTATTATTATTGATGTACATGTAGCGGAATTGCCATACAGCTGAGTCAGATCTGATTTTCTAGTAAATATTTATCAGCTGTATCGTAAAGTTCATCGACATTACTTTTAGTAGAAAGAACCGAAACGTCAATATCAACTAAAAAACTACTAATGGGACTAATACCCCCCCCCCCCCCCCTCCTCCGCGGCAACATTTCTCTGTGTGCTCAAATTGAATGTGAACAGATTTTAGCTATGTGATCATAAATTATCACAGTCAAGGTCACATAACCAACATTTGTGGTACCAACGGAAAGGTCTTGTCATAAAGAAGGGAACTTGCCAAATATAAAAGCCCTACATGTGACGGTATATTAGATAAGACATATTTTTAAAAAGTTTCACTGACGGACAGACAAACAGATAAACAGATTACTATTGGGCACCTGCCTATGGCGGGCCCTGAGTATCTTCATATAAAAGACAGAGGTGATAAATTTGATTGGTCGATGATACGAGGGAATTACTAGACAATATATCATGGTTTGTAATTTTTATTTTCTATTCTTATGTTTGTTTAAAAACGCAGATGACAAACATCGATTTCAGAACACAAACCAATTACTATCGGTTTATCAATTTTCATAAAAAAAAAAGGGAAGGCGGAGCTTACTGAACTTCAGTAAGCAGAACGATGATTTGTATTGGAATTTTGTCACTCGGATGAATTCTCTTGACTTGATAGGAAAAGAAATCAAGTCACATTAGAGTATACAATAATCAACATCTACGGCTTTTCCTACCACTTCCTGTCCACCCCCCCCCCCCCTTCCGAATGGCAATTTTCGACTCACTGTATATCACAACATTATACTCATTACTAAATTAACTAAATTAATAAATAAACTCCAAGGGCTTAGAATCTAAGATCCGTCACTGATAGATGATACATGTTCTGTAATAGCTATACAGCGTGATAAAAATAAACACGTGTTTACAAATCTACAGTAGTAGTATACATATTAATGGGATACAATTTATTTTAAATTTTTGTAATTTATTGTAACTTTACCTTCTTATTTTGGTTGTAGAAAAAGTCTAGTCGCCCCTGAACTTTTCTACGTTTGGACTGCGACATTGTAATGTTGATAAAATTTAAATTACTAATATTACAAGCGCTAGGCTGAGTGAGCAGTATACCGGATTTCAATAAGGCAATATAAAGATTGAAATATTCTTGAAATAGAAAATTCCGGAGAAGTAGAGCAGACGTTATCGGATAACTCTCTCTCTCTCTCTCTTTTTAGGGGGGGGGGGGGCGAACGTCCCGCCCCCCTCTGAATCGGCCACTGTTCACATTGATCCCGTCCAAAGTAAGCGACGAGCGTATTAAGCCACGCCATGCGAGGCTCTTGTTATAGAAGATATCAATATACAATGTTATACCCATGGTACAGAGTAACTACAGAGAGAGGAAGTATTGTGTTTAATTAGAAAATTAAGGAACAAATTCATCTGGAAGCACTTGTCAATATAACCTTTTAAAATAGCTTTGCATAAATAGACAACAATGATAGTAGTGATCATATAGAGCCAAGAGCCAATAAACACAAAAAGAAATGATTAAGATCCTGTTATACATGTAGATACATTGGGCTAAGACACGGTATGGCGAACCACAAAATGCAAGGAGAGGCTCACACGACAAGAAAATGCATACAATAACGTAACAGACATAATACATGGGCCGCTATGTCAGACATGCTACTTTTTGTCGGGATTTTCATTATGACACTAATGCTAGCATAGTGATGCAAATTTTTACGGCATATGATCGTAAGAAATATAAGATCAATAGACCTTTTCACGTCAACTGCGGTATTGTTGTTTTGAGTGGAAAATAGAAACATTCTCGACATTTTTTGACTTTTGACGTCATAATATAGTATTGATTGATTGTGTCTTACATCATTTTGCGGGAACAAGGATAATTTTGCCTTTAGAAACGTTAGTCCAGCAGTTCATGTGAAAGTGCCAACTGTGTCTTTTCGTTATACAGAGTTATTTCCCATATAAGCAGTTATCTGACGTCAAACCATGATGACGTCATACAATTTCTATATCACTTCCATTGATTTTACACTGGTTTCCATAGTACTGACTAACATCACAATGGTTTGACTTCAGATACCCGCTTATATAGGAAATAACGCTGTATAACGAAAAGAGCCAATAGGAAAAAGATCTATTCATCCTCCACATCTTCACGAGTCAAGGGGATGCGCTACGTAAACTTCTCTCTCCCCTTGACTGATTGCATTCAAAGGTCGTGGGCCAATTCCTGATTGATGGCTTACTTGCTCAGCACATGAACGAATCAGACGCCTTGAAACAAACCGTGTGACAAAGCGAAAATAATAGATCTAGCGCATGAAAGCATCTTTCCCTTTCATTAAAGCCTTTATGCCTTTTGATTGAAAATCTTTTTAAGACGTTTCACAAATTTTACGATACACAGAGCAAACAATTGTCGCCATTATTGGGTTTTTTTTTTTCGTAACCAAGTTGGCTAAGTCGGGCTTAATCTAAATGGTCAATTTGGATAGTAGTATACTGAATACTTTTCGCTAGGCGGCGCCATAAAAACACGCGACCTTTGAATACAATCAGTCAAGGGGAGAGAGAAGTTTACCTAGGGCATTTCCTTGACTCGTGATGATGCCCCTCCACGGTTAGTAAGAAACGTGGCAATCAGATGATTTTCAATTATTCTTTTTATGACGTCATAAACAAATGTTTTATTTGTCTGAGTTTTGTCGATAAAAAAATGCGTTTTGTGGAAGAGTGAACTCACCCCTCCACAAAACGCAATTTTTCATTGCGATGACGTCATCTGAGGTCCGCTAAACTCTTACAAATGAAGCATTTGTTTATGACATCATATATAGGACAATTAAAAACCCCATGTATGTCACGTTCTTTTAGGAGCTGTGGAAAGGTGAATTGTTACGTCAGGTAATATTACGCAAATTTTTACGCAAATTGTAGGATGTCTCGCATGGAATGAAATATAAGATCAATTGGGAAAAAAATCAATTGACGTCAAGGGGGAATAATTGAATTATTTTCACATTGACGGTATGATGTATATACAAACGCACGAAGAAGAATTTAGTCTATTTCGTTATAGAAAATATCCCTTCGCTTAATAATCAGGGCCGCACGTAAACACAACTCCGTTTCGATCTAGATATATATCGAGTGATCTCTAACTGAATAAGTCTTAGAAGTCGATCTTAAATTGAATAAAGTATAAATATATATATATATTCACATATATAATCATTACTGTTTTTTCTTTCATATCATGGTATTCTTTCTATCTCGTATAATTGTGGCTTATATCATTCACCGGAGCACCTTGAAGTTATGACAGAAAGTAGAGTTTTCCACGGTAAACGTTCAGATCAGAATATATCCAAACACAACACCATACTGCATGATACTAGAATCATGTAACATTAATTTAGTTTTTCGAGTTATAAAGTTATCCGAAGTTTCTTTTCACAGAGAAGGGTACTCTTAATTTCTCTGCACTACCCCCATCCAAGATCTACCCTTGAACAGATCCAGCCAAAATACAGTTCCAAAAATTTAAAAAGACTAGTGGTCAATAAGTTTTCCCTTACAATCAGATAATATACATAAAATTAATGCGTAGTAAGCATTGTACAATGAGAAAACCAAAGAAATCACCTGACAATGTGCAAAAATGACAAACCCTAAATAGAATATATAAGCGTGTCAAAACTTTGAATAGGGAATGGGATCAAAACAACAACACTTCTTAAAACATCCATCCATTTTATTCTGGTGTATTTGTTAGGTCAAAGAAAGGTAATTAACGAGAGCCGTGATTGGCTGATTTGGTGTAGGGAGAGAGGGACTACTATTTCAATGTATTAGGAGCTGTGATTGGATGAAATTAGTTGATCTATGTATAAATAAAGATTGATTCTGCTGTAAAATCATGAATTTTTATCTCATTTCGCTAGTGTAAAAATTTAATGCCCTAAAAAGGGGTGGTTGTTTACATTTGAATTTTGGCCAATTTTTGGGGGTATCCCCCTTCCAGCATGATTTTCTCGAAATTAAGGTGGATAACCTATGGTAAACTGTTAAAATTCTGATAGAGGAGGGACTGACAAACATTTTGATATGTGGATTATATATAGCTTAAATGTAGGATGTTGTGTAAATCTTGCTGGAAGTTCGGTAATTTAACATGGGACCCTATGGGAAATGGAATTACTATGCTTTGACCTAGAATCTACTCAGTCTATCTGAAGAAAACCTTGTCAATGAAGGGTAGTCTTTGAGGCATATGCCGTTCGCTCTGGACCTTGAAGGATCTGACCAAGAAAACGACAACACTTGTAGGGGGTTTTAGTACTTTACACATGCCTAGTCATCTAAAAATCAAAAGTTGCCAGGTTTCGATTCCCGGATTGCGCCACTATGTTTAAGAGGTTGGTAACGATGGTCGCGATATAACGGGAAAATGTTGAAGGCGACGTAAAACACCAATCAACCAACCAACCAACCTACTGTACTGATAAAATACAGTTACCTTCACCACGTTACAATGGCTCCTACTGTACTGGTAATTTACTCTTAGTATGGTGATACATTTACCACTATACACTGGCTCCTGCTGTACTGTTGAGACACTCCTAGTGTAATGTTACCTTCACCACGATGAACGATGGTTGGCATATTATGTCAAATGATCAATCAGGAGTTCTCATATATTATAGCTATCATTGTTTCTCGGTGGAAAAATATGCCAATTTCAAGAGATCATCTCCGTCTTTTGTTGAAACACATTACTGGCCAGGAACCATGAATTCTGATCCAGTGCTTAGCCCACAGGAGCACCCAAACCACAAGATGCCAAACTGGACAACATATTAGACCAAAAACCTTGACATAACCTATCTAGTTTGCTCGAATCATATACCAGCGGAGCGCAAAAATAAGAAATAAATGTAGATTAAAAGTGTGCATTATAAACTTAACACTAATCAGTAACTTTTAGAATTCAAATTCGTTATTGATTTATATGGAAGCCCAATAGCTTCACGTAAAAAATGATTTTATTGCGAATATTCGCAATAGTATTAATCGCAATGCTATTGTTGAAAATGCTGACGAGTTTTAAAGGTTTTATGCCTCTCGACCTGTACATTCAGTACGCAAACATATGCGGGGAAATGCTGTGTTTGTCGGAGGTCGAAGCACGTGCGAGATGTGAGCTATAATTATCGCCGCCGGTCAAGATGAGACGCCTTATCATTGGTATTCGGTCAGCGGGGGCGTGTTTTGTGTATAGGTCAATTGTGCTCCCTTTTTCACTATAAAACCTGGATCCGCCCCTGATCGCCATTTGCTCGACATGTAGGTGATTATGTGTCCTAATGTGAAATTATATCATAATTTTATTCTCATTTATGATCAGAGTAAAGAAATGTCTTTAATTTGAAAACAATCCACATGCCATTATGCGGTGAAATCAGATTTTTTAAAATTTCAATTTCAAACTGGCAGTGTACCGATATCCGATGAGATTTTTAAAAAATAAACATGGTTAAGTATTATGCATATTTAATTTCATCATTAATTGTAATATTCGAACCTAACCAGATTTTATGTATAAAAAAGTGCGAAAGCGTACTGATCTCAAAGGGGGGGGGGGGGCATTTTATCTGTGGGAGATTGTCTATGCTGGATCGGTTTTACCGCAGCGAAGATTTATACTGGTTTCAATTTGTTGGGGGGGGGGGGGGTTTCTATACTGGGTCGGTTTATCCGGGGGAAGCCTTTGCAGGTAGGTTGGGGGGTTCTATGGTACATCACCGAGTACTCTTAGAGCTAAGCAATGTAAGATTTCCGATTGAGTTAATTGAAGTCTTGAATAAAACTTAATTAAACAAGTTGTGTCATCCAAAGACATATCTAACCCGCCAACATGTAATTTACTTACATGAATTCTAATGATTATATGAAAAGTATTGCGAATATTCGCAATAAATTAATTTGTTTTGTGTGAAGCTAATGGGCTTCCGTAGATTTACGCAAATTTGGCATACATTAATTGAACATACATTGCGATGAGACAATAGAATGTTTTTCAACAAATGACAACAGATGACATTTAAGTATCATATTCTGTTGAAGTTTTCTTATTTTTGCCATGGAAAAGATATATAAATGACTCTGAAATAGGTAACAATCTTTTACATACTAATAGGTATTACTCATAATGAAAACTGCAGAAGGATTTACAAAACTTGAGAGGAAAATTCAATCATCTGAGGTTTCTGTAAAGAAGTTAATGATGTATTGTCCGAAGTTGACACTGAGGGAACACTGAAGTAGGAAATGTTTCTCATCTTCAATTTCAACTTTACAAAATCATTCTGTTCAATGAATAATTGGAGGCGCATATCTGCTAGTTTCATTTTCCAACTTGTGGGCACTGACTCGTAGTATCGTAAGAAGACTGCTATAATTTAGTTTTCAGAGGAATACGAGATAGTTTTCAATTAATAAATGACTGCACAATGTTAATCTTGGACTGTTATTCATTCTGATTCTAGTAAGTTCATCATGGACCATTTTGACATAAAGTGGCCTGTTTTCATTTAAAAATACACCTTTTTGCATTTTGAATTCTATTTAAGAAATAACCGCCTCGCGGATTATATTTTGTTTGTGTCTCGGTTTTTGTCTATACTTCGATAGACAGAAAAAAATTACAGTCATTTCTTATAATTTCATTACAGGTGTTTCAAAGTGATTTTTTTTTCACATCTTGTATAAATTTTAAAGTGATAAATTAAATTTCGCACATCACTCTTACGTTAGCCAATCAGGATCGCAATCTAATGGCGGCCCCATCAATAATAGAGTATATATATACAAGATAGAAAAAATAACATGAAATGATTAATGATTTTTATAATTTTTTTGTATATCTTATTCATTTTAAAACAGACTTCCTATTCAGTTAGAGATCACTCGATCTATATCTAGACCGAACCAGAGTTGTGTTTACGTACGGCCCCGATCATGTATTACTCGAAGGGACATTGTCTATACAGAAATAGACTAAATTTTACCCCGTACGTTATACGGTCAATGTAGAAATAATGGTATTATTTGGATATGATTTTGAACGGAAAATTAATATGAAAAAGTAATGATTCTTTCAAAGAGAAAAAATGTTTTTTCTTTCCGGGTACATTTGTAGATTATTATGGCTATTTTGTAGACACTCTGCTATTCAAGTTTTTATAATTATCCACAAATGCATCGAATTTAATAGGCGAAAGGTTGCCGCCTTGTTTGACCCCACGAAGAGCAGAGACGGTCTAACTTATATATGGATATAACTTATATTACAAAAAAGTATAAGAGTACATATTCTCTATGACTTTATAAAATTTACCTCCTGTTCCTTTATTGTACAGTTTTAAAACTACTATAATCTTATTAATTGCGTCAAAGGTTTTGGTGAAACCGATGAAACATGCGTATAATTTACTATTATTCTTTAAATGTAGGAATAAATATATTGTCAACTGTATGTAGCTCTTTTTTAAACCAAATTGGTACTCGCTGAGGAAATTCTTGGTTTCCAAATCATAATTTGTATAAAGGTGTTGTAATAAGCATGTTCCGTCTTAGGTATTTTGTACATTATGTACATTGCATTTTTGTTAAGGTGAGAGGTACAATGTTTGCGCTTACTTCTATCAATTTATTTTGTATGAAATCAGGTTTCACGATCGAATATATTGTTATTCAGAATGACGAATATAATGATACGTAAAACGTAAATATCAATGGTCAGTAAAATGTAAACGCTAATGATAAGATAAATGTAAACGCTATGATAAGTTAAATGTAAACGCTAATGATAAGATAAATGCAAACGCTATAAGATAAATGTAAACGCTAATGATAAGATAAATGTAAACGCTAATGATAAGATAAATGTAAACGCTAATGATAAGATAACTGTAAACGCTATGATAAGATAAATGTAAACGCTATAATAAAATAAATGTAAACGCTAATGATAAGATAAATGTAAACGCTATGATAAGATAAATGTAAACGCTAATGATAAGATAACTGTAAACGCTAATGATAAGATAAATGTAAACGCTATGATAAGATAAATGTAAACGCTAATGATAAGATAACTGTAAACGCTAATGATAAGATAACTGTAAACGCTAGATAAAATAAATGTAAACGCAAACGAAAAGATAAATGTTAATGCTAATGATAAGATAACTTTAAATGCTATGATAAGATAATGTAAACGCTAATGATAAGATAAATGTAACAATAATTATCAGAACATCTATATACGTATTAATTTGGTGCACCTATGCGAACTTACGCCCCTTCAATGATGCTGGATACTAGACCTAAACTGTGGAAATCGAAAGAATAAATAGATGAATAAACTTATTGCCAAACTGAACTAAAAGGAGAATCCAAAGGGCCAATTTAAAGACAGAGCTATTCATGAGGGATATACTCCTTAGTTTTGGAATATTTTACAAACCTGTGAAGTATATATACTACAGGTATAGATTATATATGAACATGTATAGATTACATATGAACATGTATTGATTACATACATGTATGAACATGTATAGATTATATATGAACATGTATTGATTACATATGAACATGTATTGATTACATATGAACATGTATAGATTATATATGAACATGTATTGATAACATATGGACATGTATAGATTACATATGAACTTTTGATTTCAATGCAACAAGTAAAGTAGCCACGTCTTTTGTGGACTTCTGCGCATCTCCTTTCAAATCGACTATAACCGCTTTACATGACGTCATCACACGTGACGTATGTTTCCCTCGACATGATATACTAAAGGAAACGTCATATCAAAAATCTCAAAACTCTCTTTATTCTACAATTAATGAACTCTTTCTTTAAAAATTGTTATGATGACTTACGATAAATGTATGTAAACCTTTCACTCAAAATTACTGATTTCTTCGTGTAGAAGCTTTCATAAATTGTAATAACATGTAGTTTTATGCACGTTAAATGTGATCTTTGATGTTCTTTATTTATTTTAGAGTGCTGGAAAATGAAGTGAAGATTAAAACCTGGTATTGATTATTATAGCTCACTTAAGATTCCAACTTTGTTACAGAATTGAATGCAAAAATGATTTTACACAAAATGATTATTAGTGGTAATAGAGTTCAATAGATCTACTCCGTTTACGCAAAAAGATGCCATTACAAACTTACATAGGAGAAACTTTGCCGCCATTAGAGTGACTGTTACATTTATATTAAGTATCGAAAAGCATACATATGAAAAAAGAAAACACTTAAAACAAGTACCAGCGAAAAGACCATTTCCCAACTTTAAACAGACACATCCATACATCTACTTTTAAATGAAGAGAATTTAATGAATAAATATATTTGGCATAATATTTCTTCGTGTTTACTCTCCCTGTCACTCGAAAATCGTGTTTGTTATGCAAAAGCAAAAAACAAAATTATAGTAAATAAATAATAAAATAGTAATAATAATAATTATAACAATATGTTATGTAATAGCTATATTGTGACTAACGCTATATGGAAATTACCAGTTATCATGGTTTATTCATCTGCCTAAGCAATCTTAACAAAACGCGACTTGTACTTAGTTTCTCTACGATACTCTCCATGTACAAGATCTTAAAACTTCCTATTCGATGTGGTCTCAGGATGACCTTTCAGTACAGCCAATCAGAATTTGAGTTAGAGATCTTTCGGGTTTATTTTGCAAACAATCACAGACAGTGTAGATATGTCTCTAATTACAAACGATACCGAAAGATTTCTTAACTCAAATTCTGATTGGCTGTACTGAAATGTCATCAGAGATGACCTCGAATCGGCAGTTGTAAGATCTTGTACATGGAGAGTATCGCACAGGGCACGTCAGTTATGCTAAATAATCGTTGACGTCACATGTTGACATATAAAAAAGAGAAGGGAAGACACCGATTTTTCGCCGATCTGGGGTTTCCCTAATTTTCCATATTTTTTGATGCAATAAAAGCTTTCGTCAGTTACCTTGTACTTTATTATGCGTCTGTATGCACTCGCATTTTCTCTCAACAAGCTTTCATGGCAGAAATCGGTCAATTTCATCCATCAGCCCTCTGCAGCTGTAAACTTTCAAAGGGACTTCCGGTAAACACGGAGCGAATTTCAAGGTAAGCTCTGATTGGTCGATATTAAATATACATATATGATTTGGATAAGCTTTGAAGAAGTGGGAAATTTAAATTGATCAAACAAGCACCACTGTAGATCTATAAGGCTAAAAGCCTCCCCATAATATCTTTTCCATATCAAGCTGACAAGATACAACAAGTTTAATTTTTTCAAAATAATGAATAAAATATTATTTAAACATTTTCTGGCATTTATGTATTATTTGAGCATAACTTGCCATGAAATCAACATTTTTACTCTTTCATTAAATTTGATCAATTTAAATTTCCCACTTCTTCGATTATGACGTATATTTAATATCGACCAATCAGGGCTTACCTTGGAATTACCTCCGTGTTTACCGGAAGTCCCTTTGAAAGTTTACAGCTGCAGACGGCTGATGGATAAAATTGACCGATTTCTGCCATGAAAGCTTGTTGAGAGAAAATGCGAGTGCATACAGACGCATAATAAAGTACAAGGTAACTGACGAAAGCTTTTATTGCATCAAAAAAATACGGAAAATTAGGGACGCCCCAGATCGGCGAAAAATCGGTGTCCTCCCTTCTCTTTTTTTATAAGTCAACATGTGACGTCAACGATTATTTAGCATAACTGACGTGCCCTGTGGAGTATCGTAGAGGAACGAAGTACAAGTCGCGTTTTGATAAAATTGCTACCTAAGATACATGTACTTTGACCGGAATTTTACCTAAAAAAGAGTTTTATCAGATAAAAACACGATTGTATGTATAAAAAAGAGATAATTTGCTTTGCATCAAATTCTATGAAAGCATACGCCAAAATAATAGTAAAGCAACACACAGCTACCAATGAATGATTATTATGAATAAAGAGAACAAAAAGCAGACCACCGATCTGCCTGACACTTGTGTGACACGAAGATTGTATCACGTGACTACGCAACCTCAGTGAAGCAATAAGGGAAATCACATCAACATGTATTATATTCCATGGACTCCATTGAGATTTCCCTTCGTCATGGAAAACACACGAATTCCCGTAACATAGTTATTCAATGATGAACGATAGAAAATCTATAAAACTGGGCCAATTTGGTTAGCAAATGCCGTTGTGCGTGTAAACCATGCTTGATATGTTTTGTTCCATGTAAGCAATCTAAGTCCCATCTGATTACACGTGTCCAAAGCAAGCTTGCCATCTCATTGGACAAAGTCAATATTCATTATCTCTAGCTTCCCTTCATTCGAACGAATGACAGTGATGCATCTACAGGGAGCAAATATTTATTATGATTTCGTGTATAATATTATGTCCGGAAATTTATTTTTTACTACCGCTCCCCAGGAGTACTTGAGCAATAAAACCTGACTTGTACTGATACAGAAAACTTGATGTTGATGACCAAGTGATACTCCCCAAATGGAAGAAAAAGAGGGTGGCGAGCCGGTAGAGTGGGGGTTGCTATGCAATAATCAGATGGGCACATTCCGACAGTGTTGTAATATCTAGCACTAGAGGTCATATATCCAATTCCTATAGGATAGCATTTAAATGTAGCCGGCGCATACCAAATAGATACAATCGATTGACGCTTCTTTCGTGTTATTTGGCATCGCTTTGCGTCAATTAATTTTATTTCTGATATGAAAGGAAATCTCATTCGGAAATGGTTATAATTTATTGTATGAAGCGAAAAATTACCGATATCAATGTGAATAGTCTCGAAGTGAACGTGACGTCACAATCTATTTTCATAATCATATGTATACCAGTCCAAGTTATTTCGAACGTTTGGAAGTAGTTGTACTGGCCTTAAGCTTTATCGTTTATTATACATGTATAACAACATTCGATTATTAGAGGACGGAATAACGATGCTGAAACACATTGTATAATGATATTATCAAAGAGGACTATCAATGCGTCACTTGACGAGATACTCTGCAACAGAGGTTTGACAATCGGACAAGGAGATGTACAATAGATAACGTGGTCCTAAAGTGTCGTTATGAAGAGCACTTATTGTAAACTTTTGAAGTATCAACTTATAATCAGGATTGCTTCTAAATTAGGATTTGTCATATGCCATCGATTATTTTGATGCCTATTCCGGAGAAAAAAGGATATGGGATTGATACAATCAAATACACTGCAATTAATGCTAGCAACTATAACGTAACAATAAAACCTGGGAAAGCTTAGATGGTGGAATACTCGACTCAGACCAACCTAACATCAAACGCCTACATATCTTACGGTGACACTAACCGAGTACCACACACTTACATAGCGAGCGACGATTGATTGATTATTGATTTACGTCATTCCACGATTATTTCACCTATATGGTGACGGCATCTGCCGAATGCATTGCATAGAAATTTATACCTTTGCAACTGACCCTCTCGAAGCACACCGGTATAACATGACACTCCTATATAGTAAGTGGTTATACTACCCTATAAACAGACCGGTATAACACTACACTCTTATATAGTAAGTGGTGACACTACCCAATTAACAGACCAGTATAACACGACGCTCCTACATTGTAAGTGGTAACACTACCCTTTAAACAGACCAGTATAACACGACACTCCTACATAGTAAGTGGTGACACTACCCTATAAACAGACCAGTATAACACGACACTCCTACATGGTAAGTGGTGACACTACCCTATAAGAAGACCAGTATAACACGACACTCCTACATTGTAAGTGGTGACACTACCCTATAAACAGACCAGTATAACACGACACTCCTACATAGTAAGTGGTGACACTACCCTATAAACAGACCAGTATAACACGACACTCCTACATAGTAAGTGCTGACACTACCCTATAAACAGACAAGTATAATCCTACACTCCTACAAAGTAAGTGGTGACACTACTCTATTAACAGACGGGTATAACCCTACACTCCTGTATAGTATGAGGTGACACTACCCTAAAACAGACCGGTATAACACGACACTCCTACATTGTAAGTGGTGACACTACCCTATAAACAGACCAGTATAACCCTACACTCCTATATAGTACGAGGTGACACTACCCTAAAAACAGACCAGTATAACACGACACTCCTACATAGTAAGTGGTGACACTACCCTATAAACAGACCAGTATAACACGACACTCCTACATAGTAAGTGGTGACACTACCCTATAAACAGACCAGTATAACACGACACCCCTACATTGTAAGTGGTGACACTACCCTATAAACAGACCGGTATAACACTACACTCCTACATTGTAAGTGGTGATACTACCCTATAAACAGACCAGTATAACACGACACTCTTACATTGTAAGTGCTGAAACTACCCTATAAACAGACCAGCATAACACGACACTCCTACATTGTAAGTGCTGACACTACCCTATAAACAGACAAGTATAATCCTACACTCCTACAAAGTAAGTGGTGACACTACTCTATTAACAGACCGGTATAACCCTACACTCCTATATAGTACGAGGTGACACTACCCTAAAACAGACCGGTATAACACGACACTCCTACATTGTAAGTGGTGACACTACCCTATAAACAGACCAGTATAACACGACACTCCTACATTGTAAGTGGTGACACTACCCTATAAGAAGACCAGTATAACACGACACCCCTACATTGTAAGTGGTGGCACTACCCTATAAACAGACCAGCATAACACGACACTCCTACATTGTAAGTGGTGACACTACCCTTTAAAACAGACCAGTATAACACGACACTCCTACATAGTAAGTGGTGACACTACCCTATAAACAGACCAGTATAACACGACACTCCTACATAGTAAATGGTGACACTACCCTATAAACAAACCGGTATAACACTACATTTCTACATAGAAAGTGGTGACACTACCCTAATATAAACAGACCAGTATAACACGACAGACACCCCTACATAGTAAGTGGTGACACTACCCTATAAACAGACCGGTATAACACGACACTCCTACATAGGAAGTGGTGACACTACTCTATTAACAGACCGGTATAACCCTACACTCCTATATAGTACGAGGTGACACTACCCTTTAAAACAGACCAGTATAACACGACACTCCTACATAGTAAGTGGTGACACTACCCTATAAACAGACCAGTATAACACGACACTCTTACATAGTAAATGGTGACACTACCCTATAAACATACCGGTATAACACTACATTTCTACATAGAAAGTGGTGACACTACCCTAATATAAACAGACCAGTATAACACGACAGATACTCCTACATAGTAAGTGGTGACACTACCCTATAAACAGACCGGTATAACACGACACTCCTACATAGTAAGTGGTGACACTACCCTTTAAACAGACCGGTATAACACGACACTCCTACATAGTAAGTGGTGACACTACCCTATAAACAGACCGGTATAACACGACACTCCTACATAGTAAGTGGTGACACTACCCTATAAACAGACCGGTATAACACGACACTCCTACATAGTTAGTGGTGACACTGCAGTATAAACATCAGATAGGTGAAATAAGCACTTATGAAATGAGTAAAATAGTACAAACAAAATAATTAATAATAAACGATAAATGTCAAGTTATTGATCGTGAAATTAATCAAATTCCCACTAAATTCACAATACACTGATCCACTTTCTTCGAATGTCAAGCACTTTAGCGCAAAATGCGACTAAGAAGACGTCACGCAAGGTTGAACAAGTCGGACAATTGATATGACGTCATAAGCATAACAATCAAAAGTCCGCTAATCATCACATTCTGCGCTGAAAAGTGGATCCGTGTATTCAATAACTTTTAAAATATTTTATGAATACTTTAATTTTCTTACAAATACAATTAATCAAAGATAAAACACACAACAAATAGAAACACAATTGACATAAGAGGCATTTGGATTTAGTGCATATTTCTGCTCCATTAATGTATTAAATAATGAGTAATTTACTTCCTTAGAATTTGTCCTAATTCAAATTGAATATGTTTACAAGAAAATGACACATGAAAGAATACCGTTGGATTTACAAGACATGACAGTCTTTATCCAAAATTTCTTTTAGAAGTTAAATATGCAATAGATACAATATTAATTACAAACTTGAATATAAAACTTTACTCTTTACGTTGTATGTATCTGAGATTTATGATAAATATGAAGTTAATGTTGGGACCTTAAACGACGGGAAGATAACAAGACAAACAGGGTTGGTCTTACATGTATTTGTTGTTTACGGAAAATGAATGCTTTTTAATATGATTTATTCATCGAAGTAATGCATGCACCTTTGTCAATATAAGTATTGCCGATATCTGATTCCCATGACTGAAAAAGAAAACTTAAATGAAAAAGTGATTTCTTCCAGAATTACTGCAATATAAGAAAGTTTAAACTTTTTATTTATGAGAAAGAAGGGTTTGTTTGAAGTGGTGATGTAATCTGAATTCTGACGATTTTACAATCAAATCTGAATGCTCTGGTGTACACAGGTCCTGTGTCATTCAATGACCTTGGCATCTAACGCAGTTTATTGAACATAAAATTCAGCAACAGATGTCGATCGAGTCATCTCATGAGGCCTCTCTGATTTTTTTTCTGAGAGAATATATTGTTCCGTGATACATCCTCTTTAAAAAGAATCTTCGATCATTTTGAAAATAATTAATTAACATAAGAATATAACAGTATTGATTAAAATATTATTCATTCATTAAACATATAATAGTTATAGCAACAATCATTATAAACCACCCTGAAGTAGCTTAAATAATTATCAATATGATAATTAATACTACTTCTATATAAATATTAGGAAAATGAAGCAATAAGAGTATTTCATTGTAGGGTATTCTCATGGTACTGCTGGTGTATGTCATACTGCGTTTGATATAGGGTATTAAAAATATGCATTTACGTCATTGACCAACGAGCAAACCAGAACAGCTATGCCCTATGCAATGGTGTTACATAATAGATTAGCTGCTGGTCAACAATATGATGAAAACTAAGAGTCTGTAAGACCATTACAGTGCTGCATCATATACAGTATGAGCTATAATCTGCTTTATTTTACTTATATTTTTTGTTTTTATAAATTGTGTTCAAGAGTTACAAAAACAGATATATGGGGAATCCTGTCTTATCTATATATAACGTGGTATTGGTAAAAAGAATTTTCTTGACCATGACCTACGACCCTTTTCTTGACCGGCATGATCTACGACCCTTTCGTGCAATCCATCAAAGAAAGGTTGTTAGAAGCTGACTAAGTTTTAACTGTAACTAATAGGTACTCACACAGAAAGGAAATGAAGAATTTTACATTCTGAGTTTCGTCCATGCAATGTTTGCTATATCATTATTGCGAAAAAGACTCCCTTTTTATGAAACCTTTTCACCGGTGCCACCTTGACATTAAGGAAAGTAATCATTTAAAAAACTGCTTCTAGGTATTCCTTCTTTGTGGAATAATCTCTTCACAGCTTCGCGTAGAATCAAGAACATATGGCTGCTTTTGTAAACATGTAAACAGAACTGCTTAACTCATCAATTTGTTAACACTCGTGTCTAAAGATGGTACACCATCTAAAAATACAATACGACAGACGATGTTATTTTGATAACGTGCCATGCGTGACCTTGACATTTTATCATGAAACAGGTCAAGACAGAAGGCGTTCCATCATAGATGGCGTCTATATTGATGCGTACCGATTACATAGATGGTTTGACTAAAAATCATAGAATCGTAGCCCAGACGCCCACAACAAACAGATAGCTAACCTGCTTATATCACGTGATATGTAAGTATGTAACATCAACCGAGTGCACACCTTCTCTAAAACAATTACCCAGTAACACTAGAGAAATACATATGTACTTATTTATGATATGTATATCAAGAGTTTTTTCTTATACATCAGGTCAACACTAAAAAGCTTTATATACTTACATAGTTCACAAGAAAATCGTAATGCATCAAAACTCTCAATTGATATTGATCTTGTTAAGGAGCACCTTTATATATATATATATATATATATATATATATATATATATATATATATATATATATATATATATATATATATATATATATATATATATATATATATATATATATATATATATTATATAACCGCTGATTGTAAGGCTAACAAATTCGAGAATAGGTATGATCATTTACTCTTCACCACAGTCTGAAGTTATTCCTCACTGCCACCTTGATTTACTCCTCACTGCGGCCTGGCTTTACTGGGGCGTGAACAAGCACGTAACTATAAGTGTGACTGTCGTACCCATATAGTATCTAACAAGCACGTAACTGAAAGTGTGACTGTCGGACTAAAATAGTGTCTAACAAGCACGAAACTGTATAAGGGTCACTATCGGGTAAAAAAGAAGTCTAACTAGCACGTAACTTTAAATGTGGCTGTCGAACCCAAATAGTGTCTAACAAGCACGTTACTGTAAGTGTGGCTACCAGACTCAATAGTATCTAACAAGCACGTTACTATAAGTGTGGTTGCCGGACCCAATAGTATCTAACAAGCACGTCACTGTAAGTGTGGCTACCAGACCCAATAGTATCTAACAAGCACGTCACTGTAAGTGTGACTGCCAGACCCAATAGCATCTAACAAGCACGTCACTGTAAGTGTGGCTACTAGAACCACTGTAAGTGTGGCTACCAGACCCAATAGTATCTAACAAGCACGTCACTGTAAGTGTGGCTACCGGACCCAATAGTATCTAACAAGCACGTCACTGTACGTTTGGCTACCGGACCCAATAGTATCTAACAAGCACGTCACTGTAAGTGTGGCTACCAGACCAAATAGTATCTAACAAGCACGTCACTGTAAATGTGGTTGCCGGACCCAATAGTATCTAACAAGCACGTCACTGTAAGTGTGGCTACTGGACCCAATAGTATCTAACAAGCACTTCACTGTAAGTGTGACTGCCAGACCCAATAGTATCTAACAAGCACGTCACTGTAAGTTTGGCTACCACACCCAATAGTATCTAACAAGCACGTCACTGTAAGTGTGGCTACCAGACCCAATAGTATCTAACAAGCACGTTACTGTAAGTGTGGTTGCCGGACCGAATAGTATCGAACAAGCACGTCACTGTAAGTGTGGCTACTGGACCCAATAGTATCTAACAAGCACGTCACTGTAAGTGTGGTTGCCGGACCCAATAGTATCTAACAAGCACGTCACTGTAAGTGTGGCTGCCAGACCCAATAGTATCTAACAAGCACGTCACTGTAAGTGTGACTGCCGGACCCAATAGTATCTAACAAGCACGTCACTGTAAATGTGGCTACCGGACCCAATAGTATCTAACAAGCACGTCACTGTAAGTGTGGCTACCAGACCCAATAGTATCTAACAAGCACGTCACTGTAAGTGTGACTACCAGACCCAATAGTATCTAACAAGCACGTCACTGTAAGTGTGGCTACTAGAGCCAATAGTATCTAACATGCACGTCACTCTAAGTGTGGCTACTGGACCCAATTGTGTCTAACAAGCACGTTACTGTAAATGTGACTGCCAGACCCAATAGTATCTAATAAGCACGTCACTGTAAGTGTGGCTGCTGGACCCAATAATATCTAACAAGCACGTCACTGTAAGTGTGGCTACCAGACCCAATAGTATCTAACAAGCACGTCACTGTAAGTGTGGTTGCCGGACCCAATAGTATCTAACAAGCACGTCACTGTAAGTGTGGCTACTGGACCCAATAGTATCTAACAAGCACGTCACTGTAAGTGTGGCTACCACAACCAATGGTATCTAACAAGCACGTCACTGTAAGTGTGGCTGCCAGACCCAATAGTATCTAACAAGCACGTCACTGTAAGTGTGACTGCCGGACCCAATAGTATCTAACAAGCACGTCACTGTAAATGTGGCTACCACACCCAATAGTATCTAACAAGCACGTCACTGTAAGTGTGGCTACCAGACCCAATAGTATCTAACAAGCACGTCACTGTAAGTGTGACTACTGGACCCAATAGTATCTAACAAGCACGTCACTGTAAGTGTGGCTACCAAACCCAATAGTATCTAACAAGCACGTCACTGTAAGTGTGGCTACCGGACCCAATAGTATATAACAAGCACGTCACTGTAAGTGTGGCTACCAGACCCAATAGTATCTATTAAGCAAGTCACTGTAAGTGTGGCTACCGGACCCAATAGTATCTAACAAGCACGTCACTGTACGTTTGGCTACCGGACCCAATAGTATCTAACAAGCACGTCACTGTAAGTGTGGCTACTGGACCCAATAGTGTCTAACAAGCACGTTACTGTAAATGTGACTGCCAGACCCAATAGTATCTAACAAGCACGTCACTGTAAGTGTGGCTACCAGACCCAATAGTATCTAACAAGCACGTCACTGTAAGTGTGGCTACCAGACCCAATAGTATCTAACAAGCACGTTACTGTAAGTGTGGTTGCCGGACCCAATAGTATCGAACAAGCACGTCACTGTAAGTGTGGCTACTGGACCCAATAGTATCTAACAAGCACGTCACTGTAAGTGTGGCTACCACAACCAATAGTATCTAACAAGCACGTCATCGTAAGTGTGGCTGCCAGACCCAATAGTATCTAACAAGCACGTCACTGTAAGTGTGACTGCCGGACCCAATAGTATCTAACAAACTCGTCACTGTAAGTGTGGCTACCAGACCCAATAGTATCTAACAAGCACGTCACTGTAAGTGTGGCTACCACAACCAATAGTATCTAACAAGCACGTCACTGTAAATGTGGCTACCACACCCAATAGTATCTAACAAGCACGTCACTGTAAGTGTGGCTACCAGACCCAATAGTATCTAACAAGCACGTCACTGTAAGTGTGACTACTGGACCCAATAGTATCTAACAAGCACGTCACTGTAAGTGTGGCTACCAAACCCAATAGTATCTAACAAGCACGTCACTGTAAGTGTGGCTACCGGACCCAATAGTATATAACAAGCACGTCACTGTAAGTGTGGCTACCAGACCCAATAGTATCTATTAAGCAAGTCACTGTAAGTGTGGCTACCGGACCCAATAGTATCTAACAAGCACGTCACTGTACGTTTGGCTACCGGACCCAATAGTATCTAACAAGCACGTCACTGTAAGTGTGGCTACTGGACCCAATAGTGTCTAACAAGCACGTTACTGTAAATGTGACTGCCAGACCCAATAGTATCTAACAAGCACGTCACTGTAAGTGTGGCTACCAGACCCAATAGTATCTAACAAGCACGTCACTGTAAGTGTGGCTACCAGACCCAATAGTATCTAACAAGCACGTTACTGTAAGTGTGGTTGCCGGACCCAATAGTATCGAACAAGCACGTCACTGTAAGTGTGGCTACTGGACCCAATAGTATCTAACAAGCACGTCACTGTAAGTGTGGCTACCACAACCAATAGTATCTAACAAGCACGTCACTGTAAGTGTGGCTGCCAGACCCAATAGTATCTAACAAGCACGTCACTGTAAGTGTGACTGCCGGACCCAATAGTATCTAACAAACTCGTCACTGTAAGTGTGGCTACCAGACCCAATAGTATCTAACAAGCACGTCACTGTAAGTGTGGCTACCACAACCAATAGTATCTAACAAGCACGTCACTGTAAATGTGGCTACCACACCAAATAGTATCTAACAAGCACGTCACTGTAAGTGTGGCTACCAGACCCAATAGTATCTAACAAGCACGTCACTCTAAGTGTGACTACTGGACCCAATAGTATCTAACAAGCACGTCACTGTAAGTGTGGCTACCAAACCCAATAGTATCTAACAAGCACGTCACTGTAAGTGTGGCTACCGGACCCAATAGTATATAACAAGCACGTCACTGTAAGTGTGGCTACCAGACCCAATAGTATCTAACAAGCACGTCACTGTAAGTGTGGCTACCGGACCCAATAGTATCTAACAAGCACGTCACTGTACGTTTGGCTACCGGACCCAATAGTATCTAACAAGCACGTCACTGTACGTTTGGCTACCAGACCCAATAGTATCTAACAAGCACGTCACTGTAAGTGTGGCTACTGGACCCAATAGTATCTAACAAGCACGTCACTGTAAGTGTGGCTACCGGACCCAATAGTATCTAACAAGCACGTCACTGTAAGTGTGGCTACCGGACCCAATAGTATCTAACAAGCACGTCACTGTAAGTGTGGCTACCAGACCCAATAGTATCTAACAAGCACGTCACTGTAAGTGTGGCTACCAGACCCAATAGTATCTAACAAGCACGTTACTGTAAGTGTGGTTGCCGGACCCAATAGTATCGAACAAGCACGTCACTGTAAGTGTGGCTACTGGACCCAATAGTATCTAACAAGCACGTCACTGTAAGTGTGGCTACCACAACCAATGGTATCTAACAAGCACGTCACTGTAAGTGTGGCTGCCAGACCCAATAGTATCTAACAAGCACGTCACTGTAAGTGTGACTGCCGGACCCAATAGTATCTAACAAGCACGTCACTGTAAATGTGGCTACCACACCCAATAGTATCTAACAAGCACGTCACTGTAAGTGTGGCTACCAGACCCAATAGTATCTAACAAGCACGTCACTGTAAGTGTGACTACTGGACCCAATAGTATCTAACAAGCACGTCACTGTAAGTGTGGCTACCAAACCCAATAGTATCTAACAAGCACGTCACTGTAAGTGTGGCTACCGGACCCAATAGTATATAACAAGCACGTCACTGTAAGTGTGGCTACCAGACCCAATAGTATCTATTAAGCAAGTCACTGTAAGTGTGGCTACCGGACCCAATAGTATCTAACAAGCACGTCACTGTACGTTTGGCTACCGGACCCAATAGTATCTAACAAGCACGTCACTGTAAGTGTGGCTACTGGACCCAATAGTGTCTAACAAGCACGTTACTGTAAATGTGACTGCCAGACCCAATAGTATCTAACAAGCACGTCACTGTAAGTGTGGCTACCAGACCCAATAGTATCTAACAAGCACGTCACTGTAAGTGTGGCTACCAGACCCAATAGTATCTAACAAGCACGTTACTGTAAGTGTGGTTGCCGGACCCAATAGTATCGAACAAGCACGTCACTGTAAGTGTGGCTACTGGACCCAATAGTATCTAACAAGCACGTCACTGTAAGTGTGGCTACCACAACCAATAGTATCTAACAAGCACGTCATCGTAAGTGTGGCTGCCAGACCCAATAGTATCTAACAAGCACGTCACTGTAAGTGTGACTGCCGGACCCAATAGTATCTAACAAACTCGTCACTGTAAGTGTGGCTACCAGACCCAATAGTATCTAACAAGCACGTCACTGTAAGTGTGGCTACCACAACCAATAGTATCTAACAAGCACGTCACTGTAAATGTGGCTACCACACCCAATAGTATCTAACAAGCACGTCACTGTAAGTGTGGCTACCAGACCCAATAGTATCTAACAAGCACGTCACTGTAAGTGTGACTACTGGACCCAATAGTATCTAACAAGCACGTCACTGTAAGTGTGGCTACCAAACCCAATAGTATCTAACAAGCACGTCACTGTAAGTGTGGCTACCGGACCCAATAGTATATAACAAGCACGTCACTGTAAGTGTGGCTACCAGACCCAATAGTATCTATTAAGCAAGTCACTGTAAGTGTGGCTACCGGACCCAATAGTATCTAACAAGCACGTCACTGTACGTTTGGCTACCGGACCCAATAGTATCTAACAAGCACGTCACTGTAAGTGTGGCTACTGGACCCAATAGTGTCTAACAAGCACGTTACTGTAAATGTGACTGCCAGACCCAATAGTATCTAACAAGCACGTCACTGTAAGTGTGGCTACCAGACCCAATAGTATCTAACAAGCACGTCACTGTAAGTGTGGCTACCAGACCCAATAGTATCTAACAAGCACGTTACTGTAAGTGTGGTTGCCGGACCCAATAGTATCGAACAAGCACGTCACTGTAAGTGTGGCTACTGGACCCAATAGTATCTAACAAGCACGTCACTGTAAGTGTGGCTACCACAACCAATAGTATCTAACAAGCACGTCACTGTAAGTGTGGCTGCCAGACCCAATAGTATCTAACAAGCACGTCACTGTAAGTGTGACTGCCGGACCCAATAGTATCTAACAAACTCGTCACTGTAAGTGTGGCTACCAGACCCAATAGTATCTAACAAGCACGTCACTGTAAGTGTGGCTACCACAACCAATAGTATCTAACAAGCACGTCACTGTAAATGTGGCTACCACACCAAATAGTATCTAACAAGCACGTCACTGTAAGTGTGGCTACCAGACCCAATAGTATCTAACAAGCACGTCACTCTAAGTGTGACTACTGGACCCAATAGTATCTAACAAGCACGTCACTGTAAGTGTGGCTACCAAACCCAATAGTATCTAACAAGCACGTCACTGTAAGTGTGGCTACCGGACCCAATAGTATATAACAAGCACGTCACTGTAAGTGTGGCTACCAGACCCAATAGTATCTAACAAGCACGTCACTGTAAGTGTGGCTACCGGACCCAATAGTATCTAACAAGCACGTCACTGTACGTTTGGCTACCGGACCCAATAGTATCTAACAAGCACGTCACTGTACGTTTGGCTACCAGACCCAATAGTATCTAACAAGCACGTCACTGTAAGTGTGGCTACTGGACCCAATAGTATCTAACAAGCACGTCACTGTAAGTGTGGCTACCGGACCCAATAGTATCTAACAAGCACGTCACTGTAAGTGTGGCTACCGGACCCAATAGTATCTAACAAGCACGTCACTGTACGTTTGGCTACCGGACCCAATAGTATCTAACAAGCACGTCACTGTAAGTGTGGCTACCAGACCCAATAGTATCTAACAAGCACGTCACTGTAAATGTGGCTACCAGACCCTATAGTATCTAACAAGCAAGTCACTGTAAGTGTGGCTACCGGACCCATTAGTATCTAACAAGCACGTCACTGTACGTTTGACTACCGGACCCAATAGTATCCAACAAGCACGTCACTGTACGTTTGGCTACCAGACCCAATAGTATCTAACAAGCACGTCACTGTAAGTGTGGCTACTGGACCCAATAGTATCAAACAAGCACGTCACTGTAAGTTTGGCTACCGGACCCAATAGTATCTAACAAGCACGTCACTGTAAGTGTGGCTACCGGACCCAATAGTATCTAACAAGCACGTCACTGTACGTTTGGCTACCGGACCCAATAGTATCTAACAAGCACGTCACTGTAAGTGTGGCTATCAGACCCAATAGTATCTAACAAGCACGTCACTGTAAGTGTGGCTACCGGACCCAATAGTATCTAACAAGCACGTCACTGTAAGTGTGGCTACCAGACCCAATAGTATCTAACAAGCACGTCACTGTAAGTGTGGTTGCCGGACCGAATAGTATCTAACAAGCACGTCACTGTAAGTGTGGCTACTGGACCCAATAGTATCTAACAAGCACGTCACTGTAAGTGTGACTGCTGGAACCAATAGTATCTAACAAGCACGTCACTGTAAGTGTGTCTACCAGACCCAATAGTATCTAACAAGCACGTCACTGCAAGTGTGACTACCAGACCCAATAGTATCTAACAAGCACGTCACTGTAAGTGTGTCTACCAGACCCAATAGTATCTAACAAGCACGTCACTGTAAGTGTGGTTGCCGGACCCAATAGTATCTAACAAGCACGTCACTGTAAGTGTGGCTACCAGACCCAATAGTATCTAACAAGCACGTCACTGTAAGTGTGTCTACCAGACCCAATAGTATCTAACAAGCACGTCACTGTAAGTGTGGTTGCCGGACCCAATAGTATCTAACAAGCACGTCACTGTAAGTGTGACTACCAGACCCAATAGTATCTAACAAGCACGTCACTGTAAGTGTGGCTACCAGACCCAATAGTATCTAACAAGCACGTCACTGTAAGTGTGGTTGCCGGACCCAATAGTATCTAACAAGCACGTCACTGTAAGTGTGGCTACTGGACCCAATAGTATCTAACAAGCACGTCACTGTAAGTGTGACTGCCAGACCCAATAGTACCTAACAAGCACGTCACTGTAAGTTTGACTGCCAGACCCAATAGTACCTAACAAACTCGTCACTGTAAGTGTGGCTACCGGACCCAATAGTATCTAACAAGCACGTCACTGTAAGTGTGGCTACCGGACCCAATAGTATCTAACAAGCACGTCACTGTAAGTGTGGCTACCAGACCCAATAGTATCTAACAAGCACGTCACTGTAAGTGTGGCTACCGGACCCAATAGTATCTAACAAGCACGTCACTGTAAATGTGGCTACCAGACCCAATATAGTATCTAATCACGCACGACACCCAGTGGCGTAGCTACCTTATATGTGTGTATGTTCAAGCATACATATAATTTTCACAAAAAAGAACACACACAGATTAATGGTGTCCTCATTTTCCATGCTGTACATTCATAGGAACAAGGAAGTGGATATCGCGCGGGTCGTTGATAAGTTTGTGAATGCGAAAGAAAGTTATTTGTTGTTTTAGTGACACTATAATTTCACATTCATGCACCAGCTCTCATCTCTCTCAAAATTACAGCAGCTACTAAGATATACTTTTTTCTCATTCTAACATCATTCATAGTGTTGATTTCGCTATCAAACAGAATTTAAGATAAAAATACTGCTTTATTACTCAGGGTCGTGAAAATTTTGGATTCAGCTGTGAGAGATTTGTTATCAAAGTGTCCTTGTGAAATGGTTAAACACCCAACCCTGATAATTACTGAAAATGATGACAAAATGTGCATATTTTTACAGAATAATGCATAGTTTTACGGATCATTTTAATCCTATATTTTAGGGTCTAATAGCTGCTTGTGCCCTCTAAATTACAAAAATATTCCGGAGGGGATAACCCGGACCCCTCCCCCACCTTAAACAGGCTCGTGCTTACGGTGCTCTCATAAGTCGCCTCCAACTTGAAGGTTTACAAATTATCTTTATCGTAGCTACGCCGCTGACACCGACTAATGACGGACAATCAATACGAAGCAAGTAAAAATATTTTCTGTCAACTAGAAAAGATGTGTAATACGTATATCAACCAACAACAGTGAGCCTTATGTTAAATAAGTCAAATTTGTCAGCTGTGCATCACATTTCAATAAATCGATAAAGCGTCAAATGTCGCTCTTATATAAAGTGATCATATATTACTGTAAGTCAACAAAACTGTATTATCCCTTTGCAATAACCCTCCCAGGCGTAAGTTCTTGTTGCATTTTGTCAATACCATAATGGCTGCACGGTGTTCCTACTTAATCCCCTGTTATTACAGGTAAACACCTCTCCGATGCCATTACTATATATTGGTGTCAAATATTTCTCTTACCTGTAAAATGGCGAATCTATAACATTACTCCAGTAGTGAAAACTGTTCACCCTTCTTGAGATAATTACACCTTAGTGGCTTATTCAATTGATTAATTATCTCCCTCTTCCGCCGACAATTACTAGCTGTCTACCGCTGCAGGTAGAGCGTACAACAGACAGTCAATTCAATTGAAGTTATGCTATAGCCGAGAGGAATAAACATCACGATACGTATCTCCCCGAGCCAGCAAGGAGTGGTGATTAAAACCCCGACAAATAACACTCGCTTACATTGCCAAGAAAATCACCATGTTATCAATGAAATTACCTCACCTTACCCATGAAATAAATTCATTCTTATTCGTTGAACTTACCGAAACGCTGTTTACCCAAAAGAAATAAAACCAACTTACCAACAAAATTAGTTTACTCTGAGATTTAAAACGAGAGAAGCAAGTGAAATCGGCTTCACTTACAAAATTATTAAGTTTTTCAAACAGAAATTATCTTATGTTATAGCGAAAGGTGCTATACAGGACAACTATTTGTTTGTTTAAAATGGGAGTTTTAGTAAAAACTTAGCCATTTCAAGAAGTCGGACATATCCATACCAATTTTTATATGAACTGCAAGATGATCGACATTGTTCAATCATGGATCCTGAAAAGGGGGGGGGAGGTTGGACAGGTAGTCTGGACCCTTCCTGAACTTCGGCAAGAAATGTGTTTTTGTGAGGCATATATTGTTGGATAAATTTACATGTCACTACGTGATTTGAACCCGCTTGGAAACTATATCGTGGATGAACCCCTTCTTCTCGACAAAATTTCCGTATCCACACCTGTTATTTCATTAGCATTTTCAATATTATGCAATGCTTAGCTGATGAATTACATGTACAACATATACATTTATATGAATATAATTATGATAATACATGTAAACACAATACACAATACAGCAACTTGGTGCCTGCACTAACCTAAAGACAGTTTTCCCCGCCATTTTTTTTTTTTTTGTTTTGTTTGTTTTTTTTTTTTAATTTTACCCGTCAACCGTATTCTATTTACGGTTTCGTTTATTACTGGATAAAAGAGATGGAAAGGAATAGTAAGCATGAAATGAGGACAGGAATGGTTAACGTTACTGACTGGATAAAAGAGATGGAAAGGAATAGTAAGGATGAAATGAGGGCAGGAATGGTTAACGTTAATGACTGGATAAAAGAGATGGAAAGGAATAGTAAGTATGGAATGAGGACAGGAATGGTTAACGTTAATGACTTGATAAAAGAGATAGAAAGGAATGGTAAGTATGAAATGAGGACAGGAATGGTTAACGTTACTGACTGGATAAAAGAGATGGAAAGGAATGGTAAGTATGAAATGAGGACAGGAATGGTTAACGTTACTGACTGGATAAAAGAGACTGAAAGGAATGGTAAGTATGAAATGAGGACAGGAATGGTTAACGTTAATGACCGGATAAAAGAGATGGGAAGGAATAGTAAGTATGAAATGAGGACAGCAATGGTTAACGTTAATGACTGGATAAAAGAGATGGAAAAAATAGTAAGTATGAAATGAGGACAGGAATGGTTAACGTTAATGACTGGATAAAAGAGATGGAAAGGAATGGTAAGTATGAAATGAGGACAGGAATGGTTAACGTTAATGACTGGATAAAAGAGATGGAAAGGAATGGTAAGTATGAAATGAGGACAGGAATGGTTAACGTTAATGACTGGATAAAAGAGATGGAAAGGAATGGTAAGTATGAAATAAGGACAAGAATGGTTAACGTTAATGACCGGATAAAAGAGATGGGAAGGAATAGTAAGTATGAAATGAGGACAGGAATGGTTAACGTTAATGACTGGATAAAAGAGATGGAAAGGAATGGTAAGTATGAAATAAGGATAAGAATGGTTAACGTTAATGACCGGATAAAAGAGATGGGAAGGAATAGTAAGTATGAAATGAGGACAGGAATGGTTAACGTTAATGACTGGATAAAAGAGATGGAAAAAATAGTAAGTATGAAATGAGGACAGGAATGGTTAACGTTAATGACTGTATAAAAGAGATGGAAAAAATAGTAAGTATGAAACGAGGACAGGAATGGTTAACGTTAATGACTGGATAAAAGAGATGGAAAGGAATGGTAAGTATGAAATGAGGACAGGAATGGTTAACGTTAATGACTGGATAAAAGAGATGGAAAAAATAGTAAGTATGAAATGAGGACAGGAATGGTTAACGTTACTGACTGGATAAAAGAGATGGAAAGGAATGGTAAGTATGAAATGAGGGCAGGAATGGTTAACGTTAATCACTGGATAAAAGAGATGGAAAGGAATGGTAAGTATGAAATGAGGACAGGAATGGTTAACGTTAATGACTTGATAAAAGAGATGGAAAGGAATAGTAAGGATGAAATGATTGATTATTGTTTGATTATTGTTTTACGTCACTCCACGATTATTTCACGTATATGGTGACGGCATCTGACTGATGCATTGCATACAAATTTAGACCTTTGCAACGGGCCCACCCGAAGCAGTGAGGGATCTTTTACGTGCCACGCCTACCGTGACACGGGACCTCGGTTTTTACTGTCTCATCCGAAAGACAGAATACCGGTGTGCCCCGGACGGGAGTCGAACCCGCGACCTCTCGATCATGAGCCGAGCACCTTATCCGCTAGGCCACACCGGCTTAGGATGAAATGAGGACAGGAATGGTTAATGTTAATGACTTGATGAAAGAGATGGAAAGGAATAGTAAGGATGAAATGAGGACAGGAATGGTTAACGTTAATGACTGGATAAAAGAGATGGAAAGGAATAGTAAGTATGAAATAAGGACAAGAATGGTTAACGTTAATGACCGGATAAAAGAGATGGAAAGGAATAGAAAGTATGAAATGAGGACAGGAATGGTTAACGTTAATGACTGTATAAAAGAGATGGAAAGGAATGGTAAGTATGAAATGAGGACAGGAATGGTTAACGTTAATGACTGGATAAAAGAGATGGAAAGGAATAGAAAGTATGGAATGAGGACAGGAATGGTTAACGTTAATGACTGGATAAAAGAGATGGAAAGGAATAGTAAGTATGAAATGAGGACAGGAATGGTTAACGTTAATGACTGGATAAAAGAGATGGAAAGGAATAGAAAGTATGAAATGAGGACAGGAGTGGTTAACGTTAATGACTGGATAAAAGAGATGGAAAGGAATAGTAAGTATGAGATGAGGACAGGAATGGTTAACGTTAATGACTGGATAAAAGAGATGGAAAGGAATAGAAAGTATGAAATGAGGACAGGAGTGGTTAACGTTAACGACTGGATAAAAGAGATGGAAAGGAATAGTAAGGATGAAATGAGGACAGGAATGGTTAACGTTATTGACTGGATAAAAGAGATGGAAAGGAATAGTAAGCATGAAATGAGGACAGGAATGGTTTACCTTATTGACTGGATAAAAGATATGGAAAGGAATGGTAAGTATGAAATGAGGACAGGAATGGTTAACGTTAATGACTGGATAAAAGAGATGGAAAGGAATGGTAAGTATGAAATGAGGACAAGAATGGTTAACGTTAATGACTGCATAAAAGAGATTGAAAGGAATAGTAAGTATGAAATGAGGACAGGAATGGTTAACGTTAATGACTGGATAAAAGAGATGGAAAGGAATAGAAAGTATGAAATGAGGACAGGAATGGTTAACGTTAATGACTGGATAAAAGAGATGGAAAGGAATAGTAAGTATGAAATGAGGACAGGAATGGTTAACGTTAATGACTGGATAAAAGAGATGGAAAGGAATGGTAAGTATGAAATAAGGACAAGAATGGTTAACGTTAATGACCGGATAAAAGAGATGGGAAGGAATAGTAAGTATGAAATGAGGACAGGAATGGTTAACGTTAATGACTGGATAAAAGAGATGGAAAAAATAGTAAGTATGAAATGAGGACAGGAATGGTTAACGTTAATGACTGTATAAAAGAGATGGAAAAAATAGTAAGTATGAAACGAGGACAGGAATGGTTAACGTTAATGACTGGATAAAAGAGATGGAAAGGAATGGTAAGTATGAAATGAGGACAGGAATGGTTAACGTTAATGACTGGATAAAAGAGATGGAAAAAATAGTAAGTATGAAATGAGGACAGGAATGGTTAACGTTACTGACTGGATAAAAGAGATGGAAAGGAATGGTAAGTATGAAATGAGGGCAGGAATGGTTAACGTTAATGACTGGATAAAAGAGATGGAAAGGAATGGTAAGTATGAAATGAGGACAGGAATGGTTAACGTTAATGACTGGATAAAAGAGATGGAAAAAATAGTAAGTATGAAATGAGGACAGGAATGGTTAACGTTACTGACTGGATAAAAGAGATGGAAAGGAATGGTAAGTATGAAATGAGGGCAGGAATGGTTAACGTTAATCACTGGATAAAAGAGATGGAAAGGAATGGTAAGTATGAAATGAGGACAGGAATGGTTAACGTTAATGACTTGATAAAAGAGATGGAAAGGAATAGTAAGGATGAAATGATTGATTATTGTTTGATTATTGTTTTACGTCACTCCACGATTATTTCACGTATATGGTGACGGCATCTGACTGATGCATTGCATACAAATTTAGACCTTTGCAACGGGCCCACCCGAAGCAGTGAGGGATCTTTTACGTGCCACGCCTACCGTGACACGGGACCTCGGTTTTTACTGTCTCATCCGAAAGACAGAATACCGGTGTGCCCCGGACGGGAGTCGAACCCGCGACCTCTCGATCATGAGCCGAGCACCTTATCCGCTAGGCCACACCGGCTTAGGATGAAATGAGGACAGGAATGGTTAATGTTAATGACTTGATGAAAGAGATGGAAAGGAATAGTAAGGATGAAATGAGGACAGGAATGGTTAACGTTAATGACTGGATAAAAGAGATGGAAAGGAATAGTAAGTATGAAATAAGGACAAGAATGGTTAACGTTAATGACCGGATAAAAGAGATGGAAAGGAATAGAAAGTATGAAATGAGGACAGGAATGGTTAACGTTAATGACTGTATAAAAGAGATGGAAAGGAATGGTAAGTATGAAATGAGGACAGGAATGGTTAACGTTAATGACTGGATAAAAGAGATGGAAAGGAATAGAAAGTATGGAATGAGGACAGGAATGGTTAACGTTAATGACTGGATAAAAGAGATGGAAAGGAATAGTAAGTATGAAATGAGGACAGGAATGGTTAACGATAATGACTGGATAAAAGAGATGGAAAGGAATAGAAAGTATGAAATGAGGACAGGAGTGGTTAACGTTAATGACTGGATAAAAGAGATGGAAAGGAATAGTAAGTATGAGATGAGGACAGGAATGGTTAACGTTAATGACTGGATAAAAGAGATGGAAAGGAATAGAAAGTATGAAATGAGGACAGGAGTGGTTAACGTTAACGACTGGATAAAAGAGATGGAAAGGAATAGTAAGGATGAAATGAGGACAGGAATGGTTAACGTTATTGACTGGATAAAAGAGATGGAAAGGAATAGTAAGCATGAAATGAGGACAGGAATGGTTTACCTTATTGACTGGATAAAAGATATGGAAAGGAATGGTAAGTATGAAATGAGGACAGGAATGGTTAACGTTAATGACTGGATAAAAGAGATGGAAAGGAATGGTAAGTATGAAATGAGGACAAGAATGGTTAACGTTAATGACTGCATAAAAGAGATTGAAAGGAATAGTAAGTATGAAATGAGGACAGGAATGGTTAACGTTAATGACTGGATAAAAGAGATGGAAAGGAATAGAAAGTATGAAATGAGGACAGGAATGGTTAACGTTAATGACTGGATAAAAGAGATGGAAAGGAATAGTAAGTATGAAATGAGGACAGGAATGGTTAACGTTAATGACTGGATAAAAGAGATGGAAAGGAATGGTAAGTATGAAATAAGGACAAGAATGGTTAACGTTAATGACCGGATAAAAGAGATGGGAAGGAATAGTAAGTATGAAATGAGGACAGGAATGGTTAACGTTAATGACTGGATAAAAGAGATGGAAAGGAATGGTAAGTATGAAATAAGGATAAGAATGGTTAACGTTAATGACCGGATAAAAGAGATGGGAAGGAATAGTAAGTATGAAATGAGGACAGGAATGGTTAACGTTAATGACTGGATAAAAGAGATGGAAAAAATAGTAAGTATGAAATGAGGACAGGAATGGTTAACGTTAATGACTGTATAAAAGAGATGGAAAAAATAGTAAGTATGAAACGAGGACAGGAATGGTTAACGTTAATGACTGGATAAAAGAGATGGAAAGGAATGGTAAGTATGAAATGAGGACAGGAATGGTTAACGTTAATGACTGGATAAAAGAGATGGAAAAAATAGTAAGTATGAAATGAGGACAGGAATGGTTAACGTTACTGACTGGATAAAAGAGATGGAAAGGAATGGTAAGTATGAAATGAGGGCAGGAATGGTTAACGTTAATCACTGGATAAAAGAGATGGAAAGGAATGGTAAGTATGAAATGAGGACAGGAATGGTTAACGTTAATGACTTGATAAAAGAGATGGAAAGGAATAGTAAGGATGAAATGATTGATTATTGTTTGATTATTGTTTTACGTCACTCCACGATTATTTCACGTATATGGTGACGGCATCTGACTGATGCATTGCATACAAATTTAGACCTTTGCAACGGGCCCACCCGAAGCAGTGAGGGATCTTTTACGTGCCACGCCTACCGTGACACGGGACCTCGGTTTTTACTGTCTCATCCGAAAGACAGAATACCGGTGTGCCCCGGACGGGAGTCGAACCCGCGACCTCTCGATCATGAGCCGAGCACCTTATCCGCTAGGCCACACCGGCTTAGGATGAAATGAGGACAGGAATGGTTAACCTTAATGACTTGATGAAAGAGATGGAAAGGAATAGTAAGGATGAAATGAGGACAGGAATGGTTAACGTTAATGACTGGATAAAAGAGATGGAAAGGAATAGTAAGTATGAAATAAGGACAAGAATGGTTAACGTTAATGACCGGATAAAAGAGATGGAAAGGAATAGAAAGTATGAAATGAGGACAGGAATGGTTAACGTTAATGACTGTATAAAAGAGATGGAAAGGAATGGTAAGTATGAAATGAGGACAGGAATGGTTAACGTTAATGACTGGATAAAAGAGATGGAAAGGAATAGAAAGTATGGAATGAGGACAGGAATGGTTAACGTTAATGACTGGATAAAAGAGATGGAAAGGAATAGTAAGTATGAAATGAGGACAGGAATGGTTAACGTTAATGACTGGATAAAAGAGATGGAAAGGAATAGAAAGTATGAAATGAGGACAGGAGTGGTTAACGTTAATGACTGGATAAAAGAGATGGAAAGGAATGGTAAGTATGAAATAAGGATAAGAATGGTTAACGTTAATGACCGGATAAAAGAGATGGGAAGGAATAGTAAGTATGAAATGAGGACAGGAATGGTTAACGTTAATGACTGGATAAAAGAGATGGAAAAAATAGTAAGTATGAAATGAGGACAGGAATGGTTAACGTTAATGACTGTATAAAAGAGATGGAAAAAATAGTAAGTATGAAACGAGGACAGGAATGGTTAACGTTAATGACTGGATAAAAGAGATGGAAAGGAATGGTAAGTATGAAATGAGGACAGGAATGGTTAACGTTAATGACTGGATAAAAGAGATGGAAAAAATAGTAAGTATGAAATGAGGACAGGAATGGTTAACGTTACTGACTGGATAAAAGAGATGGAAAGGAATGGTAAGTATGAAATGAGGGCAGGAATGGTTAACGTTAATCACTGGATAAAAGAGATGGAAAGGAATGGTAAGTATGAAATGAGGACAGGAATGGTTAACGTTAATGACTTGATAAAAGAGATGGAAAGGAATAGTAAGGATGAAATGATTGATTAATGTTTGATTATTGTTTTACGTCACTCCACGATTATTTCACGTATATGGTGACGGCATCTGACTGATGCATTGCATACAAATTTAGACCTTTGCAACGGGCCCACCCGAAGCAGTGAGGGATCTTTTACGTGCCACGCCTACCGTGACACGGGACCTCGGTTTTTACTGTCTCATCCGAAAGACAGAATACCGGTGTGCCCCGGACGGGAGTCGAACCCGCGACCTCTCGATCATGAGCCGAGCACCTTATCCGCTAGGCCACACCGGCTTAGGATGAAATGAGGACAGGAATGGTTAATGTTAATGACTTGATGAAAGAGATGGAAAGGAATAGTAAGGATGAAATGAGGACAGGAATGGTTAACGTTAATGACTGGATAAAAGAGATGGAAAGGAATAGTAAGTATGAAATAAGGACAAGAATGGTTAACGTTAATGACCGGATAAAAGAGATGGAAAGGAATAGAAAGTATGAAATGAGGACAGGAATGGTTAACGTTAATGACTGTATAAAAGAGATGGAAAGGAATGGTAAGTATGAAATGAGGACAGGAATGGTTAACGTTAATGACTGGATAAAAGAGATGGAAAGGAATAGAAAGTATGGAATGAGGACAGGAATGGTTAACGTTAATGACTGCATAAAAGAGATGGAAAGGAATAGTAAGTATGAAATGAGGACAGGAATGGTTAACGTTAATGACTGGATAAAAGAGATGGAAAGGAATAGAAAGTATGAAATGAGGACAGGAGTGGTTAACGTTAATGACTGGATAAAAGAGATGGAAAGGAATAGTAAGTATGAGATGAGGACAGGAATGGTTAACGTTAATGACTGGATAAAAGAGATGGAAAGGAATAGAAAGTATGAAATGAGGACAGGAGTGGTTAACGTTAACGACTGGATAAAAGAGATGGAAAGGAATAGTAAGGATGAAATGAGGACAGGAATGGTTAACGTTATTGACTGGATAAAAGAGATGGAAAGGAATAGTAAGCATGAAATGAGGACAGGAATGGTTTACCTTATTGACTGGATAAAAGATATGGAAAGGAATGGTAAGTATGAAATGAGGACAGGAATGGTTAACGTTAATGACTGGATAAAAGAGATGGAAAGGAATGGTAAGTATGAAATGAGGACAAGAATGGTTAACGTTAATGACTGCATAAAAGAGATTGAAAGGAATAGTAAGTATGAAATGAGGACAGGAATGGTTAACGTTAATGACTGGATAAAAGAGATGGAAAGGAATAGAAAGTATGAAATGAGGACAGGAATGGTTAACGTTAATGACTGGATAAAAGAGATGGAAAGGAATAGTAAGTATGAAATGAGGACAGGAATGGTTAACGTTAATGACTGGATAAAAGAGATGGAAAGGAATGGTAAGTATGAAATAAGGACAAGAATGGTTAACGTTAATGACCGGATAAAAGAGATGGGAAGGAATAGTAAGTATGAAATGAGGACAGGAATGGTTAACGTTAATGACTTGATAAAAGAGATGGAAAGGAATGGTAAGTATGAAATAAGGATAAGAATGGTTAACGTTAATGACCGGATAAAAAAGATGGGAAGGAATAGTAAGTATGAAATGAGGACAGGAATGGTTAACGTTAATGACTGGATAAAAGAGATGGAAAAAATAGTAAGTATGAAATGAGGACAGGAATGGTTAACGTTAATGACTGTATAAAAGAGATGGAAAAAATAGTAAGTATGAAACGAGGACAGGAATGGTTAACGTTAATGACTGGATAAAAGAGATGGAAAGGAATGGTAAGTATGAAATGAGGACAGGAATGGTTAACGTTAATGACTGGATAAAAGAGATGGAAAAAATAGTAAGTATGAAATGAGGACAGGAATGGTTAACGTTACTGACTGGATAAAAGAGATGGAAAGGAATGGTAAGTATGAAATGAGGGCAGGAATGGTTAACGTTAATCACTGGATAAAAGAGATGGAAAGGAATGGTAAGTATGAAATGAGGACAGGAATGGTTAACGTTAATGACTTGATAAAAGAGATGGAAAGGAATAGTAAGGATGAAATGATTGATTATTGTTTGATTATTGTTTTACGTCACTCCACGATTATTTCACGTATATGGTGACGGCATCTGACTGATGCATTGCATACAAATTTAGACCTTTGCAACGGGCCCACCCGAAGCAGTGAGGGATCTTTTACGTGCCACGCCTACCGTGACACGGGACCTCGGTTTTTACTGTCTCATCCGAAAGACAGAATACCGGTGTGCCCCGGACGGGAGTCGAACCCGCGACCTCTCGATCATGAGCCGAGCACCTTATCCGCTAGGCCACACCGGCTTAGGATGAAATGAGGACAGGAATGGTTAACGTTAATGACTTGATGAAAGAGATGGAAAGGAATAGTAAGGATGAAATGAGGACAGGAATGGTTAACGTTAATGACTGGATAAAAGAGATGGAAAGGAATAGTAAGTATGAAATAAGGACAAGAATGGTTAACGTTAATGACCGGATAAAAGAGATGGAAAGGAATAGAAAGTATGAAATGAGGACAGGAATGGTTAACGTTAATGACTGTATAAAAGAGATGGAAAGGAATGGTAAGTATGAAATGAGGACAGGAATGGTTAACGTTAATGACTGGATAAAAGAGATGGAAAGGAATAGAAAGTATGGAATGAGGACAGGAATGGTTAACGTTAATGACTGGATAAAAGAGATGGAAAGGAATAGTAAGTATGAAATGAGGACAGGAATGGTTAACGTTAATGACTGGATAAAAGAGATGGAAAGGAATAGAAAGTATGAAAGGAGGACAGGAGTGGTTAACGTTAATGACTGGATAAAAGAGATGGAAAGGAATAGTAAGTATGAGATGAGGACAGGAATGGTTAACGTTAATGACTGGATAAAAGAGATGGAAAGGAATAGAAAGTATGAAATGAGGACAGGAGTGGTTAACGTTAATGACTGGATAAAAGAGATGGAAAGGAATAGTAAGGATGAAATGAGGACAGGAATGGTTAACGTTATTGACTGGATAAAAGAGATGGAAAGGAATAGTAAGCATGAAATGAGGACAGGAATGGTTTACCTTATTGACTGGATAAAAGATATGGAAAGGAATGGTAAGTATGAAATGAGGACAGGAATGGTTAACGTTAATGACTGGATAAAAGAGATGGAAAGGAATGGTAAGTATGAAATGAGGACAAGAATGGTTAACGTTAATGACTGCATAAAAGAGATTGAAAGGAATAGTAAGTATGAAATGAGGACAGGAATGGTTAACGTTAATGACTGGATAAAAGAGATGGAAAGGAATAGAAAGTATGAAATGAGGACAGGAATGGTTAACGTTAATGACTGGATAAAAGAGATGGAAAGGAATAGTAAGTATGAAATGAGGACAGGAATGGTTAACGTTAATGACTGGATAAAAGAGATGGAAAGGAATAGAAAGTATGAAATGAGGGCAGGAATGGTTTACGTTAATGACTGGATAAAAGAGATGGAAAGGAATAGTAAGTATGAAATGAGGACAGGAATGGTTAACGTTAATGACTGCATAAAAGAGACTGAAAGGAATGGTAAGTATGAAATGAGGACAGGAATGGTTAACGTTAATGACTGGATAAAAGAGATTGAAAGGAATGGTAAGGATGAAATGAGGACAGGAATGGTTAACGTTATTGACTGGATAAAAGAGACTGAAAGGAATGGTAAGTATGAAATGAGGACAGGAATGGTTAACGTTAATGACTGGATAAAAGAGATGGAAAGGAATGGTAAGTATGAAATGAGGACAGGAATGGTTAACGTTAATGACTGGATAAAAGAGATGGAAAGGAATAGAAAGTATGAAATGAGGACAGGAATGGTTAACGTTAATGACTGCATAAAAGAGATTGAAAGGAATGGTAAGTATGAAATGAGGACAGGAATGGTTAACGTTAATGACTGCATAAAAGAGACTGAAAGGAATGGTAAGTATGAAATGAGGACAGGAATGGTTAACGTTAATGACTGGATAAAAGAGATTGAAAGGAATGGTAAGGATGAAATGAGGACAGGAATGGTTAACGTTATTGACTGGATAAAAGAGACTGAAAGGAATGGTAAGTATGAAATGAGGACAGGAATGGTTAACGTTAATGACTGGATAAAAGAGATGGAAAGGAATGGTAAGTATGAAATGAGGACAGGAATGGTTAACGTTAATGACTGGATAAAAGAGATGGAAAGGAATAGAAAGTATGAAATGAGGACAGGAATGGTTAACGTTAATGACTGCATAAAAGAGATTGAAAGGAATGG
Organism: Pteria penguin; assembly: GCA_035048485.1. NCBI lineage: Eukaryota > Metazoa > Mollusca > Bivalvia > Pterioida > Pteriidae > Pteria > Pteria penguin. The sequence goes on from CM068580.1 coordinate 13,622,021, forward strand.
TAAGTATGAAATGAGGACAGGAATGGTTAACGTTATTGACTGGATAAAAGAGATGGAAAGGAATAGTAAGTATGAAATGAGGACAGGAATGGTTAACGTTATTGACTGGATAAAAGAGATAGAAAGGAATGGTAAGTATGAAATGAGGACAGGAATGGTTAACGTTAATGACTGCATAAAAGAGATTGAAAGGAATGGTAAGTATGAAATGAGGACAGGAATGGTTAACGTTATTGACTGGATAAAAGAGATGGGAAGGAATAGAAAGTATGAAATGAGGACAGGAATGGTTAACGTTAATGACTGTATAAAAGGGATGGAAAGGAACAGTAAGTATGGAATGAGGGCAGGAATGATTAACATTAAGAATGGAAACCCTCACTTTCTCACAGTCTTATCGTGAATGCAACAGTATCATTAATATTAATGATAATTTTATTTTTAACAGAGATTCAAACCAGATAAAAATCATGTTGTACATATCTATTTTGGAAACAACGATTTTAACTTTCAAGTAGCCATTTCAGAGTTTTATTTCTTTTATAATAAAACTTTTAGATTTCTGTGAAAATAATTGTCCGCATTTTGAACACCGAGTCCGTTTCTTTTATTAGATATGAACTCTCTTCGTTCTTTTCGGTGATTATAAGATATTGATGATGTACATAATTATCTTGATTTAGTTACAAAATGAAGTGTCTGTCATTCAGTATTATGCACATGTAGTATGAAGTATACCATACTACATTTTTTTTCTCTTCAAAGAGATTTGATTTATTTCTAGACGTGTTACATCATTTTGCTGCCACCGGCCAAGATTTACCATAGCATTTATTAGTACGTTTATTACTGACCATAACTAGTTGTCATCTACAAGAGCGCTCCATTCATCTAGTCAGCGCAAAGCGAACAAGATTTACATTCGGCAAAAGAAAAAGACAAAAAAAGCAAAATCCCAATTTTACTATCATTGCATTATTATTTCGGTAAAACCTAAACAATTCGTGTTAAATCTTCATGTTTCTATAATTGGCCTTCCTATATAAATTCCATAAAATCTTGTATATTCCACTTGCGGTTTTATCAGGTGATTTGGAATTATAGTTGAAGTCCATTTTCACATGCCTGTGGGACTTGTAGTTTCACCACACACTGTGTTTTCCATGTTTGAATAAACTATCGCACACTTAAATGTATATCTACACCGTGTTCTCGTGTGTACCTCGTGACGAATAAAACAGAGAAGACAAAGATCGTGCTATCGTAGAAATATTTAACAAATACAATAAAAACATTGATTTGATAATAGAACGGAGAACAATCATTCACGCATTAATTAAAGATAAGGATTTTTTGTAGGCATATGTGGAAAATAGTAAAAATCTTGTGACTGGCAAAAATGCTTTAAATGGTAATTTCAAATCGTGTGATGAAGCTCCAAGTGGATTATACAAGATTTCAATGGATTTATAAAGGTCCGAGTCTGGTTATTGTCACGTAGTATAAAGAACCGCGACATTCATAGACCCGGATGTAGTGTGGCTGTAGTGCTCACAACAAGGCACCACAGTGGACATTCATGGACCCCGGATGTTATGTGACTGTGGTACTCACAAAGCACGACACTGGACATTCATGAACCCCGGATGTTATGTGAATGTGGTATTCACAATAACTCACCACACTGGACATTCATGGACCCTCGAAAATCAGAAGCGAGAATAGAAAGACGAAAATGACAATCAGATTCAATTTGTTTACATAGATTTATATAGATCGTAGTTTGTGTATATGACTAAATGCCTATGGAAATATCAATCTAGAATTACGCTTTCCTCCGTATCATATGTACTCATTTCCTTACAATATAATAATCGTCTGATGAATAGAAAGGTTTTATCAAATAATTTCTGTTCATTATCAACCGTCAAACGAGATTCACGTGAGAGGCGACATTGTGGTAGGACTGGAGATTAAGCGATTCTTCTACCCGACTTTCTTCTCAATCACGCTGACATCTAACACAGAATCTATTCCACCTTTTCTTCCTGGAATTAAAATCAATCAAGGCCCATTATGTAATGAATAATTTACTCCTTTAACGTTATATAATGGAAATCATTTAGCTTTTATGAATTCGTCCTCAAAGGGAATCTTTGATTGAATTCCTATCAGTTGCTATCTTAGGAATTTTAGATTTTAAAGAATGAAAAACTCCCCTCTGGATGAAATAATCCTAATAGTTCAAAATAAATGATAGCATTCTATTCATTCCTGACCATATTTCTGACTGTCTTGTCTCTCTTGTTTATACGACAACCTGAGTGACTCGTTTATAAGGTGACCAACTGAGTGATTCGTTTATAAGGTGACCAACTGAGTGACTCGTTTATAAGGTGACCAACTGAGTGATTCGTTTATAAGGTGACCAACTGAGTGACTCGTTTATAAGGTGACCAACTGAGTGACTCGTTTATAAGGTGACCAACTGAGTGACTCGTTTATAAGGTGACCAACTGAGTGACTCGTTTATAAGGTGACCAACTGAGTGACTCGTTTATAAGGTGACCAACTGAGTGACTCGTTTATAAGGTGACCAACTGAGTGATTCCTTTATAAGATGACCCTCTGACTGATGCATTATATGGTTGAAAAGGAGGGACTGAAATGCATGGAGAGACGTGGAAGTGAAGGACGAGAACCCAGCTGGAGTGAGAAGTGATGAATGACCAAAGGCAGAAAATGATGAACGATCAAAGATAATAGTGAACAAGAAATGAAAAAGTGAACAACCATGTGAGAGATGGTACCTGAAGAAAAAAAATGAGTGAAGGTGAGCCAATACTGACGATGCATTATAAGGTGACCATCTGACTGATGCATTAAAGGTGATCATCTGACTGATGCACTATAAATTGACCATCTGACTGTTGCATTATATGGTGACCATCTGATTGATGCACTATAAGTTGACCATGTGACTGATGCATTATAAGGATGCATTATAAGGACACCGTCTGACTGATGCATTAAAAGGTGACCATCTGGCTAATGCATTATAAGATGACCATCTGACTAATGCATTATACATGAAAGGTGACCATCTGACTGATGCATTATAAGTTGAGCATCTGACTGATGCACTATATGGTGACCATCTGACTGATGCATTATAAGGTGACCATCTGACTGATGCATTATATGGTGACCATCTGACTGATGCATTATGAGGTGACTATCTGACTGGAGCACTATAAGGTGACCATCTGACTGATGCATTATAAAGTGGCCATCTGACTAATGCATTATAAGGTGACCATCTGACTGCTGCATTATAAGATGACCATCTGACTGATGCACTATAAGGTGACCATCTGACTGGTGCATTATATGGTTGACCATCTGACTGATGCATTATAAGTGGTCATCTATATCTGGAGCATATAAGGTGGACCACCCTGACTGATGCATTGTAACGTGACCATCTGACTGATACATTATATGTTGACCATGTGACTGATGCATTATAAGGTGACCAACTGAGTGACTCGTTTATAAGGTGACCATCTGACTGATGCATTATATGGCGACCACCTGACTGATGCATTATATGGCGACCACCTGACTGATGCATTATAAGGTGACCATCTGACTGATGTATTATAAGGTGACCATCTGACTGATGTATTATAAGGTGACCATCTGACTGATACATTATATGTTGACCATCTGACTGATGCATTATAAGGTGACCAACTGAGTGATGCATTATAAGGTGACCATCTGACTGATGCATTATATGGTGACCATCTGACTGATGTATCATAAGGTGACCATCTGACTGATGCATTATAAGGTGACCATCTGACTGATGCATTAAAAGGTGACCATCTGGCTAATGCATTATAAGATGACCATCTGACTAATGCATTATACATGAAAGGTGACCATCTGACTGATGCATTATAAGTTGAGCATCTGACTGATGCACTATATGGTGACCATCTGACTGATGCATTATAAGGTGACCATCTGACTGATGCATTATATGGTGACCATCTGACTGATGCATTATGAGGTGACTATCTGACTGGAGCACTATAAGGTGACCATCTGACTGATGCATTATATGGTGACCATCTGACTGATGCATTATAAAGTGGCCATCTGACTAATGCATTATAATGTGACCATCTGACTGCTGCATTATAAGATGACCATCTGACTGATGCACTATAAGGTGACCATCTGACTGGTGCATTATATGGTGACCATCTGACTGATGCATTATAAAGTGGTCATCTTACTGGAGCATTATAAGGTGACCACCTGACTGATGCATTGTAACGTGACCATCTGACTGATACATTATATGTTGACCATGTGACTGATGCATTATAAGGTGACCAACTGAGTGACTCGTTTATAAGGTGACCATCTGACTGATGCATTATATGGCGACCACCTGACTGATGCATTATATGGCGACCACCTGACTGATGCATTATAAGGTGACCATCTGACTGATGTATTATAAGGTGACCATCTGACTGATACATTATATGTTGACCATCTGACTGATGCATTATAAGGTGACCAACTGAGTGATGCATTATAAGGTGACCATCTGACTGATGCATTATATGGTGACCATCTGACTGATGTATCATAAGGTGACCATCTGACGGATGCATTATAAGGTGACCATCTGACTGATACATTATATGTTGACCATCTGACTGATGCACTATAAGGTGACCATCTGAGTGATGCATTATAAGGTGACCATCTGACTGATGCATTATATGGTGACCATCTGACTGATGTATCATAAGGTGACCATCTGACTGATGCATTATAAGGTGACCATCTGACTGATACATTATATGTTGACCATCTGACTGATGCACTATAAGGTGACCATCTGACTGGTTCATTATATGGTGACCATCTGACTGATGCATTATAAAGTGGCCATCTTACTGGAGCATTATAAGGTGACCATCTGACTGATGCATTATATGGCGACTACCTGACTGATGCATTATGAGGTAACTATCTGACTGATGCATTATTGGGGAATTACCATTTCGTTCTGGGTATACGGAAGGGGGGGGGGGGGATAATGGCGTATTGTGTGTTTTATGGAGGGGGTTATAATGAGTTCCAAAACCTCTAAGAAGATGATGAGAATAAGTGACTTCACCTTGATTTATCCACAATTATACTGATTTCAAAGACTTCAACTGCATGTTTACGTATTAAGTTCAAGACGACAGTCGCTTGTCAAATATAGAATAAATTCGTTGGTAAATTCTATATTTCTGAATGTGAAAATCGCTTGTCAAACATATCAGAATGGCATAACTTGTGAACTCTACATCTCTACTTTCCGATTCCTCACCATAAGCTCTGATTCTGTTCTATTTTACATTGTATAATGTGACTACGGAAGCCGACCGTTGCTAGACAAAGTGAGCTTGAGCAGATGACGAATCGTTTTCTGCGTAATGCCTTGTTAATGTCCTGTAGTGATTTGTATATAATCCTTTCTAAGTAAATATGTTTTTCCAGTGATTTTATTCTGATGACTTTATTTGAACAGTTTCAGAGTTATATCTCATCTACAGTTATTTTGGTGTTAAATTATCTCTGAAATATCGAAAGCTATTATGCTATATATTTTCATTTTAAAGGCGAATGGTTATCCTACTCAGATCCAAATGAAAATAATAAAGTATGACGTCACAAAATCCTAAAGTCATTAAAGCTGTATACCCTATGTTTGCTAGTACAGTGCATATTATGGGTAAAATTTATTCTAAATTGTTTTGATTCTTTGTGTACACCTAAACATAACAAAAAAGGAGTCTTGCAAATGTTGTGATCAAATTCGTCGTATTACGTGAGATACGGCTGTCTAAAACGCGATGTTTGTAAACAGAATATTTATAACCAACTCATCACGTGATCTAATTTGGAAGCCGCATCATGGAGGCTGAGGTAAATAAACTTGACGGGTAACTTAAAAGATTCTGCATTCAAGTCTGCTAAAGTTAGTATTTACTGAAATTGTTTTCTTTTAGAGTCTCCTTTCATCGTATTTGTTTTGATTAAACGCGAAGTCAGGTTATGGGTTGCATTGATGGAAAACCCGCTTCATATACGAATAATTTTCTTTTTATTTTGATATCTCCGAGGGTCTGAAACAACAATAAATGTTATTAACGCAAAGTTAATAACTTCAGCCATACGAGAAAAATACAGTTTTTGTTTTACATGCACTGATTTTGGAAATTATACCGAGCTGTAGGTTATACAACTTTAAACAAAATTTCAATAACAGAAACAACTAGCTATTACTACAAGACACTTGTGCGTAGAAAGTCGAAAGACCAGACAAATGATGAGATCAGGGACCTGAAATAAACATCTCCCACTAGTTAGTCATGCCCGCCATGTATTTTTCTACTATCGTATTATATATATGACCCATGCAGGGTCTTTAATAATGGTCCTCTGGAACACTGTTAGTATCCTTAGCTTTTTAATTGAAGAAACTTCGTTGTCTTAGTTTTGAGGAGATGTGCGGATACTGACTTACTTACTTTGTTCTAAATGCTAGTTTAAAATACAATCAATGTTTTCTGAATTCATGTTATCCATGACAGTTCATTACTTAACTTGATGAAAAGTGTCTGCGCCGCGAGTAGACAACTCATCTCTCTGATGTATGCCGATGCGCAATCAAACTCAGCCAAGGGTTACAAGTTTGCACTTCGTCTGCAACTACTCCTTTGAATTAGGAAGAAACATTCATATTGCAATAACAGAATGGTGCGTTAACTGATAAGTGCTAAACTATGTGGTCGTCCATTACATCGGTTCAGGTTTACGATATTTGATCTTTAAACTGATAACTCTGTATTATACAGGGCTGACCTCGTTTAAATTGATAACTCTGTATTATACAGGGTGACCTCGTTTAAACTGATAACTCTGTATTATACAGGGTGACCTCGTTTAAATTGATAACTCTGTATTATACAGGACTGACCTCGTTTAAATTGATAACTCTGTATTATACAGGACTGACCTCGTTTAAACTGATAACTCTGTATTATACAGGGCTGACCTCGTTTAAATTGATAGCTCTGTATTATACAGGGTGACCTCGTTTAAACTGATAACTCTGTATTATACAGGGCTGACCTCGTTTAAACTGATAACTCTGTATTATACAGGGTTGACCTCGTTTAAACTGATAACTCTGTATTATACAGGACTGACCTCGTTTAAACTGATAACTCTGTATTATACAGGGTTGACCTCGTATCATGTTCATGAAGAGTATTACAAGTTACAGTAAATTTCAATATATAGTGGCCGTCAAAAAGCAATTCTACAGGAATATCATAGACTAAGTATTTTTTTTTTTTTTGGACATGGACGTCTGTTACAAGAGAAGATACAACGTACTTTGTTAAAACTGATCAATTTATGAAGATATTGCTCCTATCTGGTTTATCTTTGGTCTTTAAAATTGCTTCCTTTCTTATTATCAAGGAAGACTTACATGCGATCCAGGTTCGATTCTTAAATTAGGCCGTTTTATTAAAGAGAATGTAACCTCTGGTTACTAGGTTTCACAATACATTTGGACTGAAATTTATTTATTGTTCATAGCAACTGTTAACCAAAGGAAACTAAATCAGGCCACAAATCAATGTGAAGCAAGGCTATTTCACTCTAGCTTCTTACCAAACACATTACAAGTTGACCCAGATAGCAGCAATGTCCACACCATTAATCTTATGATTCTTGTAATGTACATACGTTTTGTACTGGTCACAACGAATGAGTATTGATCAAATTCAACTCAGGATTAATGGAAGGGTGTTCGATAGAGCAGTATTTTAGCCCATGTGATCAGTACTCCAAGCTCTATTAGCTAGCCTGATTCCTGAGATGCCTTCTGCTATAGATTTGGTTTGTGGTGGTTCTACCTCGCATTCAACAATCTGAATTATACAACAATGTGGTCACATAACGATACCAACATTTCAACCAATGACAGGACTGCAATCTGTAAAATCTATTACATAAAAGGTACACGTCATTCTTCATTTCATAGACGGAGAAATAAAGCCTTCAGAGAGCATAGACTTTACGATAAACATTTGGTGACGTAAAGTAATATCAAGAAAATTCTTTCTTCAACAAATTTTCGGCCCATTGGCTTTCATCAAGAGGAAACAAATACAATGAAGAAATCTATTTCACTGTAATTTTTTCCACTTGATATAGATTTCGTCATTGTATTTTTGTGGAGAAATGGTGGGGTTTTTTGTTATTGTTTTGAATAACTTCCCTTTGGAGGTCTCATTGCATTATTTGATGACGTAATCCGAGGAATCGTGTTATCAGATAACATCACTGTGTCTCCACTTTGCGATAAGATTAAAACCTAACCAACCAACTGACCATTCAACCAACCAACCACGATAGAATGGACTACACAAATACTTATTACTTCAAAAGAGCACTGTAAGATCGAGTGACGACGCCATCGGTCATTGCTTAATCACTCTTCCCGGGCACCTGGTCTCACCTCTGAATTTCAGATGTCCGTGAATGTCCACTGTGGTACATTATTGTTAGTGCCATAGTCATGTGACACCAGTTACTTTCGTATTTTATTATGGGTAGCTTATAATGTGCTTTCCTCTTCGCCCCAAACAGCTTCCGACAGCATAGTATCACTTGTGTAATACAATTCAGATCAATGAGTACTTGTCCTATACATAACGAAATAACGGCAATGTAATGTCTACAATGTGTACTTATTCTATACATAACGAAATAACGGCAATGTAATGTCTGCAATGAGTACTTGTTCTATACATAACAAAATAACAGCAATGCAATGTCTACGAGTTCTTGTTCTATATGTATAAAGGAATAACGGCAATGTAATGTCTACAATGAGTACTTGTTCTATACATAACGAAATAACAGCAATGCAGTATCTACAATTAGTTTTTGTTCTATTTATATAACGAAATAACGGCAATGTAATGTTTACAATGAGTACTTGTTTTATACATGACGAAAGAACGGCAATGTAATGTCTACAATGTGTACTTATTCTATACATGACGAAATAACAGCAATGTAATGTCTACAATGAGTACTTGTTCTATACATGACGAAATAACAGCAATGTAAAGTCTACTATGAGTACTTATTCTACACATGACAAAATAACAGCAATGTAATGTCTATAACTAGTACTTGATCTATTCATGACTAAATAACAGCAATGTAATGTCTATAACGAGTATTTGATCTATACATGACTAAATAACAGCAATGTAATGTCTACAACGAGTACTTGTTCTATACATGACGAAATAACAGCAATGTAATGTCTACAACGATTACTTATTCTATACATGACGAGATAACAGCAATGTAATGTCTACAATTAGTACTTATTCTATACAAGACGAAATAACAGCAATGTAATGTCTATAACGAGTATTTGATCTATACATGACGAAATAATAGCAATGTAATGTATACAATTGGTACTTATTCTATACATGACGAAATTACAGCAATGTAATGTCTACAACGAGCACTTGTTCTATACATAAAACATGGAGTGTACCTATTGATAGTGGCATAATACATGAATATTTCATAGTCTTGGTGCCATAATAAATAGAACGCCCTTATTCATAGCGGCACAATACATGGAATGCTCTTAACTAAGGCGGCATAATAGATGTAGTGCTCTTATTGATAGCGGCATAATACATGGAGTGTTCATATTGTTAGTTGCATAATACAGTGCTCTTATTCATATAGGCATACTACATGAAATGGTCTTATTGATGACGGCATAATAGATGAAGTGCTCTTATTGATGGAGGCATAATACATGGAGTGATCGTATTCATAACGATACAAGACATGGAGAGTTCTTATTTGTAGCGGCATTATACATCGAGTGCTATTATTAATGGCATAGTACCTGCAGTGATTGTATTGATGGGGGCATAATATATGTAGTACTCTTATTGATGGCGGCATAATACATGGCGTGCTCGTTTTGATAACGGTATAATACATGGAGTGCACGTAGTTATGGTGGCATAGTACATCGAGTCCTCTTATTGATGGCGGTATAGTAGTATGAGTGCTCTTCTTGATAGTGGCATTATATATGGAGTGCTCTTATTCATGGCAGCATAGTACATGGTGAACTGTTATTGATAGTGGCATAGAAAGTGGAATGTATGTATTGGTGGCGGCATTTAGACATGGAGTACACGTATTGATAGCGGCAGAATACATGGAGTGTTCATACTGTTAGTTGCATAATACATGTAATGTTTTATTGATAGCGGCATGGTAAATGGAGTGCTCGTATTTATAGTAGTATAATACATGGAGTGCACGAAGTTATGGCGGCATAGTAAATGGAGTGTTATGGAGGCATAGTAAATGGAGTGCTGTTATTAATGGCTGCATAATACATGAAGTGCTCGTATTGATAGCGTTATAAGACATGCGTGCTCTTATTTATTGCGACATAATAAATGGAGTGCTCTTATTGATGGCGGCATAACAAATGGCGTGCTCATATTGATGGCGAAAATATCTTTGGAGTGCACGTATTAATAGCGGCATAAAACATGGAGTGCACGTATTGATAACGGCATAATACATGGAGTGTTCATATTCTTGGTGGCATCATACATGGAATGCTCTTATTTATATCAGCATAATACATGGAATGCTCTTACTGATGGCGGAATAATACATGGAGTGCTCTTATTGATGGTGGCATAATGCATGAAGTGCTCTTATTGATGGCGGCATAATACATGGAGTGCTCTTATTGATGATGGCATAATACATGGAGTGCTTTTATTGATGGCGGCATAATACATGGAGTGCTCTTATTGATGGTGGCATAATACATGGAGTGCTCTTATTGATGATGTCATAATACATGGAGTGCTCTTAATGATGGCGGCATAATGCATGGAGTGCTCTTATTGATGGCGGCATAATACATGGAGTGCTCTTATTGATGATGCCATAATACATGGAGTGCTCTTATTGATGGTGGCATAATACATGGAGTGCTCTTATTGATGATGGCATAATACATGGGGTGCTCTTATTGATGATGGCATAATACATGGAGTGCTCTTATTGATGGCGGCATAATGCATGGAGTGCTCTTATTGATGATGGCATAATACATGGAGTGCTCTTATTGATGGTGGCATGATACATGGAGTGCTCTTATTGATGATGGCATAGTACATGGAGTGCTCTTATTGATGGCGGCATAATACATGGAGTGCTCTTATTTATGGCGACATAATACATGGAGTGATAGTATTGATAACGATATAATACATAAAGTGGACGTAGTTGTGGCGGCATACTATATCGAGTGCTCTTATTGATGGCAGTTTAATAGCTTGAGCTTTCTTATTATTGGTGGCAAAATTATATGGTGTGCTCTACTTCAATGGCATAGTACATAGTGTTAATTTTATTGATAGCGGCATAGTATAATGGAATGCACAGTAAATTTGATGGCGGCATAAAAACAGTAAGTGCACGTATTGATACTTATAATGATTAGTTTGCTATAATACAGTGCTCTTATTCTTATATGGCATACTACATGAAATGGTCATTATTGAATGACGGTGCATAATAGATGAAGTGCTCTTAATTGATGGGAGGCATTAATACATGGAGTGATAGTATTCATAACGATACAAGACATGTAGAAGTTTCCTTATTTTGTAGCGGCATTATACATCGAGTGTTATTATAATGGCTAATAAATACATACAGAAATCATTACTGATGGCGGCAAATTACACATGGAGTACGCGTTATTAATGGCGGAAATTAATACTTGTAGTGTACGTATTGATTGGCGGCATAAAACATAGAGTGCACGTATTCATATCGGCATAATACATGGAGTGCTCTTATTGATAGCGGCATAATAGATTGAGTGCTCTTATTGATGGCGGCATAATACATAGTGATCGTATTGATGGCGGCATAATAAATGGAGTTCTTTTATTGATGGCGGCATAGTACATTAGAGTAATCGTATTGATGGCGGCATAATGCATGGAGTTCTCCTGTTGATAGCGGCATAATACATGGAGTGCACGTTGTTATGGCGGCATAGTAGATGGAGTGCTGTTCTTTATGGCGGTATAATGCATGAAGTGCTCGTATTGATGGCGGCATAATACATAGGAGTGTTCTTATTGATAGCGGCATAATACATGGAGTGCTCTTATTGATGGCGGCATTATATATCGAGTGATCATATTGATGACGGCATAAATCGTGGAGTGATCATATTGATAGCGGTATAATTCATGGTGTGATAGTATTGATGGCCGGATGATACATGAAGAGCTCTATTGATGGCGGCATAATACATGGAGTGATCGTATTGATGGCAGCATAATACATAGAGGGATGGTATTGATAGCGGCATAGCACTTGGAGTTCTCTTCTGGATGGCGGCATAGTAAATAAAGTGGTTATATTGATAACGGCATAATACATAGAGTGCACGAATTCATAGCGGTATAATACATGGAATGTTAATATTGTTAGTGGAATAAAACATGAAGTTCTCTTATTGATAGCGGAATGATACATGGAGTGTTCATATTGATGGTGGCATAATACATTGTACATGGAGTGCTTTTATTAATGGAGCCATAATACATGGAGTGCTCTTATTGATGTGGAATAATGCATGCAGTGGTCGTATTGATAGCGGCATAATACATGGAGTGTCCATATTGTTAGTGGCATAATATATGGAATGCTGTTATTCATATCGGCATAATACACGGAATGCTTTTATGGATGGTGACATAATAGAAAGAGTGCTCTTACTGATAGCGGCAATATACATGGAGTGATCGTATTGATCACGGCATAGTAATTGGAATGCTGTTATTGATGGCGGCATAATAAATGGAGTACTCAGTTTGATAGCGATGTAATACATGGAGTGTTCTTATTAATGGCGGCATGATACATGGAGTGCTCGTATTGATAGCGGTATAATACATGCAGTGCACGTAGTTATGGCGGCATAGTAAATCGAGTGGTGTTATCAATGTGGGCATAATACATGAAGTACTCGTATTGATGGCGGAATAATACTTGTAGTGTACGTATTGATGGCGGCTTAAAACATAGAGTGCACGTATTCATATCGGCATAATACATGGAGTGCTCTTATTGATAGCGGCATAATAGATTGAGTGCTCTTCTTGATGGCGTCATAATACATAGTGATCGTATTGATGGCGGCATAATAGATGGAGTTCTTTTATTGATGGCGGCATAGTAATTAGAGTAATCGTATTGATGGCGGCATAATAAATGGAGGGATCTCATTGATAGCGGCATAATACATGAAGTGCACGTTGTTATGGCGGCTTCTAGTTGATGGAGTTAGCTGTTTCTTTATGGCGGTCAGAATGCATGAAGTGCTCGTATTGATAGCGGCATAATACATAGGAGTGTTCTTATTGATAGCGGCATAATACATGGAGTGCTCTTATTGATGGCGGCATAATAAATGGAGTGTTCTCATTGATAGCGGCATAATACATGAAGTGCTCCTGTTGATAGCAGCATAATACATGGAGTGCACGTTGTTATGGCGGCATAGTAAATGGAGTGCTGATCTTTATGGCGGCATAATACATGAAGGGCGCGTATTGATGGCGGCATAACACATGAAGTGTTCTTATAGATAGCGGCTTAATACATATGGTGTGCCTCTTATTGATGGCGGCAGTATATAATATCGTGTGATCATATTGATGGACGGCATAAACACCGTGGAGTGCTCCATAATTGTTGCGGGTATAATTCATGGAGTGATAGTATTGATGACGGGATGATACATGAAGAGCTCTTTGGATGGCGGGCTATAATACATGGAGTGATCGTATTGGATGGCAGCATATTACATAAGAGGGATGGTTATTGATAGGCGGCATAGCACTTGGAGTTCTCTTCTGGATGGCGGCATAGTAAATAAAGTGGTTATATTGATAACGGCATAATACATAGAGTGCACGAATTCATAGCGGTATAATACATGGAATGTTAATATTGTTAGTGGAATAATACATGAAGTTCTCTTATTGATAGCGGAATGATACATGGAGTGTTCATATTGATGGTGGCATGATACATTGTACATGGAGTGCTTTTATTAATGGAGCCATGATACATGGAGTGCTCTTATTGATGTGGAATAATGCATGCAGTGGTCGTATTGATAGCGGCATAATACATGGAGTGTCCATATTGTTAGTGGCATAATATATGGAATGCTGTTATTCATATCGGCATAATACACAGAATAGGCCCCTCCCATTTTTAAGGATGGTGGCATAATAGAAAGAGTGCTCTTATTGATAGCGGCAATATACATGGAGTGATCGTATTGATCACGGCATAGTAATTGGAATGCTGTAATTGATGGCGGCATAATAAATGGAGTGCTCATTTTGATAGCGATGTAATACATGGAGTGTTCTTATTAATGGCGGCATAATACATGGAGTGCTCTTATTGATGGCGGTATAACACATGGTGTGCTCTTATTGATGGCGGCATAACACATGGATTTCTCTTATTGATAGCGACATAATATATGGAGTGCTCTTATTTATGGCGACATAATACATGGAGTGATAGTATTGATAACGATATAATACATAAAGTGGACGTAGTTGTGGCGGCATACTATATCGAGTGCTCTTATTGATGGCAGTTTAATAGCTTGAGCTTTCTTATTATTGGTGGCAAAATATATGGAGTGCTCTAATTCATGGCATAGTACATAGTGTAATTTTATTGATAGCGGCATAGTAAATGGAATGCACGTATTGATGGCGGCATAAAACATGTAGTGCACGTATTGATACATATTGTTAGTTGCATAATACAGTGCTCTTATTCATATAGGCATACTACATGAAATGGTCTTATTGATGACGGCATAATAGATGAAGTGCTCTTATTGATGGAGGCATAATACATGGAGTGATCGTATTCATAACGATACAAGACATGTAGAGTTCTTATTTGTAGCGGCATTATACATCGAGTGCTATTATTAATGGCTTAATAATACATACAGAAATCGTACTGATGGCGGCATTACACATGGAGTACGCGTATTAATGGCGGAATAATACTTGTAGTGTACGTATTGATGGCGGCATAAAACATAGAGTGCACGTATTCATATCGGCATAATACATGGAGTGCTCTTATTGATAGCGGCATAATAGATTGAGTGCTCTTATTGATGGCGGCATAATACATAGTGATCGTATTGATGGCGGCATAATAAATGGAGTTCTTTTATTGATGGCGGCATAGTACATTAGAGTAATCGTATTGATGGCGGCATAATGCAATGGAAGTTTCTCCTGTTGAGCGCGGCATAATACATCGAGTGCACGTTGTTATGGCGGCATAGTAGATGGAGTGCTGTTCTTTATGGCGGTATAATGCATGAAGTGCTCGTATTGATGGCGGCATAATACATAGGAGTGTTCTTATTGATAGCGGCATAATACATGGAGTGCTCTTATTGATGGCGGCATTATATATCGAGTGATCATATTGATGACGGCATAACACGTGGAGTGCTCATATTGATAGCGGTATAATTCATGGAGTGATAGTATTGATGGCCGGATGATACATGAAGAGCTCTATTGATGGCGGCATAATACATGGAGTGATCGTATTGATGGCAGCATAATACATAGAGGGATGGTACTGATAGCGGCATAGCACTTGGAGTTCTCTTCTGGATGGCGGCATAGTAAATAAAGTGGTTATATTGATAACGGCATAATACATAGAGTGCACGAATTCATAGCGGTATAATACATGGAATGTTAATATTGTTAGTGGAATAAAACATGAAGTTCTCTTATTGATAGCGGAATGATACATGGAGTGTTCATATTGATGGTGGCTTAAATAACATTTGTACATGGAGTGCTTTTTTTTTTTATTAATGGAGCCAATAATACATGGATTGTGCTCTTATTGATGTGGCAATAATGCCATGACCGTTGGTCGTATTGATAGCGGCATAATACATGGAGTGTCCATATTGTTAGTGGCATAATATATGGAATGCTGTTATTCATATCGGCATAATACACGGAATGCTTTTATGGATGGTGACATAATAGAAAGAGTGCTCTTACTGATAGCGGCAATATACATGGAGTGATCGTATTGATCACGGCATAGTAATTGGAATGCTGTTATTGATGGCGGCATAATAAATGGAGTACTCAGTTTGATAGCGATGTAATACATGGAGTGTTCTTATTAATGGCGGCATGATACATGGAGTGCTCGTATTGATAGCGGTATAATACATGCAGTGCACGTAGTTATGGCGGCATAGTAAATCGAGTGGTGTTATCAATGTGGGCATAATACATGAAGTACTCGTATTGATGGCGGAATAATACTTGTAGTGTACGTATTGATGGCGGCTTAAAACATAGAGTGCACGTATTCATATCGGCATAATACATGGAGTGCTCTTATTGATAGCGGCATAATAGATTGAGTGCTCTTCTTGATGGCGGCATAATACATAGTGATCGTATTGATGGCGGCATAATAGATGGAGTTCTTTTATTGATGGCGGCATAGTAATTAGAGTAATCGTATTGATGGCGGCATAATGCATGGAGCTCTCCTGTTGATAGCGGCATAATACATGGAGTGCACGTTGTTATGGCGGCATAGTAGATGGAGTGCTGTTCTTTATGGCGGCATAATGCATGAAGTGCTCGTATTGATAGCGGCATAATACATAGGAGTGTTCTTATTGATAGCGGCATAATACATGGAGTGCTCTTATTGATGGCGGCATAATAAATGGAGTGTTCTCATTGATAGCGGCATAATACATGAAGTGCTCCTGTTGATAGCAGCATAATACATGGAGTGCACGTTGTTATGGCGGCATAGTAAATGGAGTGCTGATCTTTATGGCGGCATAATACATGAAGGGCGCGTATTGATGGCGGCATAACACATGAAGTGTTCTTATTGATAGCGGCATAATACATGGAGTGCTCTTATTGATGGCGGCATTATATATCGAGTGATCATATTGATGACGGCATAACACGTGGAGTGCTCATATTGATAGCGGTATAATTCATGGAGTGATAGTATTGATGGCCGGATGATACATGAAGAGCTCTATTGATGGCGGCATAATACATGGAGTGATCGTATTGATGGCAGCATAATACATAGAGGGATGGTATTGATAGCGGCATAGCACTTGGAGTTCTCTTCTGGATGGCGGCATAGTAAATAAAGTGGTTATATTGATAACGGCATAATACATAGAGTGCACGAATTCATAGCGGTATAATACATGGAATGTTAATATTGTTAGTGGAATAATACATGAAGTTCTCTTATTGATAGCGGAATGATACATGGAGTGTTCATATTGATGGTGGCATGATACATTGTACATGGAGTGCTTTTATTAATGGAGCCATAATACATGGAGTGCTCTTATTGATGTGGAATAATGCATGCAGTGGTCGTATTGATAGCGGCATAATACATGGAGTGTCCATATTGTTAGTGGCATAATATATGGAATGCTGTTATTCATATCGGCATAATACACGGAATGCTCTTATGGATGGTGGCATAATAGAAAGAGTGCTCTTATTGATAGCGGCAATATACATGGAGTGATCGTATTGATCACGGCATAGTAATTGGAATGCTGTAATTGATGGCGGCATAATAAATGGAGTGCTCATTTTGATAGCGATGTAATACATGGAGTGTTCTTATTAATGGCGGCATAATACATGGAGTGCTCTTATTGATGGCGGTATAACACATGGTGTGCTCTTATTGATGGCGGCATAACACATGGATTTCTCTTATTGATAGCGACATAATATATGGAGTGCTCTTATTTATGGCGGCATAATACATGGAGTGATCGTATTGTTATTGGCATAATGCATGGAGTTTTCTTATTGATAGCGGCAGAATACATGGAGTACTCCTGTTGATAACGGCATAATACATGGAGTGCTCGTTGTTATGGCGGCGTAGTAGATAGAGTGCTGTTTTTCATGGTGGCATAATACATGAAGGGTTCATATTGATAGCGGCATAACACATGGAGTGTTCTTATTGATAGCGGCATAATATATGCAGTGCTCTTATTGATGGCGGCATAATATATGCAGTGTTCTTATTGATGGCGGCATTATACATGGAGTAATCGTATTGATGGTGGCATAATACATGGAATGCTCGTATTGATAGTGGCATTATACATGGGGTGATCGTATTGATGGCGGCATCATACATGGATGAATGGTATTGATAGTGGCATAATACTTGGAGTTCTCTTCTGGATGGCGGTAAATGGAGTAGTTATATTGATAATGGCATAATACATAGAGTGCTCGTATTCATAGAGATATAATGCATGGGATGCCAGTATTGATAGCGGCTTAATACATGGAGTGCTCTTATTGATGGCGGCATAATACATGGAGTGCTCTTCCTGATGGCGGAATAATACATGGAGTGGTCGTATTGATAGCGGCATAATATATGCAGTGCTCGTATTGATGGCGGTATAATACATGGAGTGCACGAATTCATAGCGGTATAATACATGTAGTGTTCATACTGTTGGTGGAATAATATATGAAGTGCCTTTATTGATAGCGGAATAATACATGGAGTCTTCATATTGATGGTGGCATAATACATGGAATGTTTTTATTGATGGCGGCGTGATACACGGAGTGCTGGTATTGATAGCGGTGTAATACTTGGAGTGCACGTCGTTATGGCGGCATAGTAAATGGAATGCTGTTATTGATGGCGGCATAATACATGGAATGCTCTTATTGATAGTGGTATAATACACGGACTGCTCTAATCGTAAGCGGCATAATACACGGAGTGCTCTTCTTGATGGCGGCATAAAACATGGAGTGTTCTTATTGATGGCGACATAATACATGGCTTGTTCATATTGTTAGTGGAATAATACATGAAGTGCTCTTATTGATAGTGGCATAATATATGGAGTGCTCTTATTGATGAGGGATAATACATGGAGTTGTCGTATTGATAGCGGCATAATACATGCAATGTTCTTATTTATGGCGGCATTATATGTGGAGTGGTTTTATTTATAGCGGCATAGTATATCGAGTACTCGTATGGATAGTGGTATAAAACATAGAGCGCTCGTATTGATGGCGGAATAATACGTGGAGTGCACGTATTGATGGCGGAATAAAACATGGAGTGCACGAATTGATAGCGGCATAATACATGGAGTGTTATTGATGGTGGCATAAAAGATGGAGTGCTCTTATTGATGGCGGCATAACACATGGAGTGATCGTATTGATAGCGGCATAATACATGGAGTGCTCTTATTTATGGCAGCATAGTAAAGGGAGTGATTGTATTGATAATGGCCTAATATATCGAGTACTCGTAGTGATAGCGGTATAATACATGGAGGGTCGTATTGATGGCGGAATAATACTTGGAGTGCACGTATTGATGGCGGCAAATACAGGGAGTGCACGAATTCATAGCGGTATAATAAATGGGTTGTTCGTATTGTTAGTGGAATGATACATGAAGTGCTCTTATAGATAGCGGAATAATACATGGAGTGTTTATTTTGATGGTGGCATAATACATGGAATGCTCTTATTGATGGGGGATCATACATGGAGTGGTCGTATTGATAGCGGCATAATACATGGAGTGGTCTTATTCATGGCGGCATTATATATGGAGTTATTGTATTTATAGCGGCAAAGTATATCGAGTACACATATTGATGGCGGCAAATACATGGAATGCACGAATTCATAGCAGTATAATACATGGAGTGTTCTCATTGTTAGTGAAATAATACATGAAGTGCTCTTATAGATAGCGGCATAATACATGGAGTGTTCATATTGATGGCGGCATAATACATAGAGTGCTCTTATTGATGATGGTACAATACATGGAGTACTCTTATTGCTGGCGGCATAATACATGGAATGGTCGTATTGATAGCGGAATAATAGATCGAGTGCATGTATTGATGACGGCATAATACATGGAGTGTTCTTATTGATGGCGGCATAAAGATGGATTAATCGTATTTATGGCGGCATAGTACATCAAGTGCTATTATTGATGGCGGTATAATAGTTGGAGTGCTTCCATTGATGGTGACATAATATATGGAGTGCTCTTATTCATGGTGGCATAGTACATGGTGTACTCGTATTGATAGCAGCATAATACATGGAATGATTGTATTGCTGGCGGCAATATATATCGAGTGTTCTTATTGATGGCGGCATAATAAACGGAATGATTGTATTGATAGTGGCATAATACATGGAGTGCTCGTATTGATAGCGGTATTATACATAGAGTGCTCGTATTGATGGCGGCATAATACATGGAAAATGCGGGAGCGCCGTTGTACTGAACCATTACTCCAACAAGTATGTACTCACCATATCAGTGATTGTTTACTTTATTGGAACGTCACCAATTTTCTCTGGGGTTGAATTCATCGCTTAAACCCGAGACATCGGCTGAAAGTAATCTACGTCTCTGCTTTAAACTTGTATTTTAATAAATATAGACTTGTTCATTTCTTGCATTATCTCCTCAGTAACCAAGACAAGTGTGTAAAACACTAGTGCTTCGATGGTTTCAGTTGAACCAGTTAAGCCAACAGACATGAAAAAGAAAGTAATGGTTGCATGGACTGACTGAATATGTGAAAACCTTATACACGATATTTAATCTTCTAACCAGGCAAATCTCTGGTACTGTAGAATGCAAACAACCTATTTATTATCTTCTATCGTCTTAAACAAACTTGAATTTTGAAAATTCTCGTCTTGGAAAAACTTATTAGAGCAAATTTAAAGCCCTTCCTGCAAATAGGCAGCATATCAAGACAAATCCAATCCAGTGTAATTTCTCGAATAAATGTCAGTCGTAAATGACTTGAAGGTTTCTATTTCCCAAATATTTTAGATCAATGTCCTACTTTGATAAATGAGATCAAGTTAATTGTGGCCTCCCTAAAGAATAGGTACAATATCCAGAGCGAATCAGGCATGAGATGTGGAAAATCAATGTCACCATTACGATACTGAAGATCTCCTACGTCCCAGTGATCCATTTATCAAAATTGAGAGGAAGTGACCTCTTGTACAGAATGTTAGAAATATTCTGTCTAAACGATGTGAAGAAAAATTCTTAGAAATAACGTCATTTAGACGTAATGGTGGATCCAGGAGTTTAAGGTCGTTCCACAATTATCAGGGAGACAACTCTGTAACCTCGATGACGTTACGAAACAGGAACGTAATGTAAATACATTGTGTATATGAGACAATGATAAGCATTTGTTGAGAGTACAGAAACGTGATGTCAGACTGAGACTGCCCTCTTTATCTGTAACAGATCCATCACATTTAAAGAGGATTCTAACATATACCCGACTCTTTATCTATTCGTCAATCTGTCATCCAGTACGTTCATTAGACTACTCTTTCCCTTCCATCTTCAGTATATGTATATATTGTGTGGAACATTTCTCTCTTTGCATCTAAAGTTAAACATGCAAATTACTGTCAGAAAAAAATTACTGTCAAAAAAAATTTAGTCAGAAAAAATTAGATAATAATAGAAGAAAGATAACTCCATCTTATTCAAATATGCATACGAAATCCGAAACTTGGATAAAAGCAGCATATCTTTACAAACTACCATTTAAAGAAGTAACAGTGAGTCGAGTTTGCCGTGTCAAATAAAATCCAAATTAATGTGAATAATATACAATATAACTATATAATACAATATTTGCGTTGTGACAGCTGAGTTTGGAGATAGTTAATACATTTCCCATAGGGTAGAAATTTTGATCTATATAGACAACTCCATCTAAATAGACTACCTCAAATCTTTCAATCGGACTACCACCATATATATAGAGCTAACCCCATTAACAATAGACTATACCCTAATCTATACAGGACTACTCCATCTAAATAGAAAACCCCATTCTTATATAGACTAACCCCATCTTTATATAGACTACACCATCCATATAGACTACCCCATCTATATAGACTACCCCATCTATATAGACTACTCCATCTAAATAGACTACCCCATCTTCATGGACTACCCCATCTATATAGACTACCCCATCTACATAGACTACCCCATCTATATAGACTACTCCATCTAAATAGA
Organism: Pteria penguin; assembly: GCA_035048485.1. NCBI lineage: Eukaryota > Metazoa > Mollusca > Bivalvia > Pterioida > Pteriidae > Pteria > Pteria penguin. The sequence goes on from CM068580.1 coordinate 13,644,461, forward strand.
CTACCCCATCTATATAGACTACCCCATCTATATAGACTATACCATCCATATAGACTACCCCATCTAAATAGACTACCCCATCTATATAGACTACCCCATCTACATAGACTACCCCATCTATATAGACTACCCCATCTACATAGACTACCCCATCTATATAGACTACCCCATCTACATAGACTACCCCATCCATATAAACTAAACCATCTACATAGACTACCCCATCTATATAGATTACCCCATCTACATAGACTACCCCATCTATATAGACTACTCCATCTAAATAGACTACCCCATCTATATAGACTACTCCATCTATATAGACTACCCCATCTACATAGACTACCCCATCTTCATAGACTATCCCATCTATATAGACTACCCCATCTTCATAGACTATCCCATCTACATAGACTACCCCATCTACACAGACTACCCCATCTATATAAACTACCCCATCTACATAGACTATACCATCTACATAGACTACCACATCTATATAGACTACCACATCTACATAGACTATCCCATCTATATAGACTACCCCATCTTCATAGATTACCCCATCTACATAGACTACCCCATCTATATAGACTACCCCATCTACATAGACTACCCCATCTATATAGACTACCCCATCCATATAAACTAAACCATCTACATAGACTACCCCATCTATATAGATTACCCCATCTACATAGACTACCCAAACTATATAGACTACTCCATCTAAATAGACTACCCCATCTATATAGACTACCCATTCTATATAGACTACCCCATCTACATAGACTACCCCATCTATATAGACTACCCCATCTACATAGACTACCCCATCTACACAGACTACCCCATCTATATAGACTACCCCATCTACATAGACTATACCATCCATAGAGACTACCCCATCTATATAGACTACCCCATCATAATAAGATTTACCCCATCTTCTTAGACGTACCCAGTATATTAAACTACCCCAATCTACATAGACTATTCCATCCCATTAGAGACTACCCCATCTATATTGGGGGGGATACCCTTTTACACCACTAACATAGACTTACCCACCCCATCTATATAGACTACCCCATCTTCATAGACTACCCCATCTACATAGACTACCCCATCTTCATAGACTACCCCCATCTATATAGACTACCCCATCTTCATAGACTACCCCATCTATATAGACTACCCCATCCATGTAAACTAAACCATTTACATAGACTACCCCATCTATATAGATTATCCCATCTACATAGACTACCCCATCTATATAGACTACTCCATCTAAATAGACTACCCCATCTATATAGACTACCCATTCTATATAGACTACCCCATCTTTCATAGTACTTAACCACATCTATATAGACTACCCCATCTTCATAGACTACCCCATCTATATAGACTACCCCATCTACATAGACTATACCATCCATAGAGACTACCTCATCTATATAGACTACCCCATCTATATAGACTACCCCATCTATATAGACTACTCCATCTACATAGACTACCCCATCTACATAGACTACCCCATCTATATAGACTACCCCATCTACATAGACTACCCCATCTACACAGACTACCCCATCTACATAGACTATACCATCCATAGAGACTACCCCATCTATATAGACTACCCCATCTATATAGACTACCCCATCTACATAGACTACCCCATCTATATAGACTACCCCATCTACATAGACTACCCCATCTATATAGACTACCCCATCTATATAGACTACCCCATCTACATAGACTACCCCATCTATATAGACTACCCCATCTATATAGACTACCCCATCTATATAGACTACCCCATCTACATAGACTACCCCATCTATATAGACTACCCCATCTCATCTACATAGACTACCCCATCTATATAGACTACCCCATCTACATAGACTACCCCATCTATATAGACTACCCCATCTATATAGACTACCACATCTACATAGACTACTCCATCTACATAGACTACCCCATCTACATAGGATTAACTTAGATTAACTGATTGATTGATTTTTGTTTAACGTCACACCACGAATATTTCACGTATATAGTGACGGCGATTAACTTAGAGAATGAGACAACTGAACAACTCTTTCTTCAGAATTACCAGATATAACTGTGGCGGATGCAGGGAAGGCCGGAAGGAACGTTCCCCCTCCCCCTAATATAAAACAGAGAGAGAGAGAGAGAGAGAGAGAGGTGTATCATCTGTAACTGCTTACGTGACAGACTTGTATGAATCCGATAATCGTACTTCTCCTCCACTCTCTGGGCCATTGTGACTTGGTTTAGGGATTCTGTCCCAATCTCTCTCCATTCCTGACTGAAAAGCATTTATGGCAGATCGCAACTCGCAATCTCTTTTTGTCAAAATTCTCGATATATCTGATGGCGGACTTTGCGATGCAGCTGAGGAATTCAGGTATGACAAAATCTACTATACATGTAGGTACAAACCGCTGCAAAGGTCAAAATTTGTATGTCCCCCATCAGGCAGATGCCGTCACCATATACGTGAAATATTCGTGGTGTGACGTTCATCAAAAATAAAGCAAATATACTTAACATAGTATACTATATATATATATATATATATTAGATTATATATATATATATATATATATATATATATATATATATAAAGCACAAATAGAATCAGTGAAACACCTGGGAGTACTATGGACCTTGGATCTCCGAAGAAATACCTGTAGAAAATAAAGACATATTAGACAAACACATAAAGCACAAAGACACTACAGTTAACAAGGCACCCTATATTTCACTTATATTCGTTCCCCGTCTGGGACTCGAACCCACGACCTATGGTACCGAATCACCTAGCTGTCATGCATCCGACCCTCTAACCGACTGAGCTACCCGAGCTCCACAAAAATGGAGCTTTAATAGCCAATCATTAGCTAATCGCATGCATGACAACACGGCCGCGGAAAGTGAAGGAATTTACCCGACGTAAACGCAGGCGGATCCTCTGAGAGGATACATCAATGAAAGAGAAATAAACATATAAAGCACAAATAGAATCAGTGAAACACCTGGGAGTACTATGGACCTTGGATCTCCGAAGAAATACCTGTAGAAAATAAAGACAAATTAGACAAACACATAAAGCACAAAGACACTGCAGTTAACAAGGCACCCTATATTTCACTTATATTCGTTCCCGTCTGGGACTCGAACCCACGACCTGTGGTACCGAATCACATAATGTAGACCATAAAGATTACATGTAGGCACACGATGTAGACCATAAAGATTACATGAAGGCACACGATGTAGACCATAAAGATTAAATGTAGGCACACGATGTAGACCATAAAGATTACATGTAGGAACACGATGTAGACCATAAAGATTACATGTAGGCATACGATGTAGACCATAAAGATTACATGTAGGCACACGATGTAGACCATAAAGATTACATGAAGGCACACGATGTAGACCATAAAGATTAAATGTAGGCACACGATGTAGACCATAAAGATCACATGTAGGAACACGATGTAGACCATAAAGATTACATGTAGGCACACGATGAAGACCATAAAGATTACATGTAGGAACACGATGTAGACCATAAAGATTACATGTAGGCACACGATGTAGACCATAAAGATTACATGTAGGAACACGATGTAGACCATAAAGATTACATGAAGGCACACGATGTAGACCATAAAGATTACATGTAGGCACACGATGTAGACCATAAACATTAAATGTAGGCACACAATGTAGACCATAAAGATCACATGTAGGTTTAATATGAACAGAACAAGCTACTTGGATGGAATGCGCTTTATTTAACAAAAGCATACAATATAACAACAATGTAAAGGTTCTGGTAAATATCAAATGTGATTAATTGGTGATGGAGTTCAGCCGAGGTTAACAGAGTTGATGATAACACGGAGTCGCTCTCTGTGGACGGTAATTAAGATGAATGTCCAATTAAATATTATGACATCTCCTTCCCAAGTCCAAGCAAAATTAATTTTCAATTTATTAAAGAATGTCTGAATTCTGAAGCATTCCTATTTTAGAATATAAAACTACAAAACTAAATCTAAATCTAAATCAAACTTATATACATTAGAGTCAGAGGTTTCTAGCACATGACTCATCGTTGGAACTTATCTTTACCATAAGTTCTTACATATCTTCAATCAATCGTTTAGTAGGTTTAATTGTTCGACCGTATCTTGATTTTCCTTGTTCGCGACTATTGTTTATTTGATTTTCGCTTGGATCGGGTAACACATCATCTAGTTCGTCATGATCTATTTCCGTATGTTTTTCACTTTGAGTTTTCATGATATGTCCACGATTTCTACGCAGTGTTTTGTTGTTTACTTTCACGATGTGAGATCTAGGCTCAGCGGATTTTGAAACAATTGTTCCTTTTGTCCATTCTCGTTCATTTCCAGTTTTAACTCTGACATTGTCTCCTGGTTCAAGATCTTTCAATGGTTTTGCGTTTCTGTCGTGATAGTATTTTTGTTTTTCGGCTTTTTGACGGAATTTTCTCATAATGATTTTATTGTTTACCTTTTGCGGTTTCAACTGTTGCGGGTTTATAGGAATTAGGGTTTTAGTTCTACGTCCAAACATCAATTGTGCTGGTGAATCTTGGTCATCTATCGGAGTGTTTCTTAACTCTAATAAAACTAAATATGGATCTTGGCAATCAGCTTTTGATTTCTTTAGAATGTTTTTGATTGTTTGGATTGTTCTTTCCACCATACCATTTGACTGAGGATAGCGCGGTGAACTTGTTATATGTTTGAAATTGTAGGATTTCGCAAATTTCTTAAAGTCGGTGCTCGCATATTGCGGTCCGTTGTCACTAACAACTTCTCCCGGTATCCCGTATCTAGCAAATGCTTCTTTGATTTTCTTTATTACGTGCATACTCGACGTTGTTTTCGGCTTACAAACTTCAAAGAATTTGAATAATAATCCACAATAATCAGATAATTTTCACGGTCAAGTTCGAAAAGATCAGTTCCAACCTCTTGCCATGCTCTCTCTGAAAAGTCATGTTGAAGTAACGGTTCCTTCTGCTGTGAATTTCGGAAACAATTGCATACATTGCAATTAAGAACCAACTCCGAAATTTCTCTATTCATGCCAGGCCAAAATAGTATGTCCCTCGCTCTGCGCTTTGTTTTCTCTATTCCCATGTGAGAACTATGTAATTGACTTAGCATGACCTTTTGCAGTGCATTCGGCACGATCAATCTTTTATTTTTCGTTAAGTAGCCCTTGTAGTATCCGATTTCATCCCTGAAATTCCAGTACGGTTTGACAGCATTGCTGCATTCCGATTTATGTTCAGGCCAACCTATAACTGTTTGTTTAAGCTGTTGAAGTGACGGATCCTTTTCTGTTTCAGTTTTAAAAATTGTCATTTTTCTATCCGATATTGGCATATATTCAAGAGTATGGACTTCAAATTTATCAACAGTATTGTCTATTTCTCCCGCATCCTTCCTCGTTGATCTACTCAGAGTATCGGCTATATAAAGATACTTTCCCGGTTTGTACTTTACATTCAAGTCGTACATTTAGACTCTTAGCATCATTCTTTGAATTCGAGGAGGCGCTGTTGCTAACGGTTTTCGAAACAAACTCTCTAAGGGTTTGTGATCCGTTTCTATTTCAATTCTTTTACCATATACGTACTGATGATATTTCACGCATCCAAATACTATTGCGAGTAGTTCTTTTTCAATTTGACTATAATTTCTCTCTGCTTCCGATAAGGATTTCGATGCGTAACTGACAGGTTGTGAATTCTGCATTAGGCAAGCTCCTATACCTTCTGACGATGAATCCACTGACAAAATAACACTTTTGTTGACGTCATAATAACGCAAAAGTGGTGCGTTTACTAAAGCTTGTTTTAGCTTGTTATAGCAGCTTTCATGTCTCTCTTCCCAATGCCATTGAATATCCTTTTCAAGAAGTGTACGCAATGGTTTGTTTATTGTTGACAAATTAGGTATGAATTTCCCAACATAATTTACCATTCCCATGAAACGTTGCAGCTCTTTTTTATTAGTTGGAGTTTTCATATCATTAATTGCTCTCACCTTGTCTGGAATTTATCCATCATCTTTACATTTCATTCCTTCCTGACAGAAAATATGCCCAATGTATTTCACTTCAGTCAGCCCGATTTTGCATTTTTCTTTGTTAAGTCTCAAATTTATTTTTCTGGTTCTCTCGAGTACTTGTTTTAGCCTTTCATTGTGCTGTTTTTCGTTTTTTCCCCAGACCAGAATGTCATCCATTATTATTTCGCACCCCTCTATGTCTTCATATAACTATGAAATTGTCCTCTGAAATATTTCCGGAACACTATTTATACCCATTGGCATCCTGAGATATTTATATCTCCCAAATGGCGTATTAAATGTTGTGAGTTTAGAACTTTCTTCATCCAATTTTAAGTGATAAAATCCAGAGGAAGCATCTAATTTACTGAATATTTTTGCTCCAGCTACTTTTGATGCTACTTCGTCAACAGTTTTCATTGAAAAATGTTCACGTTTCAAAGCTTTGTTAAGATCTCTGGGGTCTAGGCAAATTCTTACCTTATTTGGTTTTTCGACAACTACCATTGAGTTGACCCATTCCGTCGGCTCATTTATTTTCTCAATGATTAGATCCTTTTCCATTTTGTCTAATTCTTTTTTGACTTTCCGCTTTATTGTGAATGGCACTTTCCTAGGCGCATGCACGACAGGATTTATACTTTTATCCACGTTTATTTTGTGCGTTCCTTTGAGACATCCGATACCTTTGAACACATCCTGGAATTCGTCCAGTATTTTGTCATTTACCGCTTTGACCTCATTGATTCTCGCAATCAAATCAAGTTCTAGACACGATTTTAATCCCAGAACTGATACAACATCTTTTTGTACAACTTGAAAATCTAGAACATAGTATTTTCCTTTATAAGACACAGTGAGTGATACTTTTCCACACGGTTTGATACTATGACCTGAGTACGAAACCAATTTTGCTTTTGATTTTCTCAAAGTGTCTTTCGACAGCGATTTGAATGTGTTCAATGAAATCACATTTACTTGTGCTCCAGTATCAATTTTTGTCTTCAAAACTTTTGTTCCTATTTTCAGATTCACGTTCCATTCTTTGTCAGACTTTTTATTTTCCTTATTTATTGCATTCATGAAGTATTCATCACTCGCGTCCGACTCATCGCTTGTTTCTATGGCATCCACATTTGGTTTATTTTGTTTTTGACCTTTCTTCTTTTTCTTTGCGTCTTTTTTCTCTCGACACATTTTTGAAAAGTGATTCGCTTTGTGGCAACTGTAACATTCCTGTCCAAACGCTGGACATTTTCTTTTTTCGTGACTATTTCCACATTTATTACAATTTTTAATCAAACCAGAATGTTTTCTTTGTTTTCCTTTGACAATATTAACGCTTTCTGTTTGATCTCCACCTTCAGCCATCACTTTCATTTGATTTTCAGTAGCTTCTGCGGCCCTGCATATTTCAACTGTTTTTTCAAGTGTTAAGTCCAGAATTCTCAGCAACCTGCTTCTAACACTGTCATTTTTAATTCCGCCAACAATTCTATCTCTTATTAGCGTGTCTTTGAGTTCTCCGAATTCACAAGACTTGGCTTTCATTTTGAGATCTGTTACATAATTGTCAATACTTTCCGACACTTGTTGGCATCTCGAGTTGAAAATATGTCTTTCGAATATCACATTTTTTCTCGGATTACAGTACTCGGCAAACTTCTCCATTACTGGCTCTAGTTTCATTTTGTCCTCTTCGCTGGCAAATTCGAAGGTATTGTAAATTTCAACCGAATCTGGACCGATAAGATGTAATAATGTATTTGTTTTCACACTATCATCTTTTTTGTCGACTCCTGTTGCCGCCATATATATGCTGAATAATTGACTGAATTTTCGCCAATTTTCCTTTAAATTTCCTTCTAAGGTGAGAATAGGTGGCGGAGGTAATTTCTCCATTCTGACACCATTTAATATGAACAGAACAAGCTACTTGGATGGAATGCGCTTTATTTAACAAAAGCATACAATATAACAACAATGTAAAGGTTCTGGTAAATATCAAATGTGATTAATTGGTGATGGAGTTCAGCCGAGGTTAACAGAGTTGATGATAACACGGAGTCGATCTCTGTGGACGGTAATTAAGATGAATGTCCAATTAAATATCATGACAGTAGGAACACGATGTTGACCATAAAGATTACATGTAGGAACACGATGTAGACCATAAAGATTACATGTAGGAACACGATGTAGACCATAAAAAATTGCACAGATCTTTGATGTTATTTGTGCTTAATAATTATACTAGTTTAAAGACAGAAGATCGACGAGAATAACAGGGTTTTATAAAATTCAATCTAATATTATCATACAAGGGACATTTCAAAAAGAAATGAAATTCGTCTTCAATATTATCTTTACAAGATGGACAAGTACGTCTTTCCACAGGTATGCCCTTACATTGCCCTCTTTCAATACACAGACAATAAGAAAGACGTAATATATTGATAGACTTTTTATATTGGTTAAAAATTGGTTGTGAAAGATATGCTTGTAAAGTGACTTGGTCAATAATGAATAAAGTGTTTATACATTTACTCGAAACATTTGGATCAGGTAATAATTTCAGACATAATATATTGTCTGTAAAAGTCCATTAATCGTTCTTTTACAATAGAAATGACATAATTATCCCTGAGAATGCTGTGATTTATCAACAAGTCATTTAAACCAAGTTCTGATAAAATCCAATCCAATTCTTACAATTAGGGTTATCCATGTATTCAGTCATTATAGAGTTAAAACAAGATTTCAAAATACAATTTTCAGAGCGCATAAGATTAAGCCAATATTAAGCAATCTTTAATTTTCTCGGCGTAAAATTAATTTCTCGGCAAATTAAAACCCATGATAACGTAAAAAATACGCACTGATGTGTCGGCCTATTCTGCGTGTCGGCTAAATCTGCGCTGCGCATTTTGTGAAATTGTAATCACTGGTGCACATTTTTGAGGCCGGCTCTGTTTTATCTCCGATTGTGTACAATTAAAGAAAATAGCACTCAGTCTGTAGTAAGAAGGCCTAATGAAGAAGAAAAACAGTAGATCGAGCAAGATCATTTAATTTACAATGCACAAGAAAATTATCGCGAGTTCAATTGGCCCTGAGCCAACTATACTGTAGCAAATTTCAACTTTTCGTAGAAATCCACTTCACGTCAATTTTGTCCAAAATTATAGTTTGTTTCATTTTTATATATTTACAATGCTAGTCAAATTACCATGCTAAACAGACTAGGTTTATCAGCCCATGAACTTGGGTCATGGAAGTAGTACCCGGCGTATGGCAAATAACATGCGTAGTAATATAAAAAGAGGCGGGGCTTACTTAATAAAATATAAGAATTGTAATAACGAAATTAATGTATCTGTTAATTTTGACCAATTAAAGAAATAACCTGGACAGATAGAGTATTTTTAGCATTCTAGACACGCACTATATTGCGTGGCGGAAGTACTTTTCCATTTCAGGAAAAATTCGGTCCTTGCCAGTTTGATAACGGGGAATTTGATATTTTGTTTTCAAAAAAGAACCTTTTAAAATGCATTGTAAATATAAAGAATGGCTGTCTTTTTTTTCTAGGTTCATGGGGAATGAACTTGGGCGAGAAACAAACAAATCAATCGAGAACCGCTTCGCCGTTCAAGTGATTTGTTTGTTTCTCACCCAAGTTCATTCCCCGTGAACCTAGAAAAAAAGACAGCCATCTCTTAAATACACTGTAACCTCGATAGCGCCGAATTAGCCAAATAGTTGACATTCAGGTGACGCATGGGTAAGTTGACATTAGCTATGTTTTTTCTTATTTATTTGACTGGATACCAAATAAAAAATGTATCACCCTATAGAGGAAAGATCAGTCTAAAAGTGTTGAATGTTAAGTGGGATTTAGAAATATTTATAACGAGATTAGATAAGACGAGCGAGGCATGACCATACATTTCCTTTCTTTTCTGCCATTAAGTAATACAAACTAATCACTTATGAAATCAAATGGTTAACAAATTCCAAACCGCAAGAATCATCGCTTACGTACTGATAGAAACTGGAAGACGACCTCTTTCCCGTAATATCAACAGTCATATGGTCCACATTTATTGTACCAAAATGCTTTATGGAACCGAGGTTTTATCTCTCTAGAAAATAGTATCTTAACAGCAGATACAACAAACAATGAGAAACTAAAATTTTTAATGCCTGGTGTATAATTGCCATTGCTATACCATTCACATATATGATTTACCATCCGCCTTTTAAAGCAAGGAAAAGAGTATACTAAAAGCCGAGATTAAAAAAAATCCACAGTACTTACAATCTGGAACAATGGATTTACCAACAATACAAAAAGGAAAATCGACTCAAAAAGTTCTTGTTATGAAAACTGAATACCTTGGCAACTATATATATTCTGGATATCTTTAAAACATATTCCACCGAATACAAGAAAGCTGCTGCTGGGAGAAACTTTTGACATGTACTTGTCAGCTGAGTACAAGCAAGTTATGCTCTTTATTGTAAAATGTTTTGTATTAAGAGAAAAACGAGCTTCGCATATAGAAAAGATGAAGAGCTAAACGCATTGCAAGGGTGGTGATTACTGGACAAGCAAGTAAGTGATGTTGTAAAAGGTAAACCGCCGACACAATGGATGATGAATTGTACTTACAGATCACCAGAAAATGTCCAAATGTTACTTGGTATCAGACGATGGCAAAGACAACGCCAGGGTTGCAAAACACGTCATTCGTACGAATTCGGGGTAGCATCTTTCTACCGAGGGCAAAGATAATACTCGCTGGTTCCCATCCTTTCTTAACAAAATATTTTCTGTCTTATGACAGAGAAATATTGTGGAATAATTAAAATCAAAACAAAGGAAAATAAGAGATGGAAAAATGATTTTCATCAAAAGGAATAAATCTTTTAAAGGGGGTTAATTGCGACAAAAGTTTAATCTCATCTGTAGGACCTCATTGTAAACATACCCACTGAGTTTCACTTCAATGTTTCAGATCTAAATATTCTGGAAAACCAATTTCCATCAAAAGGCGGCAAGTCTTGTAAAATGGGTCGAAAAAAAGTCAAATTTATACATGTATAACATTATATATATATACTTGGTATATATAAACATATACATTAAGTTTCACTTCAACATCTCAATGCACATCCGAAAAAAAATTCTGAATTCAGATTTTATCTCGAGAGATGTTCCTTATTTAGTCAAGGGGCCCATTAGCTATTTCGATTATCCTAGTCTAAAGCCACTGATATATAGGGTTTTAAAGTTAATACATGGACTCTCCCTAGGAACAGAAGTCCTGTCCAAATGGGGGGTGGGGGTGTTAATTTGACAATATTTGATAAAAGACATCATTCCTCCTCTAACCAGGTAATCAAATGCCTCCAACTTGACATCTGGACCTCAAAATCACTTCACATCTTTTTCTCTTAATATATAGATATGTGTCTATATCTGGATTCAATCTAATATTGGATATGGAATAAAATTTGGTTTATAAAGCAAATTTCTGTGCAAGGACAGGAAAGACTATCAGCTTCGTCAGGACAGGAGAATAGGGGTAACTCACACGGGAAATGTATTTACTGAATAGTGGGATCAAACTATACAGTACTAACAGGGGTGAAGCGAGGTTCATGACAGAAATGCAGAGACAGGGAATTGAAAACTTGATATTTGCATTTAAAGTGGGATGTCCAAGTTTCCGGCACGATCTTTGTGGGAATACTGAAGGTATTTGGTTTTAATGGGAAGGAGACAATGACGCCTGTAACAAAATGGGAATAAAGTAGGACGAGATCGTATTGGTTGTGGTACGATCCAGGATTTCCGAAAAGGGTGGGGGGCCACTTGTGTATAAGCCAAACTTTACAGCCATTTTTGGTCTGGTCTGGATTTTTACTGGTTGTTGGTTGGTTGGTTGATTAGTGTTTTACGTCGCTTTCAACAATATTTCAGTTATATCGCGACATGGAAGCAGGAGGTTACCAACCTCTTAAACATAGTGGCGCAACCCGGGAATCGAACCCTGATCGTCGGCGCCGCAAGCCAAGCGCTTAACCACTACACCAAGCCTGCCCCTAATTTTTACTGGTAAATATGTGGCCAAAAGGGGGGGGGGGGTCCTCCCGGGTTCCCCTCTAAATCCGCCACTGCGATCGTGCGAGGTCCCAGTGAAATCAGCAGTGACTGATTATCGCTGTGGATCCGCCCATCACATGATATAATGGTAAAAGAGGTCCTACAGTTGGCATATTTTTAGATGTAACTGGAACAGACGGAAAGGCACTCATATGAGATAAACCTGGGGCAATCAGATAAGACGGACAGTCTGATGACCGACTCCAGTACATGGCAGGTATAACATCCTCTGACGACCGACACCAGTACATGACAGGTATAACGTCCTCTGACGACCGACTCCAGTACATGGCAGGTATAACATCCTCTGACGACCGACTCCGGTACATGACAGGTATAACCTCCTCTGACGACCGACTCCGGTACATGACAGGTATAACGTCCTCTGACGACCGACTCCAGTACAAGGCAGGTATAACGTCCTCTGCCGACCGACTCCAGTACATGGCAGGTATAACATCCTCTGACGGCCTACTCCAGTACATGGCAGGTATAACATCCTCTGACGGCCGACTCCAGTACACGACAGGTATAACATCCGCTGACGGCCGACTCCAGTACATGGCAGGTAAAACATCCTCTGACGACCGACTCCAGTACATAGAAGGTATAACCTCCTCTGACGACCGACTCCAGTACATGGCAGGTATAACATCCTCTGACGACCGACTCCAGTACATGACAGGTATAACGTCCTCTGACGACCGACTCCAGTACATGACAGGTTTAACCTCCTCTGACGACCGACTCCAGTACATGGCAGGTATAACGTCCTCTGACGGCCGACTCCAGTACATGGCAGGTATAACCTCCTCTGACGACCGACCCCAGTACATGGCAGGTATAACATCCTCTGACGGCCTACTCCAGTACATGACAGGTATAACATCCTCTGACGACCAACTCCAAGTACATGGCAGGTAAAACATCCTCTGACGACCGACTCCAGTACATAGAAGGTATAACCTCCTCTGACGACCGACTCCAGTACATGGCAGGTATAACGTCCTCTGACGACCGACTCCGGTACATGACAGGTATAACGTCCTCTGACGACCGACTCCAGTACATGACAGGTATAACCTCCTCTGACGACCGACTCCAGTACATGGCAGGTATAACCTCCTCTGACGACCGACTCCAGTACATGGCAGGTATAACATCCTCTGACGGCCTACTCCAGTACATGGCAGGTATAACGTCCTCTGACGGCCGACTCCAGTACATGACAGGTATAACATCCTCTGACGACCGACTCCAGTACATGACAGGTTTAACCTCCTCTGACGGGTATAACCTCCTCTGACGACCGACTCCAGTAGATGGCAGGTATAACCTCCTCTGACGACCGACTCCAGTACATGGCAGGTATAACCTCCTCTGACGACCGACTCCAGTACATGGCAGGTATAACGTCCTCTGACGACCGACTCCAGTACATGACAGGTATAACATCCTCTGACGACCGACTCCAGTACATGGCAGGTATAACGTCCTCTGCCGACCGACTCCAGTACATGGCAGGTATAACGTCCTCTGACGACCAACTCCAGTACATGGCAGGTATAACGTCCTCTGACGACCGACTCCAGTACATGGCAGGTATAACGTCCTCTGACGACCGACTCCAGTACATGGCAGGTATAACCTCCTCTGACGACCGACTCAAGTACATGGCAGGTAAAACGTCCTCTGACGACCGACTCCAGTACATGGCAGGTATAACTTCCTCTGCCGACCGACTCCAGTACATGGCAGGTATAACGTCCTCCGACGACCGACTCCAGTACATGGCAGGTATAAAGTCCTCTGCCGACCGACTCCAGTACATGGCAGGTATAACAGTCATCCTCAGTAGGTTATCATTTTGCAGTTTGTTTAAAATACTCTTTATGGCATTTTCTTGTTTTTTTCTTTTTCAATTACCTTACAGTCATCGCAAAGCTGACACTTTTGTGTGCTTAACTATGATCGAACCTTCAACCATCAGAGTAATCTTGGTTGAGAAAGATTATGAAATTGTACTTGGTCATTGAAAAAAATAAAACAAGAGTTTAGATGATTCTTCCATCTTTATTCATGACCGAATACTTCTTTTAATGATGTAAAATTCATGACATACAATTCAGGACAAGTCACAACATTTTGCAGCTAATGAGCAATTTGAATTGATATCGCTATAGTTACAGTTGCCATTAAGACATGCTGCTACTAATTACAACACTACATGAAAGATACTGAACTCTGACCTTGGAATGCTACCTTCAGTTTTGAACTGCACTTTGAAATAACTATTGACTAGAACGACATATTGTAATGTACAAAATATCAAGGTCTTTTCGTAAGAGTCGAATATTTAATTTATATAGCGTAATTGTTCAGTCCAAGTTAATACGTTAATAAATCTGTCAACCTCGTGAATACCACTTTGTGTGTAAATAAGTAAAAGCCAAAACACATTGAACTATCAAGATTGTCTATCAATATTATCAAAACCAAGACTAAATGTTGTTACTATTTATATGTTATATGTTTATCAAGGGCTTCTTGTCACATGACTATATTACATCAACTTTGACATCAGAGACATTTCGAAATTAATAACGAAAATGAGATTCTGAAAGTTATGACATCATTGATCATGTGACTTGATCATGTGACTTGCATTGTTAGACACTTCCTCAGAGGAATATATAAATACCAAAAAGTATAAGTATAAATGACAGACAAATATACTACATCAATTTTGATGAAATAAGGATGATAAGTATATATAAAGATATATATATACATCATGTATGTACATGACTGGGCCAAAACAAATTGTTTAACAAAGGGAAATGGTGTTACTTACAATCTGTAGTAGAATATAATGATGAAGTCTATTTAGTAAAGAAATGTACAGCTGTTGACAAGTATGTTTTTAGAAATGCAATAATTAACAAAGTTTTTTAAAAATCTAATTTGAATACATGTATAAACGAAATAGAAAAGAAGAAAAAATAAAATGTTTACAATCAATGTTATATTTTGTAATAAATACACACCGAATAACATTACAAAGCACTTGGAGAAAACTTGTATGTTATCTCTTCATCAACTTTCTCTCAATTCATTTTGCTACCAATCTGCTTTTTTATTACTCTAAAGAGTTGAAGATTACTCAAGCCTTTTATCTGGAGAGTTGAAGGTTATTCAAGTCTTTTATTTGGAGAGTTGAGGATTACTCAAGCCTTTTATCTGGAGAGTTGAGGATTACTCAAGCCTTTTATTTGGAGAGTTGAGGATTACTCAAGCCTTTTATTTGGAGAGTTGAGGATTACTCAAGCCTTTTATCAAAGAACTCTAAATACTTTATGTGAGATTGCTATGACAATGATGGTTTCTGGGTGGGGCATCAGGTGGGAAGCACTTTATGTGGGTACACAGTAACAGTGGTGTTCAATGTACAATGCTTGAGATCATTATACCTCCTCTAATCTTCATCAAATATCTGCTTTACTACATGGGAAGGATAAATAGTCAGAAATACTCGAGGTTCTTGATTAATTTCATTCCAAAATTTAAGGTAAATCATATAGTATTAATTACAATTTAAAAATCAAATATGAAAAATAAAAAAGAAAAGAAAAGTAAGTAAGATTTTTTCTGTGTTACAATTAAACCACTTCATAAATAAAACAGATATTTAATGAAGCTTAGAAAATACAGAGACTAAATGAAATTCATAATAAAAATGGGTTTTTTACTCAAATAAATAACAATGTTCTAATACTCAAGTTATAACTCTTTTATAGTTCAAACTGGCTGTGTGTAACATTTGTATAACATTACAGACTGTCAAAAGCACGAATGCTCGGTGGAGAGTACTCAGCAGATATGGGGTGCGTCTTTTGTCACAGACTGTACTTTGTTCTCCTATGATACTGACAAAATCTATCACCTGCTGTGGCTTCCAAAAAACACATGTAATGGATGATAGTACTTTTAAAGTACTACACTGATGAAGATATACAAATACTGCATTGTCTACACTGCAGGACGACACAATAGTACTTGACACAAGCACCTTGACTGGATAGGAATCACAGAATATACTATCAGTCTTCTGTCCCTCCGTTGCCCCACTAGAGGGAACGTATCTCGCAGCTACAATCTATCTTTGGCAACAAATGAGATACAATATTTATAAGTATGTATACAATATAATGTCCGTTGGTCTCTTCGAATTGATGGCGCGTATTTTTCCAGCAACCACAGTAACAAGTCGAGCCATGCTAATGCCGAATAATATTGCACATATTGAGTTTATTCTAGTGTATAATGACAAAGTGTTTTTCAATCATCACACATATCACAATTCATACACCTTTGTCTGCTTAATAACATTGTCTTGTGTTATATGTATTTGTATATATTAAGGATTTCACTTTCATCCAATCAGCAAAGGGTTAATCAACCGATTTCACTCTACGTTGCATAGTGGTCAAATGATCCTAAATACTCCAAAGCTGCTCGGTAGCAGAATTGATATTGGTCCTGAAATTATTCAAAAACGTAATAAAAGTTAAGATTTTCATTTAACACATTTCATTGCAAACATTTTCAATTACATAAAAGTAGAAATATTTTTTTTTGAAGTTTATTCACAGGCTACCAATCTGCTACCTCCTTTTATGAGCTATCCCCTGACAGAATTTAAGCAAGGGAATTTACAATTACTTCTTAAGTGAATTGCTTAAAAGCTGTTCTGTGAGTTTGACATTTCAAGTTGCATCAATAGTATAATTATATAGAGATAGCTTTGATTGACTGATTGATTGATTTTTGTTTAACGTCACACCACGAATATTTCACATATATGGTGACGGCATTTGCCTGATGTGGGGCATAAAAATTTTGACCTTTGCAGCGGACCCACCCAAAGCAGTGAGGGACCATTCACATGCCATGCATACCACGACACGGGGCCTCGGTCTTTACTGTCTCATCAGAAAGACAGGACACTGGCATGACCAGAGCGGTACTCGAACACCAGCCTCCTGATCAGGAGACAAGCGCGATACCACTAGGCCATGCCAACTTAATATATAGAGATAGCAGCTACCTTATGCTTTGTATATATGTAAATTTTTACTACCACATGAGACATTAATTTTCTGTTTTATTAAGATGACGACAGTGACAAATTGCTGATAGAACATGGACATCGGACCTATTTGCCCCTAACCAAGCACAGTACTGATTGAGCTTAATGCCTTACCATTTTGTCCTGAATTATTCATATATATCTTGCAGTAATTGTAGTTGTCCTTTTTTTAATATTTATGGTCATTCAAACTGAGTCTAATAAAAGGTTTTCATTCCACCATTTGATAGGCTATAATCAATCACAAATTCACAAGACTTACCTCTGTTTGCACCATGGCCGGACGTTGTGTCCTGAGCATTTTGACCGTTTGGAACATATCAACAACACCTTCATATCTCATTCTTTCCAACACAATACTCAAGGTTACAAAGACTCCTGTTCTACCTACTCCAGCACTGTAAAAATCAAATGTTAGCAAAATCGGAAATTATCTAATATAACACAAGAATACCGGTACATGCAAAAGATGTTTCTGGCAATCATTATAACTCCTGGAATGGTAATGACTGGTGAAGTTTTTGAGTGAATTACATTCCTTAACATGTTGGTTATTTTGCTGATGTAGATCTAATGTCTTTTTCAGTTTGATCTTGTACTTATGTTTGGTTGGATTGCAAAACAATCCTATACAATATCTTGATGATATCCATACATTTGTGAACATTTCACTTTTTGTTGAGTAAAATTCTAAACTCATAAAGAAACACAGATTTTATACTTTTCATGTGAGATAACTTTGACATGTACACTTTTGAATTAAGATATAACTGGATCACTGTGATATTACAAGGTAGAATAAACTATCGGCAATCCTGCCATACCATTGTAGAGGTTTCTTTAACCTTGATAGAGAATATGAATCATGATAATAATGTATAGAGTATTTCTTTCTCTTTAAATGATTAAAACATAC
Organism: Pteria penguin; assembly: GCA_035048485.1. Classification (NCBI taxonomy): domain Eukaryota; kingdom Metazoa; phylum Mollusca; class Bivalvia; order Pterioida; family Pteriidae; genus Pteria; species Pteria penguin. The sequence goes on from CM068580.1 coordinate 13,662,868, forward strand.
CTGCAATGGACAGTTATTGGTCCTTCTTGTCCAAATTGCTCCTTTGTTTTATGTACTTGGCCAATGAAATCTATGAAGCCCTCTCCTGATTTGGGCACACCTTGTTCAGGCCAATCTGTGAATTGGAACTGACGGATAGTGCGGGACTGACCATCCTGTGATAAGGATAAATATGAGATGAGAATGAGGTCGGAATGTGATCCTCACATTATAATTATGCTTTATTGCTCTAACATCAGTGAGTGGTCCACACATCATCATTATGCCTACTTACTCTAGCATCAGTGAATGATCCATACATCATCATTAAGCCTACTTACTCTAGCATCAGTGAATGATCCACACATCATCATTATGCCTACTTACTCTAGCATCAGTGAATGATCCATACATCATCATTATGCCTACTTACTCTAGCATCAGTGAATGATCCACACATCATCATTATGCATACTTACTCTGACATCAGTGAGTGGTCCACACATCATCATTATGCCTACTTAGTCTAGCATCAGTGAATGCTCCACACATCATCATTATGCCTACTTACTCTAACATCACTGAGTGATCCTCACATCATCATAATGCCTTCTTACTCTAACATCAGTGAGTGGTCCACACATCATCATTATGCCTACTTACTCTAGCATCAGTGAGTGATCCTCACATCATCATTATGCCTACTTACTCTAACATCAGTGAGTGATCCTCACATCATCATTATGCCTACTTACTCTTAACATCAGTGAATGATCCACACATCATCATAATGCCTTCTTGCTCTAACATCAGTGAATGATCCTCACATCATCATTATGCATACTTAGTCTAGCATCTGTGAATGATCCACACATCATCATTAAGCATACTTACTCTAGCATCAGTGAATGATCCACACATCATCATTATGCCTATTTATCCTAGCATGAGTGAATGATTACCAAGTTATTATTACGCCTACTTACTCTAGCATCAGTTACTTTGAATTCCCTTAATATGTACTGAGGCATGTTGTATTCTGCCATTGGATCCACAACAAAATACTGATAACGAGCTGACCTCTCACTGGGCCAATATTGATGACACTTTTCCTGCAAACACAAGCAAATCATTATAGTTCAAATGTCATTCCAAATTATTTTAATGTGGTAAATATTAATAACGATTATCTTCAGTATTAATCTGAAAACAGTTTTTTTTCCAGTCTCGAAGTAGACTTTATGTTCTGAATGAAACATTTAATAAATAACAAATACTTACTCGTCCCATTTCTCTAAGCTTGGTCAACATGACTATGATGGTTGAGTTGTGTTCCCATAACATCCTCCAAAAATCTTCTGTGGTTTCTGCAAGTGGCCCCTGTGTTGCCACATAAGCTTGACGGTACTTATATCCCTATAAATCAAAGCATTACCATGTCTACCAAATCCGTATATCACAGTTCTTGGGACAAATTGTCTTAAGAGTTTTTGCAGTGCAAAAATCAAGAAATGATTGCTCATTGTACAAAATAAGATTTTCTCATATTCAAAATTACACTTTACCATATCTTTAAAATACTTAAGTTTATTTTAGGCAAGAAAACTTTGTTTACAGATAAATTGTAGTGCTTTTTACTATCTAGTAGTGCAAAGTTACAGATAAATATTCAGTTGTGCAACTAGACAAGAAAATCAAACTAAAGTGCAAAAAATTGAAAAGGAGGCAAATTAGAACTTTCTCCATATCAACAGCTCTTCTCTGACTAATAATAAATTCAAAACATTCTAGGAATAACTGGATTTTACTTTATTTCGAAAGTTAATGACTTTAAGAGAACATCCAAAAAGAAAAGCTTAATGATAACTGTTTAAGAAAATACTGAAATTACTTTTGATGATTTCACAGTGTTTAAATGAAACATGGAAACATAATGATAAGGCCGGCAAAACTCCTCTTACAAGCAGAAATCAAAAGTGATGCAAAATCTACAGGTTCCATATATAGACAAAAATAAAATAGGTTGAGTATTATGGGATACACTTTGACAGAGAGGACGACGAACTGTCCGATATGAAGAAAAGTAGTCACCTGTATACTCACATCTATGAAGCTGGCATTGATATAATCTGAACCGTCTACACCACGAATAGGCTGCAAAGCAACTCTCGTGGACTCAACTAAACAAAGACAAAATATCATACTTAATTACAACATACAATTTGATATGTTTTCGTTATGATTTCTTAGTAACTAAGAAATTTATTGGCATCAAAGAAACATGTAATTTTCAACAATTCAAGAGTCATCTTTCATTCAAAGTTTGGTCATAATGATCATACAGTTGTCAACAGCGTAATATAATAAATAACACTGTTTTAATTATTAGTGAGTACTTGTTTTGTTCTGTCAGAGCATATCATTAATCTATACATGGAAATGAAAACTTACATGGCAATATATTAACTAGTCTGTTCTTGAATTTATTCACTGGTAGATTTGCACTAACAAATCTGTTTGGACTGGCCTTCATGTTAGCTAATCTCTGAAAAAGCAGTATCAATCTTCACAACTAAAACATACCAAAAAGAAAGAAGAGAAATGTGAAGAGAAATATGAAGAGAAATGTGAAGAGAAATGTGAAGAGAAATGGAATAATGGATTTTCTCCACCATTTTCCAGAAACAATGTAATAAAACTGTTTGATAGTGAAAAATCTGATACAGAGTTTGGCATTTTACAAAAATTTGAATAGAGGTTCAGTCTGAATAGATCTTAAATGTTAACCTTGAATTCTAGTTCCATGCCAGTGACTGTTTCTCCAGGATCTGGTTGCATCAGTTTCTGTATGTGTATAGACAGACTCCGTGCTGGCACCTCAGTATTACCACACGTCACTGCCTCCAGCAGAGAATCATGAATGAAGATATACTGATCTTCTGTCTGAACCATGTAGTTGCGCTGAGCTCTTAGACAGGTCACATGACCATAGATGTCAACTGTCTTCTCATGTTTGATCCTCTCCAACATAGCATCGATAACGATGAAAGCACCAGTTCTACCGACTCCAGCACTGTTATAAAGAAGGAAACAGTAATTACTATGAAAAAATTCCCTGAAAATAATATGTACCTGATCTTTCTTCATATTCAAGAAGTGTATAAAAAAATATAAATACCAACAATGCACGATGCAAATCATCATCAAGGTTAATTTTGTATTCATTTATACGTAAATCATGGTTAAGTTAAACCTAGTATAAAACACAATAAATATTTGTGTAATTCCTGAATATACAATTAAAACTCTTTTTAAAAAAAACCCAATAGATTTAAACCTAACTACATTTGTATATGGAATATACAACAATATACATACAACAATTTGAAATTGTCTTTGGGAGAGCACACTCTTATTTTACCTGCAATGGACAATCATCGGCCCAGCATCGGCAGGATTGCTGGACTTGACTCGCCTCATGAACATTAAAAGGGGAGTAGGGTGATCAGGGACACCATGATCTGGCCAGGCAGTAAACTGGAATTGTCGTACTTCTCTCTTCTCATTCATTCCATACTACAAATACAGGCAATTGATTTAAGAACACAGCAGCAATATTCTACAGGCATTTATAAAGCAATAGATGTTATTGCTTTATTCAGAGAATGAAATACATTATTTCATTTTCAAAAATATAGTAAATTATCAAATTTCAATTTTTATCGAAACCTTAAGCACAATACCACATTCCTATGAAATGGTAAATGTTGGTTTCCCCTTTATGAATGTGTTTATGTCTGAGACAGTGAAAAAACCAATGGCTGTCACTTCTGAATCTACAGTTGCACAACAAAGTGTGCGTGGTATTAAAGGGCATTGTTGAGATAAATTCCTGCTACCATGAAAACTGATTTTTTTACAAAATTTATGGGATTGAGATACTATATGCATTATAGTACCCATTTTAAGATGATTTCAGAGGCTTGAAGTGATTTACATCAGCAATAAGGGAGTGTAAGATTTACAGAGTGAAATTCATTATTGAAATGGATGTCAGATAAATCTATTTTTCATATTTCATCATTTAATGGTATAAATTTGTCAGCTTTTTGGAAACTTGAAGATTTAATAAATGTTGAGTAAGGATGGTCCAAATGAATACCCCTACATTCTTGCAAACAAGTGTAATCACTGTCATGCTGAAATGTGCAAACTTTTGAAGTTACAAATACAGCAAGTTGTGACTGCACGAGGTACTTAAAGGAATAACCGTGAATTTATTTCTGAAGATGTAGAAAGATGAGGACAATCAAAATCCTTAAATAGACCTCTTCCTAATTTTACATGACATAAGGGGAATACTGGACAAATAAAATTTTGCCTCTTAGATTTGGGTCATATTACTGTGATGTCACAATCCAACCATTAACATCACAATGAAAGTTCTAGCAAAATGTAGTTTGTCCCAGTATTAGACCCCTTATATCACTAAAAATTGGAAAAAGGTCTATTCTCACTGTAAATAAAGTGCACTACACTATATTCTTCCATTTCTAGGGCCAGTAGTCTAAGAATGAGTGTCAGATTTAGGATGAATCCAGTAGTATCATTCGTACAATAAGAGATATAGACTACTTTTTGAAAGTAGTCTATGTCTTTGGTACAATTTACAAAAAAAAAATGCTAAAGAAAGACATAAAACAATATGAATAAATTGTTTGATGAAATTTGCAACGGTGATAGAATATCTGTAAAAACACAATATGAAATCTTGTGATTTTATGTCAACCTCGTTCAGAAAAACATATTCTGAAAGCCTGTTGGTTGTAAAAGCTTCCTCTACCAGAGTATACACAATATCACTACACTGGCAGTTTCCCTTGATCCATGTTAATAACACAGATGAAGAGATTGAGAATGTTTGTAGAGGTAAAGAAGGAATACCTTGAAGGATGTACGTTGACTTAGCTTTGAGATATGAAACATTCTGATACTTAAATAAAACAACTGCACACTCTATTCACAAAATGTTTGGCTTCTAAGGCTATATCAAGTAAAATCAACAATGTTTTTAAAAAGTATAAGGCAAGTAAAATTATCAACTTCTCACTGAAAGAATTTACTTGTGTGACATTCTGATGTTTTTAGACATACCTTTGAGATATGGAATGTACGAATAGTGTAAGTTGAGAGTTCTGTTACATCTACTAATAAAACTTGCATCAGTCCATATGTCTCTGCACCACGATGAGGCCAGTACTGGTCACATTTGATCTGAAAAAAAAAAAACCGCACAGTAAATGACACTAATAAATACTTCATGACAGCATTCGTAGATTTGTTCACATTACACCTTGTACAACATTTGCAAGGGACTATATGTAATTTATCCCTATCAAATTTCAGCCTCCAAATAAGAAATATTTTTTTAAATGTTGGAAAGTAAACCATCAATTTTTAAGAACAATGAGTACATGTAATTATATAATTTTAAGCATGGAAGCCTTACCCTTGACCTCTCTTCTAAACGTGTCATCATAATTATATAATTTTAAGCATGGAAGCCTTACCCTTGACCTCTCTTCTAAACGTGTCATCATAATTATATAATTTTAAGCATGGAAGCCTTACCCTTGACCTCTCTTCTAAACGTGTCATCATAATTATATAATTTTAAGCATGGAAGCCTTACCCTTGACCTCTCTTCTAAACGTGTCATCATAATTATATAATTTGAAGCATGGAAGCCTTACCCTTGACCTCTCTTCTAAACGAGTCATCATAACAACTGTAGCACACCTCTGTTCCCATACCATACGCCAAAAGTCACCAAAGGTCTCTGGTAGCGGTCCTTGGGTGGCAATATAAGCATTCTGTTTCCTATAACCATCCATATAATTAGCATTTATATAATCGCTGCCAGGAATGCCATCAATTGGCTGGAGTATGACACGTGAGTGATCGTATGCTATCACATTAGCATATCTGTTTTTAGGTTTATTGATTTCATAATTTGAATTATCCCAGGTGAACTGCTGTCCAGGTTCTATGGACTCATATTCCTGAGAAAATTTTAGATTGTCATTGTTCTTAAGGTTGTCTATATGCTCTTGAAGCATGTGGATCGGAATAGGTGGATGGCTCATCATACCTGTGAAAGAAAAGTGCATTCATTTCTAGTTACATGTCAACATGACAATAATTTCATTGGCGGGAACTTTCTTGTGTCTTTTTTGTCATTAATGTTGATGCGTTTCAGTGAAGAGTTACACACTGTAAAATGTAACTTTTATGTTTAACCACAAATAAGAAAATCATTTATTTATAATTAGTACCAAATTTCAAGGCTGAAAGTGCTTTTAAGAACAAAAAAAATATTGACCTGGTGTTTGGTAATGTTGACGTCGTAGTTCTACAGGATCAGTGGGGTGAGGAGGTACATCTACAAACACTTTCCCTGGCATGGGGTCAGGACTTTTTTGTTTGCGGTTTCGATTTCTCCTGTCAAAAGAACGAGACTTTTTAGACAACAACATAGCATGCTGGGAAAAGTGTAATTGGTGGTAGGGATATACTGAAGATATAGTCCACTTTGGCAAAAAATACTATCTGAATTCATCTAATCTAGCAATATCTGTTGTTAACTTTCTCAAAGGTCAAGGTAACAAAATTTTTAAAAGGTATAGCAAAAGTTTTAATTGAGGTAAATGATTTATAAGATTACGGTCATAAAACAACAAAAAGATATGTTATCAATCTTAAGTCACAATAAATATATATACTTAATATAAAAAAAACCCTATATATTATGTTTACATAGATGTGACCAAGATATAAGTTTTTGAAAACCACCTTTTATGACAAACTCACAAAAAATAATGAAATTGGTATAATTCACCAGCTTTCGTTACTAGGAATATATAACTTAAATGTTGAAACCTATTCTCTTACTATTCAAAAGATACAGCCAAAGTTAAGGTGTCATTAAAAGTAAGAGAATGTGGTTTCATTCAGGAGTTTTAATCACAAAGCTTACACATCTACCTCTTACTTCTCAGTATGGTTACAGGTTAACTTGAAGTTCTGGAAATCTGGCCCGAAGATCATGGTCACAAAGATGAGAAATTCGGTATCAATCAAATGATTTTATCAAAAAGAATACACATGCTAAATATGAAATTACTATCTATTACTATTAAAAACATTAGGCCAGGGTTAAAGTTCTTGAAAATTGGTTCAAAGGTCAAGTACTGTCTAAGATAAAAACTTTCTGTACTAATTAAATATCTACTTATAAGGAATGTGTACGAGTACAACAGAGGAGCTATACTCATAAAAAACACCCTTGCTGTGTACTAATGACTACAACACAAGTTGTATGCCAAAGGCTCTCTGGACTTCTGTCCTGGCCAGATAAATATGAATTTCACAGTAGGATTATATGCATACTGGTATAAAAAAAATCATCACAAGAAAAAAGATTCCTTCATAATAAATATATATTTTTTATACATGTATATCCAATACTTTATGTATGCAGAAAGCACTCACTGCAACATGTTATACTGCAACAATAAAATACAAAAATACCAGCTAGTTTTATTTGATGTCCCCTGATTGAGGACATTATTTCTTCATTGTTCTGATAATGAAACAAAGTAAAAGTCTCGTTGCTAAAGCTGTCATGTCTGAGAAATCAAATTTTTCTAATATAATGTTTGAATTGAATTTCATTTTCACATTAATATTATTATATATAATAACTAGCCTAGTTCACAATAAGCGTAAAATTTTCAAATTAGTTAACAAGTAAACACTGAATTAAATGTCACAGCAAAAGATTATGATAAAAGAAATCTATATGTAATACAGTATTCGCTGAAACAGAGCATAAGTTTTAACCAGTACCGTAAATAAAAGACATCAAGGAATAAAATTCATATGAAAGTTGAAATAATTTACCAGAGAAAAGTGATAAACAGGAAGTAAGTTTCAACATCCATAAATGAACAATAAATGTTAAAATAAACAAGAAGCAGTAGAAGAGTCTAAAGCAGTATCAGTTGTGTGCAAGAATCGTGAAACTCTGGAAATTCAACATAAGTGTATTAAACAAATAACGAAAGCTTCAGTCTCCATTATCAGTGAGAAGAAATCAAAAAGCTGCATCTTCACTGTGAAAAGAATTAGAAAACCACAAGATCAGAAAGGAAACAAAATCTGCTGCCAGTATGGCATTCTTATAGAACAAAAGATCAACAAAACCATGGTGAAAGTACAACATCAATGATAACCGTGGCAAATCCTAAGTGATCCTGCTCCAGTGCCAATACTTGCCTTGTCCACCACCATACGAGCATGCAAACTAAGAAGAGAAGAGCGGTCCCAGCACACATGGGAGTGACAATAACAATGATCATCCAATGGCGTGACTCAGACTCATTCTGAGGCACTGGGCCTACAGTTTGGGAAATCCCTGTCTTTGGAACAGTCCACTTCAGATTGTTAGAATATGCGCTAGATTTGTACAGAGCCTGTTAATAGTAAGAGAAATTATTTATATACATTAGTGAAGTACTAACCTCATGTACCATACAAGTAATATACAGCCGATGATGATAAGAGCTACTCCTATACACACGGGGGCAACAATCATGATAATCATTAGGCTCTTGGAGTGGGCTACATCCTCTTTCACTTGATCCACTGCCCCCACAGGGTCAGACTGTCCACCTACTGGTTTTGGGAATACTTGAGGAGGATAGGGGTCAGTAACTCGAGGTGTCAGAGGCCTAACTATACCCGAATAATCGCTGGTTTTGTATAAAGCCTGTAATGCAATTATCATAATGTTTCTTTGCACTTGAAAATATCATTTGATCTTTTTTTTTTTTAAATCAAAGCTTGAATTATTGAAGAAATGAATTATTTCATGCAGAGAATCCAGCTTTCCTATATGTCTAGTGCTTTGCTTTGACTATAACTCAGATAAAAGATAACTATGAGATGTATACAAGATACAAATGACAACATTATAGATCTAATGTACAGATGTTAACATTATAAGGTGAATGACATTTCAATCACTATGTTTAAGGACAGGGATATGAAGTGTGCAAAGAAACATGATTAATCTGTAAAACATACATCATTATGATAAAATTGTCATGTATAGTGATCAACATAGTGGTCCTTGATTTAAATGTGATGTCAGTATATGTAAAAATTGTTATCAAATCACTCAATGGAAGTGGGAAACCACTGTTGATTATTGGATGAACTCAAACTACTCAAGGAGTCCACAAATTTAATATCGTAAATCAAAATTAAATGTACTGATATCAAATTTATACACACAAAGAATTTACTACATTTCATCTATATTATAGAGTTTGTGCTCCATTACAGTCTAAGTTATTATTACTATAAGGAGTTTATTTTGAGTGTCAGGTCCATACCTTGTTGACTGTATAAACTCGAAGGAACACTCTGTACAGTGTATCTGGGTCAAGAGGTCGGTTAGTGAATCCTCCATAATCCGCTCTATCCCCAAGCAGGAACTCTGATGGTAATGCCTGAGCATCAAACTTAGCAGCAACATACACTTGTCTAGCTGGCATATCATTAGAGAACACATCCGTGAAGAACTGAAAACATTTAAAGAGTAATAAAAGTTGTTTTACACAGGATTTGCTACATTATTTTCACTGTTTACACCTTGATGAAATGAAAATACATGTACCACAAATTTAGACTTCATAAAGGAAATAAAATCTAAAAACACATCAACATCTACATAAAAACATTTGTATAGACAATTGATTTGTGTAGCTAACTGTACTTAAGTGTTACAAATAAATGACAAGTCACAATGAATATAAGAAATATAATTTAAGTATACAGAGTTTTCTATGGTGTCATAAAGGTCTCTGTGTTTTATATGGATACTAAAATACAACTAAAATTACAGAAACAACTTTTAAACAAACAGTAAAGCCAATATTGTAAGGCTGTGACAAGTCTGAAACTCAATTTATCATATCTTTAACCTTTTTATTACCTTTAGTTTTATATGCATGTCCACATTTGTATTTAAAATGGTGTTCAAAATGTAAAATATAGATCTTAATGTCATTTAGCCCTTTAGTCTGCAGGACAATGAATCATCATAATCTCTACAAAATCAAGGGAGATAATACACTTTCATTCTTCCGATTACTGCCATGGCTATCGAGTTGTATTATTTTACACCATTTTCAGGCTTACATTTGTTAGGTATAAAAGGTAGATCATTCCAATAAAGTTATCTATATCACTATAACAACATGTTGTGTATCAATTAAAAGATATTGTTACAATGAAAACATGTAAAATATCAACGATCTGTCTCTTAATGTCCTCAGGTATGGACTAAAATTCATATGCAGAATTTTTACTACAAACTAAGAAAATGACAGGCCTCACCTACAGTTATACAATTTTATTAACATACTTATTTGGCGACTGCAACACCAAGAATTGGGCATTCCTACATAGTCTCAATAAAATCACTTCAAAATAAAGAAAAACTACACACATTACAAAGACTTGTACCAATATTGTTTATGCACAACTAAACCATCAACTCCAAAAAAATATTTTTCCACTTTCTGTGATGAATAATTGATTGATTGGTGTTTTTACGTCGCTTTCAACAATATTTAAGTTATATCGCGACATGGAAGCAGGAGGTTACCAACTTCTAAAACATAGTGGCGCAACCCGGGAATCAAACCTGGATCGACTGCGCCGAAAGCCAAGCGCTTAACCACTACACCAAGTCTGCTTAACCACTACACCAAGTCTGCTTAACCACTACACCAAGCCTGCTTAACCACTACACCAAGTCTGCTTAACCACTACACCAAGTCTGCTCTGCTTAACCACTACACCAAGCCTGCTTAACCACTACACCAAGTCTGCTTAACCACTACACCAAGTCTGCTTAACCACTACACCAAGCCTGCTTAACCACTACACCAAGCCTGCTTAACCACTACACCAAGTCTGCTTAACCACTACACCAAGCCTGCTTAACCACTACACCAAGTCTGCTTAACCACTACACCACGCCTGCTTAACCACTACACCAAGCCTGCTTAACCACTACACCAAGCCTGCTTAACCACTACACCAAGTCTGCTTAACCACTACACCACGCCTGCTTAACCACTACACCACGCCTGCTTAACCACTACACCAAGTCTGCTTAACCACTACACCAAGTCTGCTTAACCACTACACCACGCCTGCTTAACCACTACACCACGCCTGCTTAACCACTACACCAAGTCTTCTTAACCACTACACCAAGTCTTCTTAACCACTACACCAAGTCTGCTTAACCACTTCACCACGCCTGCTTAACCACTACACCACGCCTGCTTAACCACTACACCAAGCCTGCTTAACCACTACACCACGCCTGCTTAACCACTACACCAAGCCTGCTTAACCACTACACCAAGTCTGCTTAACCACTACACCACGCCTGCTTAACCACTACACCAAGTCTGCTTAACCACTACACCACGCCTGCTTAACCACTACACCATGCCTGCTTAACCACTACACCAAGCCTGCTTAACCACTACACCAAGCCTGCTTAACCACTACACCACGCCTGCTCCCTAACATGGCCCCTCTGAGATGAATACAGTTTTGGTGAATCACTGGAAATTTAACAACAAAAGTAAAGACCTATTCAATGGACCCATCCTGATACAGATACTTGTAAAGGACCAGGAGTAACTGAAGCAGTAAGGGATCTTTAACATGCCACCTTTTTTTTTTTGTTCATTTTACAAATACTTTTTAAAAATCATTATTATAAGAATTATATGCATTTTGCATTTCAGTGCTTCACTAATACACTTACTTTTTTGAAATCAAATAAAATACACAAACCAATGAAAAAATCAAACAAATGAGAAAGTCTAGAAAGACGTAAAACTATGTATAAAAACTTTTATTGAAGAATAGAAATAAAAATATTTTTATAAAATTCTTCGAGTTCACCAAGATGTATATGGTTTGTCAATCTATGCACTCAATGATACTCCCTTGAGTTCTTCAATCTACCAAGTTTCATCAAAACTGCTTCAATGGTCTTACAGAAGAAGTTTTAAATTTCAGGAGAATACACACTACAATGGATTCTGCACTGAGGTACAGTGAACCAAGAAATAAGTCACATGAGCTCTTTAGCTCAGATGAGCTAAAAGATCCAAAAAAAAGAAAAGATCCAAAAAAAGACAAGATTCTTATATAGAGGAATATGGAATTTTGTGTAAATAAAGGGACACTCTACTTTAATACAACAATATCAATGTTCGTTTACACAACAAGACAACAAATGTTTCACAAGTTATACATGTACATGGAGTGTACAAAACTAAACTTTTATAAACCTTCCTTTTCCTTTCTGCATTTCAATTTTTCTTCATAGAAGTTATTTGAATTGAAGTTTTGAAAAAATAAAGCTTTAACTACATGTATATTGATTTTAAATATAAGTTTAAAATGTGATGATTTTAAAATGTTTTAAGAAGAAGAAACATGAAATGATATAGAATAAAATATAGGAAGGGAAGGAAATATTAAAGGTTTGAAAAAAGAATACAATTATAAAGAACAAATAATGTCAACAAGAAATATTTACCGTTTTATTTAGCCCTATCTGTGGGCATGAATAAGACAAAGCTAGACATGAATGATCAAAGAAATCAAGTGTCCTTACTGTGTTTCCTTTAAACGTCATCAAAAACTTCCAATATTTAAAGTCATCATAAACATTCAACATTTAATACAAAAGGATATTGCAGTCACAGAAATTAAGTCAATACTTCAGTAGATTTACTTATAAACAAGCTCTTAGTTTTTAAATATGTAAGAAATCCTGATTTTAAGGTACATACATCGCTCTCCTTGAAGTCCTTTGGGTTCTTATCACTGGCAATATACATTGGCACCACTACCAGAAAATAATAGCTTAATCCTCCTAATTCATCTGACGATTTCTTCAGTTTCAGATAGACTCCCTTATGAGACACTTTGGATATTGTAGGAGTATATACTACAGGTGGTGCTGCATTGTAAAAAAAGAAAAAACATATTTACACAGAAAACTTTCCTCTGCTATACTTCAAAACAGATCATTCATACAAAATATACAAAAGATCTCTTTAATAAAAAGTGCAATGAATTTTTGGTTGTCATCACTCTTGTTAATGACAAAGTGAAAAAATCTGTTCTTCAAAAGGTATTACCATACATAGTTTTGACACGTAAATAGATAAAAATCTTTCAGCATCTCAATGTATAACAAAATTATTTACCTTCTAGTCGAGTCTGTGCTGTAAGAGACATTACAGGACCACTGGAACCATCTCTGAATTTAGCTGTTATATTGAACACATACCGGGTCACAGGTTTGAGATTATCTACTTTGTATGAATCTTGATCTCCTGGAATAGTCACATCCACGGGGGTCTCTTTACGAGGTATTACTATATTTCTTTGACGGTAGAAAGTGGTCCCAGAATATCGTAACTGCAAGGAAATAATAAAACTCACATTTATTATTATCAAATAAGTATTCAAACATCCAGAAACATGAGAAAAATACCTCATACATTTTCAGGATAAAAAAGATTACAAAATAGGTTTCAAGTATAGTAATTATATATGTACTGATGTAAAAAAAGAGTATCATACACTCCTATAATCATACTTCACAGTATCTGATAAAAAATCCACGATACAGAATGTCTTACTCTCTGGTACAATCAACAAGGTCAAAGTTAATAGTTTATGATGAAATAAGAAGTTTAAGCTAACGTGTCTTACATTATAAATGGTTACGCTAGCTCGTGAGGGCGGATCCCAGGCTAGATTTATGTAACGAGACGTCTTCAGTGCTACTCGTAGATTGGTGACTACATCTGGTCTGTTCTCATCTGAAGTAAAAATTAAACACAATAAATATAGTCTACAGGTACATGCCCCTTCATTATTTTGACATAACATAAAAGTCTATGTTTCAAACTGTAACTCATTTTAAAATATAAGTGGGTATGTGGGAGAAACTTACCTACGAGAAAGTCAATTACTTTAATGTCTGAGTAATTTCCAAATCTGCCATCTACAGAGAGAGCCTGAACACGTACAGCATATGTTACTTGAGGTTGAAGATTAGTAATCTCTGCGACTGTGTATGGCCCAATATCTAGTTTTTCCCATATGTCCATTTCCTGGCTAGCATGTTCATCATAGTATATACGATATCCTGCAACTGGCACCTTAGGCTCATCCCAGGTAACCTCTATCACTGTAGACGAAGACCTTCGGAGAGCCACATTTTGAGGTGCTGGAGGCACTACAAAATTAGTCAAATCATTGTCACTTCTTATTTTTCACATTTTTTCTGATAAATGTATGAAGATAAACAATGTATTATATGTTTCATACTTAGTACATGTAACTTATACACAAAATTTGTTATTAGAATCATGATCTGAAAGAAATCGAAGAATATCAAATATGGCAAAATTTTAAAAGGTTTCAAGATAATGAAAATTGATAAGTAAACAAGTGGGCCTTATCACTCAACTGAGCACAAGAAGTATAAGCAGAAGTGTAGAGCATACATTATTTTACCCCCTCAGATCAGGAATTATTCCATGTACTAATCTTTATATCCATGCTTTTGTTACATCTTCCGATCCCTCCAAGTGTTGATCATAACGCGAAGCAGTGTGACAAACTTGTGCTTCACTGATTTTAACATGGTAAATAATAAATATGGACAAAACATATGTACAACAACTATTTCTCTGTTATATATTTATGATAAAGATATATATATATATATATGAAGATATATATATATATATATATATTATAATATATATATATATATATATATATATATATCATGTGTATGGCTTCTATTGACTTGAGAAAATGCTAAAGCATTGTGTTTGGCATATCTCAAGAGTAAGAATGAAACTGTCTTGTTGACATTATACAAATTAAAGTTCAAGCTCAGAATGTGCTTTGAGTTGCAGTACAGAGCTTGCTACAAGTTTACCAAAACTGAGAGCATGAAACGTGGTAATGCCTTACTTAATAGAATTACATCAGTAAGAGTCTTCCATAAAAATGGGGTGGTTCTTAAGACAGCTATTGTTCTTTGGCCAATGGTGGGAAAATTTTTCTGGGTATTTTTGAAGGAAAGATACACACACAAAATTTAACGAAATTTTCTTGCTCTAATGGTTCAAGATCACAAGTCAAGAAGACATGAAAATCTATCAAATACTTGATTCTGCCTTTAATTAAGAATATGAAATTTATTCCCACATTCTTTTAGATCATTCAATTGCATTTAGTTTTTCATTCTATAAAACCCATCCAAAAAAAAAAAAAGATAAAAATTCTCAATGGAAGTTACCCTTGTTGATATACTTTGCTGCACCCTAGATCCCACCCTGGAGAATCTGTACAAAAAATGTCAAAGTAAGGATAAGTTTCAACGAAATATTCGGAGCAGTGAAATCAAATATGTGAAAGTATGTCAAAAGACGTCAGAGTATAGACGTGACAAAACACTATGACTTTAGTTCATTTGAACCTTGGTTCATGTGAACTAAAAATGATAAGCTGTATTGAATTGTGATACAGCTGAACCTATTACACTACAGATAGTGATTGTTCTCTTCTCAAAGTGAAAAGCAATCAATATCAAGGTTAGCAATGTGAGTAGGGTTAAGGGAGTCAGTATGGAAAAATAGAAGGAGAGTGCCTCTTTGCACAGTGCCATAAGTAGTCAAAGTGTGGGGGAAGGACTAATCTATCAAGATGCCTAGACTTGGAATGAATGCATTCTTTAGAAATAAACATGATCATGTATACATATACACATATATCATGCAGGAACATGCAAAGACATTAGGTAATTTCTACTTGTATACATGTATTTCAAGCAGAGGGAATATACATGCTTCTAGTACAGTCATTGTTAAATGTCTTTAATTATTACGCCTGAATTATTCTTCATGCTGTAATATTTGGAACAAACTAATTGAAAATGAAGAGAAATCATATGATAGCTCATTCACTTCCATGCTTTATATTTTCATTTTATCAAATGCATTGTTGAGAACAAAGACTGCCATAAAAATTAAAACCATGGATCACAGTTTAAAGTATGTGGAACATTACCCAACGCTGTGAGCAAGAAATGAAGAATTAGAAAATCTGTTAGATACTAAATATAGTATTAGATTATTCCAAAAAATGAGTCATTGCATGTAGTAAGAAATCTTACACAGTGTATTATTAGAGAGCTATATATGTCTATAAAACTCATCAATCATTTTCATTATGTTATGAGCTTTACGGTGCTGTTAGTAACCATTATGTTATTCGTTAGTGCTTTAAGCAGCATGATGTAGCTGAATTTTGAAACCTACTTCGACCAAAAGTATGGAAAGGAAGTCTTTGGCTCCATGGGCCAGACCCTCGACTTGTAAAGGCTTTGATCTGGAACACATAGTCTGTGTTCATTTCCAGTCCCGTCAAATCATGTTGAAGGCTTGTCAGATTCAAATCATCTACATTTATCTGATCAGCTATTTTATGGTACATCAGTTGATACATGATAATTTCACCATTCTGTAGATGTTTGGCGGGGAGATCCCACTCTAAACGCACACTAGTTTCTGTCAAACCCACAGCTGTGAAATTTTGAGGGGCTCCATCCGGAACTAAAGTCAAATCAGCAAAAATAATATAAGACAACAGCACACAAAAAGAAAAAAACAACCCAACAATACAGAACTTAACAGAATTCAAATATCTAATTCTATAAATAGAGGTCCATAAAGATGTTTCCAAAAACTCTACAAAATTAAAGTGAAACATTCATTCAGTAATTGAACAGTCCATCAAAATATTTCCAAAAATTCTACAAAATCAAATTGAAACATTCATTCAGTAAATGAACAAAAGTTTATTACATTTAAAGCAAGTCTATCTCACATCTATTGTAGAATAGAGTGTTCAAATTCTGAGAATATTACCTAATCTACTCATTTGGAACATCTTTCCGTTGTCATTAACCTTTGAAATAGACTCACTGATAGGTACTTTGTTATACAGTGAATTGTTGCATGATAACTGGGCTATGATGTTCCAAATGAACAGCTACAGAACTCAGTTTTTCTTTTTTTTTTTAAATAAAAAGAAACAAAATCATAAAATGTTCTTTTTTAAGTTACTTGTTTTTCAAAGTAATGAAACTTTGAAGAAAAGATCAAACAAAGATAGCAAACAACAAAATACAACTAGTGTGAAATACAGCAAAAGATTCTTCAGAAAAAGGAAATCGCAAAAAGATGAATAGTTGATGGTCAGTTATTTTCATATAGAAGATAATGGTAAGTGTATCTGGCATGAAACCAACCAGAACATTTCTTTTCAAATTGATATTGCTGAACAACAAAACACTTTTTTAAAATTCCAATCAAGTGTATCCTGCAATGACAATATGCCTAAGAAAGAAAGAAATATAAATGTGCCAAATCGCCTTTACTTTGCATTCATATCATGGCTGTGCATATAGAAATCATAAAATATTATACAGGACATACTTCCATCAGGAGTGGTTACTGTCTTTGATGCTTTCTCCCCTTCACCAACTTCATTCTTTGCCAAAACTCGGAATTCATAAGTTGCACCTTTATCTGTGAATTCATATATACAAATATATCTATTAGAGTTTAAATCAATGAAGATAAGAGCTATTGTTTTCATCACAGATTCTTCTGACTCAAATATATAATGTGTCAAATATTTAAAATTAAATTGTTACTATTTTTATGATAAGCAATTGAAATGTAGAAAGCAATAAATCTGTATTTTGCAGAGGTTTTTTTTCTTTTCTTTTGGTACTTTTGGGACTATTATTTAAAATTTTGTCCTATTTTCTATATCAAATGATAAAAAAATCCTAATCTCTCGGAGATAAAGCATATGGTAGTTTCCTGATTTCTGTGTCAATGTTTTATTTGACGTTGTTCCTTGAAAAGTCTGGAAATTTCAAAAATTTCCTCAGATGCCCTCATCTGTATATGTATTGATTAGATATGAAAAAACAAATTGAATAGAACAATGGTATTTACCCAAAACATCCGATACATATGACTGTCTCATGGGGGGCAGATTCAGCATCTGGTAACTTTCTCCCTTACGACCCCAGAATATTTTATAACCCTTCAAGGTTCCATGAATTTTAATAGGTCTCTGCCAAGTGACCTGGACCTGAGGAGAGTCGTCATGAAGCAGTTCCAGTTTGAGGTTTCTAGGTGGAGTTGGCACTGAAAACCAGTCTCACAGGTATAAAACTTCAAATTTTAATGTCATTCTTTCAACAAAAATTATCGTTAAATCTCATGTAATTTAGAACTTTATTTATTAACTTTATTCTTGATTTTACATCTCATATGTTAGCATTGAGATAAGTCTAACATGATTTGAAACTCTAAGCCTTTGCAAGCATTAATTTTGCTTTGTACCTGCTTGATTAGTAGTGACAGTTTTTGTTTTACTTCTTTTGCCATCGCCTTTTCTGGTATAGCCAGCGACAGAGACACGATAACGCGTCTGCGCTTTGAGTCCTGTGATAACAGCCTCATTACGATTGCCATCTCCTGTGTCTTCCACTCTTTCAGGTCCTCTCTGATTTCCATCTTTTGACATCTCTACATAGTACACATAGTAACCACGTATGATGCCATTCTGCTCTCTGGCCTCTGGAGGACGCCAGTCCACAAAAATGCCAGTGGAATTTATTACCTCTACTTTCACTTTCTTTGGTTCTCCTGGTACTGTAAATTTTGATACAAATTAGCTTATATTTATATACTATATAAGAAGCTTTGTTTAATTGAATATCCTAGCTACAAAAGATAGATTAAAACCTTGATGCCAAGATGCACACATTACTTATACTTGCTACACTCTGAGATATGCTTAAGTCTGTAGTGAGGGTTAGATATATAGTAACATTTCAATAAACACCTATGTCAGATATAGTTACATCAGAGATACACCTATGTCTGTATTAAGTGTCAGGTATAATAACACTCTTAGATACACCTATGTCAGGTATAATAACCTCCAAGATACACCTATGTCTGTATTAAGAGTCCGGTATAATAGCACTCCATTATACACCTATGTCAGCTATAGTTACATCAGAGATACACCTATGTCTGTATTAAGTGTCAGGTATAATAACACTCTTAGATACACCTATGTCAGGTATAATAACCTCCAAGATACACCTATGTCTGTATTAAGAGTCCGGTATAATAGCACTCCATTATACACCTATGTCAGGTATAATAACCTCACAGATACACCTATGTCTGTATTAAGTGTCAGGTATAATAACACTCTTAGATACACCTATGTCAGGTATAATAACCTCCAAGATACACCTATGTCTGTATTAAGAGTCCGGTATAATAGCACTCCATTATACACCTATGTCAGGTATAATAACCTCAGAGATACACCTATGTCTGTATTAAGTGTTAGGTATAATAACATTCTTAGATACACCTATGTCAGGTATAATAACCTCAGAGATACACCTATGTCTGTAGTAAGTGTCAGGTATAATAACATTCTTAGAAACACCTATGTCAGGTATAATAACCTCAGAGATACACCTATGTCTGTATTAAGTGTCAGGTATAATAACCTCCAAGACACACCTATGTCAGGTATAATAACCTCTGAGATACACTTGTGTCAGGTATGATAACCTCGGAGATACACCTATGTCTGTATAAGTGTCAGGTATAATAACCTCCAAGACACACCTATGTCAGGTATAATAACCTCTGAGATACACTTGTGTCAGGTATGATAACCTCAGAGATACACATATGTCTGTATTAAGTGTCAGGTATAATAACCTCCAAGACACACCTATTTCAGGTATAATAACCTCCGAGAAACACTTATGTCTGCATTAAGTGTCAGGTATAATAGTACTCCAAAATTACATCTATGTCAGCTATAATAACATCAGAGATATACCTATGTCTGTATGAAGTGTCAGGTATAATAGTAATCCAATATACACCTGTCAGGTATGATAATCTCTGAGATACACCTATATCTGTACTAAATGTCAGGTATAATAGCACTGAGAGAAACAGTTACGCCTGTATTGTGTCAGGTATAATAACACTCTTAGATACACCTATATCTGTATTAAGTGTCAGATATATAACACTCTAAGATACACTATCTCCATACATATGTCAGGTATAATAACACTCTGTGATACATCTATGAGTGTCCTAAGTGTCAGGTATAGTAGCAGTACAGTAGATACACTTGTGTCCCTATTAAGAGACAATTCCTCTTAAATGAAAATGTAACTACTTGTAAAATTATGCTGTCAAAGCCACACTATCCTCATACTGTGAAATAAAAGAATGTATTAGTATTTACCAATGTTTCTGCTATGAGAAATATCATAAAAAGAAATATATTATAAAGGTTTTATTTTAAGGTCTATTAAGGTTTTAATTGTTTTAAACATAAACTCGTAGTAGAATAATTTAGTAGGTTCCAATAAAAACAATGACGAAACAAACCTGCTATTTTGGGAATGACATTTTTTTTTAGAATTTGAGTGCTAAACTTTTACTAATGCGCAAGAAATTTTGTAAATGTCTTGCAGAATAAAAAACTCCAACTTACAGATCAGTGCATAACCTTGACAGTGATCAAGTTGTGCCAAACAAATGAACAATATTAGAGAAAACTTTATATTTAAAATGAATCAATATTTTTCTCTCAGCTGTAAAAATAAAAACAATCAGGCTGCACATTTCTTATCGATCAGGAAAACAGAAAACACTGAAAATTTTTGGTGAAAAACGTTCAACACTAAGAAGGAAATTCTGAACAATCTGAATGGAAATTAGATGCATACTGATTTACTTTACAAATATCACCTTTAAACAAATTTCCAATTCAAATTGCTTTCTATCAGGACAGGTTGAAATGAAATACATACAGTTTATATCTAACAATAAACAATACAATATTGAACGTGCATCATGCAACATTACACATACATAAACACATTAAGTACTTACTAGTGTCATCCAAAAGGTATGATTACTCTTTACAGGTAGGGAAACAAAGGATTAATTACATATGCAAATGACCTGGGTTATTCTGGAAAGCTACGGGACATTGAAGCTGTTTAGGTTAGACCAGCTTCCAGAGGGAGTTAAACATACCCAAGGTGGATATAAAATGTTATTCTATTTCAAATCTGTAGTCATGATTTAGAATTTCAACAATGTTCCAAGAAATGAATGATTATGAAATACCAGTAGATTTGCATCATAGAAAATGGAAATGAATATGATTAGATTAATTATGCTAATGATATGACTTTAGTTTTTTTTTTAATACATGTATGTGTATCCATGAAGATGTGAAGAGAAGGATATCACTAGTAATAAAGATGAAGATGACATTGAAAGTTATCATGACAATGAGGAAGAAGAAGAAAATGAGAAGACTGTAATGATAATGGAGGTAGAAATATGTAACAAAAAACATACCTGATATTAGTTAAGAATTACTATTGAAAGAAAAAACTTTGTTTGTTTTATAGAATAAGTGTCTTATTTTGTGTTTTCATGCAGGAATAAATTACAATGTCATGCATTTATGAGATACAATGTGCGTTAGCGCATTATATCTAGTAAATGCATCAGCCATTGTAATTTATTCCTGCATGAAAACACAAAATAAGACACTTATTCTATATATATGCGCTTCTAACCCCAAAATATCATACTGAAAAATTCCATTTCCTTTTTATAAACCACATCAGCAGATCATTTCGGAGGGAAGTTATAAATTGAAAGAAACAGTTGGTGTCCAATGACAATGTAACGTTTATCCAGAATGACATACTTTCGCTGAATATCAAGCACTTTAGCGCAAAATACAACTTTAATGACTTCACACAAGGTTGGAAATGCCTAACATTTCATTATGACGTCACAAGTATCACAATCAAAAGTCTGCCAAACGTCCCTTTCTGTGTTGAAAAGTGGATTAAATATGGGGCGTTATGACGTCACCGATCAATGTAATTTATACAGAAATAGAATACATAGGTCCTGAAAGCTTTATCTCAGGCAATTACAGTGGTTGTACATATATTATGATATATTACTATTGATATTTGTAATTATTTGTATTGTTGGAGAATATTATTTGAAATGGCAGGATTTCATACCATGCACAGTAACAACCGTATCCTTTATGATCCAGGGCTGTGCAGTGTCTTCATTGAAATGCATAATATACTGAGGAGATTTTAGGATATGTTTGTTATGATGATACAAATTTGCATGTCCATAATGAAGAAAAAATGGAAATATTGTCTTTTATATATATATATATACTTGTACCTACCACTTGATGAGAGAATCAACATCTAGTAGCTGGCGCGTGGTTTTAAAAATTGCTGTAATATCTGTGCAATATTGTGATTCTTAATTTCTAAGATTTAGTATTCACCGTGAGAATTTAAACCTTGCGAGATGATGAGGTATGGAGTGATGAAGAAAGAGAATGCGAACAAAAAAAATCACACAGTAAAACATGCATGTGATGACATGAATGACAAAGAAATGATGCAGAGTGATGACAAAAGCACTTAACTCTAGACACAATAAGGTAAGGTGATGACAATAAATGATCCCAATAGAAACAATATGACATTCAACACTTCAAGAACCTCTGTTCACAGGTTCCCAACTACAATTATCGTACTGAAATAATTTTCATGAAATATTGTTCACTTAAACATCAAATTAGTTACATGGTAACTTCCTTAGATTGAAAATGGTACTACATGTGGTACCTTGCAAATGTAATATGATGAATCAAATATTATCTTTGTTTTCAATTCTTAACACTGAAGATATATTTAAAACTGTCTAACATAAGTACGAGTTTCATTGTTTCACGCTAAAAGATAGAAAGCTATTTTTCTTATACATATATTTCAGATGGATTCATTCTACATTACATTCTTAGAGTAGATGAACCTGTGAATCAAGGAAAAGAGGTTGTGCCCCATTTCAGGACAAATCAATCTCTCATGCTCACTCCCCTCTAAATCATGACTACAGCATCCATATCAACGTTAAGTCAAACAGGTTAAGTTGATGCATGGCTGACATGGTTACGTACCATCTTCGTCTGTCCACACCCTGATAGGATCAGACCTGGGACCATCTCCTACGGTGGTGAAGGCTAAGACCCAGATCTTATACTGTGTATAGACGGACAGACCCCCAAGAACGATCTTTCTGGCTTTAGCATCCACAGAGGACATGACAGCATCATCATCTGAGAAACCATCCCCAAACTTGACGTAAAATATCTTATAGCCAGTTATGGCTCCATTGCGTTTATCTGGGGGTGGTGGTTTCCATGTTACACTTATACTGCGTGAATCCTGAGGGAGTCCACTCACTGCCTGTGGTGCTGCACTGGGTACTATAGAGGTGAGAACAGGGCAAAATAAAGATGAAACTCAAAAAAGCATAAAAGTAAATCATGCATAAAATTGTCCATGCTGAAAAATTCCACGAGTAGATTGAGGAACTAAATGGTGGAAAACTTGATGCTTTGAATCATGGATCAAATATCTATATGATTTCCATGTTTGAATGGCATTCTGTTAACTATATCCTATGTCATTCTACTACTGGATGATTCCCACTAGACCAGTAATGCATTCAGCTACTGTGTATTTCTTCTTTAAAACTGAAAACTTTATATCCCTAGCATGCACATCTTATCAACTAGTACACATGCAAAGTTTCTTCATTATCACCCCATTTGATTTATGCTCACTTTATAGTTTAATTTAAGTATGAATTATCACAAGCATTTTAAATAACAAACTACTGATCCATGAATCAACACAAGTCATGAAACATCTTTATAACAGCTGCAGTTTGAAATGTTCTTAATTTAGGCATTGCAAGTAGAAGTAATTTTATATGAAAATGATTCAATTTAAAATGGGACCTAAAAAAATACTGCAGGGAAAAACAAACAGTATAATAGTGATTATCAACCAGTGATGGATCCAGATAGTCTAGGGAATTAGAAACAAATATCTAATATCACAAAAACTCTTTTCAGCACAATTCCTCTCACAAAAAAACCCACTTTTCATTAGGCCCTCTGGATCCACCACATTCAAATAAAAACACTCTTTAGTAGGCCCTCTGGATCCACCACATTCAAATGAATTGATAAAGCAGAATACTTAAAACTCAATATATGAAATCCAAATAAAATCAACTGCCTTAAATTACAAAAAACTTAACATCTGATTTACATTTATAAAAATCAGCTGAATGCAATCCTTGAGCAAAATGAACTTTGTTCAACTATGGAATGATAAAATTAGCAATTTTCAAGAAGAACTAGACTACTGAAGGGGAAATAATACAAAAGAGATAAAAACAATTACTTTAATAAAATATGTAAATGGTTCCTGAAAAATACTTTTGGTTTAAAGAAATGATGGAAACCAACAAGATTTGAACATATGATAGTAACACCTTAACCAGTCAAAGCTATATATCTATGTCATGTGACCAACTACACTGTAGATCATCACTTCATGTTAATGTAAGGAAAACAACATTTAAAGGAATAAAAAATACATCAGTTAACAATTATAATCCTAAATCCCGGGGTATTGTCTAAATGAGAGGTAGTGGACACTAACTTACCCAGACGGGGCATCTCTGATAGTCAAAAATGGAACATCAATGTATAACAATCACTAAACATTACAATACAGTATAAATTAAAATAGTGTTGAGAGACTGGTGGACTAAATAAATACAACATCATAAATATATGAAAAGGAATTGCTGATAACTTCTGGTTCAAGAACTAGTACACCAAGAAACTATAAGGTAAAGATAAACAAGGAAAGAAACTGTAAGGTAAAACTGAGTTAGGAGAGAATATGTATGTTACTTGAACCTTGAGTTACAGCAGTTATAATTTTAAAAAGAATTACAACTGTCTAAACACATTATAAAGACACATATACATGTACATTGACATAATACAAAACTCTTAAAGATAGAAACATAATCAAGTTGGTAAATATACAAACCAAATTCGTAAGTTTTTGCTTGAATGATAGGAGTTGCTGCCCCTTCCCCTTTATCAGACATGGCCGATACTTTGATATTATATGCAGTGTTAGGTGTCAAATCATTCAGCCTGTAACGTGGGTAGGTTGGGTCAACAATCACATGATTCTCTTGTCGTAGATGTGAATCATTATAATACAATTTGTAGTTTTTGATTCGAATTGAGGTATCACTCGGAGGTTTCCAATTCACATCAATTTCATTTGGTGAAAGTGCTGTGGCGTACAGATCTCTAGGCTGATCTGGGACTGCAAAGTTCAAGAAACAGAAGTATTAATAAACAGAATATGATAAGTCTTTCCAATATATGAAGGACTCTTATTTACATA
This sequence comes from Pteria penguin, assembly GCA_035048485.1. Taxonomy (NCBI): domain Eukaryota; kingdom Metazoa; phylum Mollusca; class Bivalvia; order Pterioida; family Pteriidae; genus Pteria; species Pteria penguin. Next base: position 13,688,522 of record CM068580.1, read on the forward strand.
AAATTAAATCAAGGTTAAAACCAATGTTCTTCTTGCTTTTTTTGTCTTTATGTTTTTCAGTGAAATACTAGTAATCTTTTGTGAAACGTTCTTCTAGTATCTGAAATACAAACAGATTCATTAGTACATGTAGATTAAATGTACACGCATTTGCAAAAGCAGAAGTTAGCCGCGCATGAGAGCGCTCGCTATCATATTTATTACAGCATACCTATAGCATTTTCCAGCTTAAACACTTTTTATCAGCTTTCATAAATTTAAATTTAAAATGCAAATGATTTTCAATCTTAAGACATTTCCTCTTTAGGACATGCATTAAAGATAAATATGCAACACTCACTTCAAATTGAATATGAATTGCATGCAATAATAGCAATCAACACCATGATGTCTTGTTGTTACTATAGCAACAAGAAACAGGATATAATTATTACAAAAACTTAAAATACACTACAAACTTCAAAAATCATAATTATACTTAATATATAATCTATCCACAATGACAAAAACCAAAACTTTACATAAAAGGAAATATGAACAACTTTGTGAAATCATACATCTATTTACTGCCAGAGAAACTGCAGCTGGAATTTTAATCCCAAAACATGTGCTCACATTCAGACATTAGTATTATAGAGTCATTTTAATGTTCTGAAGTTCACTATACAACACCATACCACAAACTTGCTCATACTTTTACAAAAAGTTATTCATATTGATTACAATAAATACATATGTTATTTTTTTATATATGACATGGTGGAAATTTATTTAAAACAAGGACTGAAATAATTGAGAAGGCATAATGACAATGTTACATTTAGATGTCTAGACAGCACAATGCGCATTCATTCCAAGTGTTGAGAGACTGAATTGGGGGAGGGGCTCATGATGATAGCATCGAGTACTAGATATTTTTGTCATTAAATTCCTCTACCTTCTAGATTACTTGAACATATTGTGATCATAAATTTCAATTACAGTTGATTGAATATGCAAAAAAAGTCTTACCCCTGTGATAATGTATCACCAAACATAGAACATAATGTAAAGAATCTTGTTTGTTTTTTAAAAAGCTTGTAATATTTTAGGGTGTATAAGAAAACTCAAGTCACTGTCCTTAGGTGAATTCATATTGATGCTTTATCAGTTAAAAACAAATAAAAACAAACCCTCCTTAGTATACAGCACACTTCCTAATCTCTCTGATTTAAAGCTTTCAATAGTGTTAATACGAAGTTTGTTAAAAGTTTCAATTCTTCCATCACAATATAATAACATAAGCTCCTCAAGTATATAGAAGACAGTAAATTCATTCATCATATCTATATTACTAAGCCTACAGAAACAGATGTCATTCTGGATAAATCAGACGCATTGCCATGTAGTTATATAGCACATCCGTACATTCTCTAGCTCAGTGTTTTTATCACTACATTATAACAGTATACATTGTATAAATACTTTCTAACTTCTGATTTCATACTTGATAGTATCAAACTCTTGCCATGCAAAGTCTTACCCGAAACATTGGCTGGAAAAAATGAAGACAATCTCAAATAATACTGTCAAATAAAATAAAACTACTGTCATCAGATCACCTGCAACACATAAAACCCATGATGATTGCCAGCAGAAGGTAAACTACTTTAATACCGTACTGCTCGTTTGTGTTTGTGGTGTAATCATACATGAAGTTCGTATATCTTTTTCAACCTCAGGAATAGGACTGCACTGGACAATATTTCACTGTGGTGATAAAAGATCACATACCAACTTACACATGATGATTGCCTATAAGGAAGTGACACAGGGACATGATCAATGACAATAGGAAACCCACAAAGATGATCACCTTCAGTAGATTAACCCAAAGACATGATCACCTACAGCAGATAAATCCATAAAGATGATCACTTTCTATATGCAACCATAAGATGATCACCTACAGTACATAATCCCAAAGATATGATCACCTAGACAATAAATCATAGAGATGATCACCTGCAGTATATAAACCCATAGAGATGATCATCTACAGTAGTAATTCTTGTATTTACTGTCTACAATAGGTAACTCCTGGTCAATGTGTGTTTTAAGTGACTCATTGTAATTACTTGCATTAAGTATGCAGCCTATGATGATAACATACAAAAGTAACCCATAGCACTTGACATCTGATGGTAATTAATGAAAAATCATGCAAACATTGGATACCTCAAATACACTCCACTATTAAAACATGGCATTTTGGTAAGGTCATGTTAAATCAAAACAGCCGACATGCCAGAAAAACATTCAAAGGAGTGACCTCAAGTCAGGATTGTAAAGAGATTTAATCACAAAAATATCTTTCATTGCAGTAAACGTGCAATCATCATAGAAATTTTTAAGGCAATGTGCTGAAAATGAAAGAAGAGAGAAATCCTTCGCAGCTCACCTAAATGTCCTGGTTGTTGGGTAAAAAAGAAAATAACCGATAATCAGTCAACATTTTGTAGGTGAAAATTGTATGTAAATCAATTTTTTTAGCTTTATCAGAGCGTGAAATTAAGCTTTGCTTTCATACTCAATCGCTAGCGCTTTTCGCTTCATCAGTGTAAATAATAAACATGAATATCTAAATATCTATAGATATATAAATATATATATGCAATACATTGAATTCACTTTTTATTATGAAAAAGATAAATATACTTCAATCATTCATTATATCACATACATGGTAATCATGAATAATTAAGTGAAAAATATGAAAATGAAATGCGCAAAATTGTCGCAGTGATAGGAAAGAGGTCTAAAAGTTGCTACAACATGCTTAGCTAAAACTGTTCAACTGCAGCGCATTAGTACTCAACATGGACAACACCGCTAATATGCGAGCCAACTTCAAGTATAATGGTACTGTAGGCAGATCAAAGTTGAAGAGAGAGTACACAATAATTGTAAAATTTGTATTAAGGCAAGACTTAATTCAGAATGATGAATTCATTCTGAAGTCAACGAGCAATAAGTACATGCACAATAAGGACACGGATAAAACTGCTCGTTGTTGAACTAGAAGTTGTTGACAACGATGTTTGCTGGTTGACTTACCAGGAAAACTCGGTGATTTTGCTGTAATTATATATACTGGCTAATCAAACACTCAAGCATTTATCTACTGAGGGCCAACACATAAGGAATTCCAGTGCTATCTAGCTTACTTAACTTTTAGTCAAATACGTCCTCATGAAGCAAATACATATCCAACATAAAAATTTCAAACAATATATCTAAGATTCTACACTTCCTACATTTCAATTTTTAACGAACATATGTGTTATTCTCTTTGTCACTTACATGAATACACAAGAAACATATACACATATATACCCATGTTCCCCAATCAACCTGTAAAGTGTTAGCCCTCTAAGCACAAAACAAACTGGTTAATATCAAGAGGTTATTGAATGACTGTTGGCTATCCTCAGTAGACGGAGACCTGATATCAGCCCAAGGTCTACGAGTCTGAGGACTGATAGCAAACCAAAACCAGAGTAATAATAACAACAGTCATATCATAACCTTTTCATCATATGATTTCATACATGTCACCATTTATTAATTCACATATAACACAAACCTGTGAATTGTTAATATACTTATAAAGGCAACTTTTAAATCCAGATATAAATGTGTGGGATATACTAAGCATTCCAGTATATTACATTACTAGATGTTATATTAGACTGGAGTCTTATCATAAACTAGACTGATATAATGTCTCAGCAAATCTGAAACTAAAGAATGGCCAACATATTCAGAAATCATATGATAAAATGCACTTAATCTAATGAATAAACCATTCAAACTACAACTGCTCGATATATTCTATGGGAGGACAACAGCAGCACACTTTCCAGGTCACCAGACCATTGGCGTACCCTATCACAGGAGGAGATGTGTACTCCTATATCGTATTATCCAGCCAAGAAAACGATATGAACAGTACATGTGTACCATCATTGTCTCAGTCCTGTGTTAGAGCTACAAAATGTGGAAAGAGTGCCACGATGGACATGCTACAGCACTGCTTTAACTTGATATACGCCATCACTCTAATGGGAAACGCTATGGCACAAAAAACATATCACACATGCACACTCTAAATCAATCTATATGTATGAAAAAGTTTGCAATTCTTGATGGAAATTGATCTTCTTGCCAAAAAGGTGGTTAAGAACAAGTCTGCATGCTATTGCTTCCTGATTCACAGTGAGTGGGTAATCATTCAAACATAGTTCATGCTGTCATGTCAGGCATGCTTTGAATGTTTCTCTTGACCATTGATATCATAGTTTTCAACAATTTGGGAATATTGAGAAAGACTTGATGCAGATACTTACTTCCTTGCTGTGTGATGACTTGGGCCATGGATGACACTGGCCCTTCACCTTGTTTGGAGTATGCCAGAACACATAGCGTGTAAGTCACATTGGTAATAAGATTATTTATTGTTGCTATACGACTGTTGGAAGAAACCTCTTGTGTGTACCACAATATAACAGGTAAATTAGGCTTCGTTGTATAGAATACTTTGTAACCCTGTCAAAAAAAATTATGTATGAAACTTGATGCTGTTTAACTCTTTTATATACCTCAATTCCACATCAGGACATTCTTTGTCTATAGATCTACTATAACTTAGGTTTTAGTTACTAAAGATATCGCTAAACCAATAGTAAACCATCATGTTTTTGTCAGATGCTCTGACATACAATTGCCCTTTCCACATTGATCAAATGTCAAGTCTTAAATTTGTTATTATAAATGAGAAACCAAGGTTCTGGACACACCTTAAGAGTCAGATAAAAATCACTTTTGCTGTACAATTGGTAAATTTATACTTAAAACATGACAGGACCCCTGACCCTTCTTGGAAAATGGGTCTAGGATGGGTCCCCTCTCAAGAAGTTTCTGGATCTATACCTGATATGGATAATCAGACATGACCTTTCACAATACAATGGTATACAATATAGATCTTCCATACCTGAATCACTCCATTAGGTTTTGAAGGTTCATCCCACTCTACAACCACTGTGGTGGAACTGATGGCCCGAGCACGTACATTCCTTGGAGGTGTTCCTGGTGCTGAAAGGTAATAATAATGTTATTTATCATGAATTCATTCTGTCCAATGGCTTACATCTTGGTATCTGTGAACTAAAATGATTTCTAACCATTGGTAGTCCTAATATCAGTATGATAATATCTCAGGTTAATAAGACCTTTTTATAAGCATCAATAGTCCCTAAGCATATAGAGAGCAAAAATTTCTTTTGTTGAAGCAAATGAGAATGTTCCAGGGTGTGGCTTTCTTTTAAATCCAATATTGTGCCTCTCAACGGATTTGTTTTTCTGAATTTTCAGTTGTTCTCCAACAAATGAGAATGTCAAAATAATGAGTATGGGGAGGAAAATTATATTGTATTCAAAGTATTTCACTTTCTTTCCACCTTCAGCAGCATTTGATTTTCCTGACATGAAAAGTACAGGTAAAGTACCTAATGGCATTTTGCTCCCTTAAGACAGTACTTGAAGACAAGGAATACTACAGAGGCAGACAGCTCGCCAAGCATCTGACACCCATAATAAACAGTGTTATGCCTGTGTATCACCTTTAAACAATACAGAAAGAACAACATTCCGGTAGACAGATCCCCGCTAAGACCATCTACATCATTATAATAATATCATTCTCCACAGGAAAGTCATGAATCAAAAATATCACTACCGCTAGGTTTTTGAATTTAGATACTGGGTAAGGATACTCTAGTGGATTCCTATCTAAATCTTGGTTGCATTTTTCTATCTTTTTGAAACTGTTTCAGACGCCTTTGATAGCAGTATCAATTGATAAAATCTCACACAGCCCCCTTAGCGCCTTTTGATATTCCATCTTTAAAAATGGCTTGATAACAGAATCTTACAAGTTTCAATATGAAATATAAAAGTATGTATGATTTAATTAAATCCTCTTTTTTGTGGCAATTCTCATATTCCATGACAACCTGCCAGCATAAATTTAGAAAGAATTTTATATTCTAATTAAATAATGCTGTAATATATATAGAGATAATTCTGGGGTTTTGGGGGAATTTTTTTTTTTTTTTGTTAAGATCCTTTTTGGATATTTTTCTTTTCTTTTAAATTTCTTTTGCTCAAAACCTAATGAGGGTAAACTGCCGACATATTGAATATAAAACCAGAGACATGTGTATATATGTCTCTGCTAAAACACAGTGTACATCTTGAACTAAATAAAATATAATTGCTGACATGTTTGTTAATATTCTAATACAATTTACATAAATGTGAAAACTAAAATTGCCAATAAATTAGAAAGACTGTATCTTCTAAGTAAATCCTTCATACCCGTTATCTCGTTATCTGTTACACGAAAGGTTACCTACACTAGAAGCTTATTTACAGCAGTAACAGATGAAAGAAAAAAGTTTAATTTTGCATCTCTAATTATCCAGAGGCAGATGGGAAGCATATAGGACATGTGAAAGAATGCGACTCCTACATGATGCTAAGACAGGCAGGTGTTTACACGATAACTGCAGCAGCTCTATGTCAATGAGGTGAAAAAACTAGTTTCTGATTCTGAGTTAATCTTTACGACTTCCAGATGCTACCCTACATGCATCTACAACGTTTATATGATAGATATAAAGAGAATATCAATGATCCATACCAATCAGACCTAGTTCTACAGTTCTACTTCTGTGTCCATGTTGTGCTTACTCACTTTTATACTCCATAGGCAGGAAAGTGTATAGCAAATAGGTCAATGGTTAGAAATTTTGTCTGCGGATGACATCCCCTCTTCCCTTTTTCAACAAAATATTCTGGACCACCGTTTGCATAATATTTCATTGATTAAAGATCTTTGTAAATAAGTTAGATAAGACAGATAGTTATGACCTACACAAGATTACTAGGGCGTGTCTACCACCTTTGTTCCACGACTGAGGCGTCCGCACATCGCATACATTAGTACACTATGGATGAACTCCGCGATCATATATTGGTACATTGTACACTACGAGTGAACTCCGCGATCATGCATTAGTACACTATGACCGAACTCCGCGGTCATACATTAGGGCTTGTACATCATATTATGTCAGACGAGCTCACTTATTGATCGACTACTATCATTATTGGCTTTTTGCTGTGTGTGGGACTATACAGGCATTGTATACTCATTTCCAGGATGTAGCCTACATTATGGGACATATACAGTTATTATCTAGTGGAGGATCTAGGGTGGGGAAGGTGCATTTCTGGGCAAATGTCATCAAAGACTTAGTGACGGCTGGTTCGATCCGTTACAGATAAAGACTTTCGTTCGCCTCGCTGGGAGATTCATGACCGGGGCATTTCAGGCCAAGATCTAGGAATTTTGTTCAGAGGCTCCATTTTTTTAAGAGAGAGTCCAACCATTTCTTGTAAATTTACCCAAATTTTCAACACAATGTGCCCCCAAAAATCAATTTATGACGAATTTCGGGGTGGGTCCAGACCCCTCAACCTCACCGGTGTCCTATATCCACCAGTGACCTACTTGATGTGGCTTGATGCGAGAGACGTGCTTAGAAAATAGTGTCGTGAAATAAAAATATGTATTGAATAATTCACAACTTTACACTTACATAACAACTTTGCTTTTTCATAAAAAACGCGAACAACTTTGCACGTTAACTTTGCACTTACATAAAGACGTTAAACTTGTTTGTTTTACGTTACTTTCCAGGGATATGTTTTCATAATATCGCGGCGTCAATTTAATCAACCGATACTTACATTCGTCCTTGATATCGATGCTATTACCTTTAATGGTATATAAGGCAACATGGTCTCAACTGTAATATTTCCCCCTTTAAGCTGTTTGCATGACAGAGTGAGATTTAAATCCATGACCATTCAATTACGAACCCAGTTTACTGACCAGTTGGGCATACTGAACACTGAATGATCACGTACACTTAAAACATCTATAGAAACCCATAAATCTAAGGTAAAGGTTATGGATATTGACACTGTACAAAAATTTTGCAGTTGACGTTATATTTATAGAATTAAATTTCATGTTTATCTGACACGGCATGAAAAATTACGTTTTTCAGCTGTTAAATGGGAATGTAAAACATTTCTCTTGAATGTTGAAGTGGTGTTTCTGCACGTAGACATGCAACAGAAACCCCGAAGAAGATAGATGCCGAAAGCACCATACCCATCATGTCTGAGATGTAATCGGTGAAGAGAAAATCTAGTTTATCACTTGCAGCTACGAAGTTATCCCCCCTCCATCTTACTTCATCCTATCATCTGAATCATCTAAATGAAGACGGATAGTATTGCAAGATTTTTCCCGCCAGATGTTATGTAATACCTACGCGGTATATCTCTGGTATCAAACGGGGATCTGCTTTACATACATATGCCAGATAAAACCCCATTAACCATGTCTACAGGGTTTACAAACTACATAATGCTATGGTGCACATTAACATAATGCTGGTCAACGGTGGGTACCACTGTATACATCACTAACACAGGTGTTAGTATTGGGTACTAAAATACATTAACGATGGGTACCAAAATACACACCATTGCCAAGATGGGAGACTATCAAAGATATCACTGACAAATGTAGGTAACAAAGCACATCGCTGACCAAGAAGGGTACCGAATTTCGCCATTGACAAAGGGGGTACCGAAGTATGTATCCAATTGGTAAATGTGGATACCAAATTTACCACTCTCATAGGTTAGTATCAAAATACACATGTACACATTACTGGCGATGGTGTGTTACCAAAATACACGGCGGACAAAAGTGGTTACTAAGATACACTGATGACATAGGTGGGCATCAACATACATGTATTACTGTATCTAATGGTGGGCATCAGTAACAACGATGGCTATGAGTGGGTACAAAAATATCTTGAAGAGGACATTAAAACTTCTATGATCACTTTCGTTTATTTGTTAAATGTGTGAATATAATGGAAACTCGGTGTTCCTTTTATCATCAGAATTATGTCGGTGAATTCAAATACTGAGAAGTTTATTTTCATAAAACATCAAACCTCCTGAAAATGGTGTTAGCTGAAAATTCCTACAATAACAAATAAACCCCCAATGCAATATTCATAAAACTTGGAACGATGTCTATAAACCCACTTTATGTGGATTACAGTATAAGCCCAAAATTAACTTTCATGCATTTTCAAACATTTCCATTAAGTGCCCCGTAAAAAATAGTTTGCCTGTACTCCAAAAATAGATTTAAAAAAAATTTAAAACATAAAATGAGAGCAAGGCCTCTCAGGCAGTAGATACTTAGATTGCTATCAAACCATGTTGGCGCTGATCCCTTCATGCCCGATACAACCACGATTAATAGATAATGTGTTACATCTCAAAACAAGACGTTTTACGTATACCAGGAAATGGCATTATATCAAGTACCGTTACTGAACTACAAGTGCCTGCTAGCAAATCTGTCGAAAAACATCATTATCGAAAACATGTAAAACTTTGACGTTTTTAGAAATTATGTCCAGAGCAATTCTAACCTATCGGTGAACTTCATTTGAGCCAAGAATAAAATGAAAACCATGTCCAAAATCCGATCAAGTAAATTCATCATGAGAGACACACTTTGACCAGTTGCCTTCCACTTTTCAGCAACATTTTTCGTGCAGGAATCCGACATTAATCAGGTTTTCCTATATTTCATTATCAAATGAAAATATAAAAGTACATGTCGAATGCCTACTTTTCTCTATACTATTGATTGGCAGATCTGCCAGAAGGAGTGGCAGGGGGGAATTTTCTTGCACTACCCAAGTAGTATGTGGAGTATGATTAACTGATGAGGGTCTGCCAATCACTGTAGTATATCGTATCATCGACCTGTCAAACCGGAGATGTTTCGAAGATAGTTAATATCAATTGTAAAGTCGAAGACATTGGAATGCCAAACATCAAAATTTGCTTTGAGCATTCCCACCTAATCCGTATTTTCAAAATCATATAATCCGAAAAACAAAAGCCCAGACATATGTTTAAAACAGTTCGCATACATCTGTTTAATAAATGTGAAGCTACAATTTATCAAGTATTCATCTCTAAACACATTCTTAACCGATAGGCACACCGATCAAGAACAACATTCTCAGTCCCGAAATAGTTTTTACTGATAGAATGAAGAGGAAGAAGAAAAGACGAGTTATTCTTGATGAAAGAAGCCAACCTTTATCATAATTTTCAAGAACAGAGGCATTTGTCTCTAACTTGCCACCAGGTTTGATAATCTGCTGCCATACAATAATACAATACATGCGTATTTTAATATCCTGTCTACAAAATCTTCCATCTACAATTTCATGACATACCAGTGGTGGATTCACAGGCGGCGATGGTGTGTGCGTTCTTGTGTTTGTGTGTGTATATGTACGTGAGGGCGTGTTTGTGTCTGTGGGGTTAGGAAAAAGGGTTGAAAGTGAAAGTGAAATTTTACTTGTGGCAAGTGATATTTGACAAACTTTACCCTTCGATCCCGCCTTGTCGAGCATTGGACTCGTCACTGCACATACAAGACTTACGGTCGTCGGTGTCGTATAGGGAATACTCCCCCTTGGAAATCTTACCCTTGATCATTTTCTACATAAAAAAACCCTTTCTGTCGGAAAATTCGCTGTATAGGAAATATTCATATTGGAAATAATATACTAAACAAGAAATATTCTAACAGATACAGAAGATCATCCTCAGAATAGTTTTTATACAGAAAATGCGAATAAATCGTGTAAAATTACTTAATTATAATTGTATTTTACAAAATATCCAGTTCAAAAATGTAGAAACAGAACTGGGAATAAAAACTTAGCGTGGCTAAAAACACTATTTGTTTGAAAGATTCTTCTGTCCTGAAAGCACAGAAAAATAAAAGGACGTGTCATTGGAAAATTCATACAAAAATATAACAGGTGCCTTCACATCAGTGAGCGTGTATGCGTGTGGCGGGAGGGATGGGGTTCTACACAGAATACATTTCCTGACTAGAGGCTTTTTCATACCGGTCAAGTATGAAAATTTCCAATGAGGAAAATTCTATACTAGTGGCGTAGCTACCATTACGCGAAATACGCACGTGTGTACACATCATTTTGTGTAAAATATAGTGTCTCATGAGAGAGAGAGAGAGAGAGAGAGAGAGAGAGAGAGAGAGAGATGGTCGTTTTCCTTTCCAGATTGGTAGTACTGTTTTAATTCGATGTATTATGTAATTTTAAAAATGCTTATTCGGTGTGAAGTTCAGAAGTCTATTTGTACTGTTTGAATGATGTTCTTTCTTTTCCAAAACTAAAATGGTTGAAAGAGTTATATTGAAAAAACATATGCCGTCTATCAATAGGTACCATCAGACATGACGCATTATATACCATTCAGTATTACATTTCTTTGTATTTCAAAGTTGGTGTATACTTGAAAGGTGCTCATATTTTGAACATTTTCTTTCCTTAGTAAAGGTTCGGAATGACTTTACCCTTCTTTAAACATTAAAATCTATTAGCTTCTAGGGGGTTTCGCCCCTGGACCCCCAGTAGGGCTTTGCCCTAGACCCACTGGGGTCTTTAAAGCAGTCCCCAAACCCCCTGCCCTTCTAGTGTATAAACATTATTTGCACTCTGGCTACGCCCCTGTATACAAAGTCCCCACGGAGAATCTCTATAGTGTACAGTGAATATTCTGGAGGATGTAACCCTTCTGGTCTGATATATGCGAATAATTACGCCTATGTAATGATATATATCAATGAAGCACACAGTTTGTTTGTGGTGAATTTATTTTGTACAGTTCCCGGTCTACACAGGTCCACCATATAACCTGAACCTTTTGCATTGTGTTTCGTGTGATATATTTAAATTGATAAATAATCAAACTTTTAATCTAATAGATGTAGACAAGGTACACTTTGTCATCCAAGCCGATGTAGGAGTTCTGAAATAGTTACCGAACAGTGCACGGTTTACTAAATAATTTTCTTTCAAGTACAGCCAAATTGAATTAAAAAAAGTTCAATTAAATGTATCACTGTTATTGCTTCGCTCTTTTCCATGCCGTCTCCCGGGATTTTCTAGGCAAAGCACTGGCTTGTGGTAAATTCATCACAGGCCTGGCTTAGGGTTGAACATGTGTTTTAATGTGATGATACCGTTCTAGAAGTGGTCGAGGATGGATGCATGTAAAAACCTAATTACCAGTGTGCTTACACTAACAGATGGTAAAACCTTCACAGATTAGCATTCCCACTACATACAAAGAAAACAGAACTTTCTAAATTGAGAAAACATTATTGTATTAGAATAATAATATTACTCATTACAATTCTTACATGCTTACTTCAAATAAATGTATTCTGTCATAAAGAAATTGAATCACTTAAACACAAAAAAACCCAAATAGATAAACCAATACCCAATACATCTAAATATGCGTCTATTATATAAATATATATATATATTATATAAAATCTGCTTATAAAATTATCATATCAAAATCTTTTTTAATAAAATCTTTAAATATTGCGTTCTAACCAAGTAATAGTTCACTTGAATGGTTTTATAATGATCAAGTGTAAAAACTGACAACCTTCCAAACAAGTGCGATTTCCTAGAACTTGTAAGAAATATGATTTTCCGGATTATTACGGCGCCGTGCGATTCCCAGCAGGATTATAGAATATATCGTGTCCGGATCCGTAACTGTCAGGAGTCTCGTAGTTTAGGTGAGAATGGCATTCGTACATGCCACGAAGGCGTTGTAGCAAAGAAACGTCGTTCTTCTACAATATTTCCCTGGTGGTAACTCGACAAAAACTCTGCACGCATCAATGCCTATGCAAGATCAATATAACGGATGCAAAGAAGCAGCAATGACATCGTTCGCGGGGTCACCCTTGGGTCTCCTGGTTTTACCTGTCTCAGTGAAGCCCGTATCCAAACAGCATACTTTGCTGATTAATTACTTCTGGTAATGGTCTGGAAATAATGCATGGTGAAAATACGCCAACAATAAAATTTCCATCTACACCTCATCGTTGTTCTACAGCTGTTATAGGATGGAAGAAACAGTCAATATAACAAACAATCATTGATGATTCTAGTTATTGTTTTTGAAAAAAAAAAATGAAAAAAGAGGGTTTATGGGTGTCATTTCACAATTCTGATTTTTTTGCGTTTCGAATGTCATTTTACAATTCTTCTATTCTTTGCGTTTCGAACACTCTGACATTAAGTAAACACGAACTCCAACGCTGACTTACGTGATGTGATTGACGTAGACTGCACCTGTTTCTGTAAGTGTGACCGAGTATAATATAGTGCCATACTCATACAAGTGTCAGTCAGTATTTTCCTAAACTCCTCCTACAAGATCCACTACAAGAACAGGTTGTTTGGGGCATGCCAACACATGTGTCATTCCTGACAGAATTGGACAAACAAAATCAACCGAAAACATACAGTGTATTTAGCAGTATATTTACATACATGTACATGTATATTGCAATTAATGTAAATTTGCTCAAAACTATATGACTGTAAAAAGTTTATTTTTTTCACAACGCACATTGTCATAACGGGCGATTAGCACAAATGTATGGTTTTGAAACATCAATTTATCAGCGACATGAAAATTTGAACTCGGAAAAGTTGATTTAGTTACAGGTATACACACAACTACCGGTTTAGTACTAGTGCCAAATTATTCATCAAACGCTCAGTTCGTCAACTTAGAATACATATTAATGAGAAAACGATTTCTCTTGGACAATGTGGTAAATACATGTATTTACAAAATCTCACGGATTATTGGTTTCTGCAACGAAAGCTTCGATAGTCATTGATTGACTAGTTCGACACTATCTGACTTAGTGAATAATTGATAGAAAATCTGCAAAAATATGACTTTGATCATTCCCGATCATAAAATTACCGTACATTTAATAATTCATAAACTCGTTTCTCTATGATGGCATAATACAGTAACGCAACAGAAGACATACTCTAACATTCTGTGTACCTAATACCGTAAGTTATACAACCACACAAACATACTCTACTATTCAGTGTACTTTGACAAATGACCCACATTGCCCAACATCTGTTTTGCTGATGCACCAGCAGGAGTGTTTGCATCCCACAGGACCCTGCTATGCCTCCAATAACCCCTGTTGCGCCCCAAATGACCACTGATTGTACTTCTATGCAAATAGCCCTACCCTGTTTTTTTTCTGTATTTATCATCGGAGAGAAACCATTTAGCTGGTGAATATAATCTATAAGCTTATCTGTTCACACCTCCCTCTCAGCTAAACGCTTCTGCTGTATTTTATGGCCGAGATGACTCAAATAGTGATTGAGAGCAAATTACTAATTACCCTATGTATGTGCCATGAACACTGCATAGTATCTCATGCAGATGTGATCTCGGATTGAGTGGAGTGATTTTATGCAGCAATAGGGTGCTGATCAGGATGTTGGGTTTGTTGCCATCTTTATTCAGGGGTCACTTGTTGTTTAACCTTCTTGAATGTTATAAGAAACTGTTTCATTAACCTTCAATATTCGGTAACATCCTGACCTATATTGGTCCTAGTAATTCTTAACTGTCGCCAGGATGCTTAGTTTCCTAACCAGTCAAGTGTTATTACTTAACTCCGATTACTTCACCGGAGATTCCAATTTCAGATGATTATAAGCATCGATCCAAAATTTTCTGCTAAACTCCGCAACACAAATTCGACTTAAATCTAATTAGAAGGAGTGATTAATAAATACTCTTTCCCGGTTTCTATCGAAAAAACGGAGATTGTCCTCACTATTAAGGGGAACGGTATATATCTCGTTCTTAAAACTTTAATGAACAAGTCAAATGTTGCCCATCTTAAGGTTTTATGTAACATTTTGCATTATAATGTATTTCTCAGTTTTACAATCCAGAGTTCATGAAAGACATAGGATCATAGATACCTTTCTACTTAGAAATGTAAAAGTCACTTCTATACAGAAATCTGAAGTTTTACACCTTTCATTAAAAAAAAAGAAGAAGAAAGAAAGAAAAAAAACATCTGGGCGTAATCTTGCGATACCTGAGAGGAACCTCACAGCAGGTCATGCTCTGTCCAGCAATAGGTAGGCGTCAGTAGGAGAGAGAATCTTTGCTCTCGGAATTTTATATTCAAATAAAACATTGGGCAACATCAAGTCATCACAATTCAAAGAAAACCAAAGAAACAACTCCACCTTACAAAAACTGAATGTACATTGAATTTCATACTAACCGAGTTCGCCAGTCCGGACCTGAATTGTTTCGCTGAAGGGCCCAACACCTATGCTGTTAACAGCCGCAACTTTGAACAAATATTCTGTAAACGGTTGAAGTCTCCGGATGGTATGTTCACTTTTTCTCAGAATTTTGGTTTCGGCATATGCTCCACTATCGTTCTTGGGTTTATATTGTATAATGGCATCATTACCACCAGCATTCCATGACAATTTGACCGTTTGGGATGTCACTTCCCAGTGGGTCAGTCCTGTGGGAACTGGTAAACTTGCTGCATTTTGAGAGTCTACTCCAGCGAATTTGACAACAATGGATAAGATATAGAAGCTGAGTGCCGAGAGTTTCCACATATTATAGCTATCCGTCATTACCATAGTACATGTATATATTGTAGAAAACGAGTATCGCAAAATCAGAAACCTTTACAGGTGTATATTCCAGCCATAACCTACGTTGATCATTAATTTATCCAATACACATCGAATAATCAATTGTCGATATTAATCCAACATGTTTTAAGTCTGAATTCTCGAGTATCTATACTTCAAAACAAACTGCAGCCATCTGATGTCTGCCTCTCTATCACATCATGTGACTCATTCAGAATAGCTGATTGGCTGAGCAAAATGAAACTCACGATGGGGGATGCTCTCATCTTCTCTAATCTCGTTTCCAAGGATACCTAGCACGTAAAATATCATGGCAGATTTTCTTATATTTTGAACTCAGAAAATCTAAATTGACATGGGGCCAAAGTGTTTGGAAGTGCTAACTTTAAACCGATACTATCTTTAACGGTCTTGCGATAAAGGCAGACGATTTTTCATAATATACCCATGAACGATAAGGTTCCAAGATATGAAAGAATTGAAATTCGCAGAACTATGGTGTTTTCCATCAGAAATCAGGTCTTCTACATATACCACTGCGAGCACAAGATAATATCTAAAACTTGATGTTACTTCAAAATCATTAAAGCTAGTTAAAACATCCTACCAAGATCAAGTTAAGACCAGACTTTTTATTCTTTAGTTGGAAGATCGTAATGATAAAACTGATTCAGTGGAAACCAGAACACATACTGAATGAAGTGTGACTAGCAGAACCTTCCATTTTCATGTCCACTATTTACGCCGAACAGCAGGCGTCTACGTTTTAATTACGACTTCGAGGATGCTGTAATTATTGATCGCCTATGCACGCATGATAGTGTCATTTTAATAACATCTAATCAAGTCCATATTTAATCAGAGTCATAAATTTGTCTCATATTTCTGCAATATGTAGCAGGTACTGGCTATTACTTGTGATCTTCCAATGTTGTAATTGTGAAGAAAAAATACGCTGATAGGAATATCAATAATGAATGTACGACTTTATGAAAGAGTTATGATAATGTTATATGTTGATGGTGAAGCTTAATATGTATTTTCTTCACACAAATCGCTCACTTGACAATGCAAAGTGTAGTTATAGTCTCTACAAATAGCTGTGTGGCGCCTGTGGTTTTGTATGCTGCAGATTCTTTGAAAGACCTCCCTTTTCGCAAGTGAATGTTTACTACACTCCATAAACAGAGGAAGTGACCGTGCCGATGGTACATGTGTTAAGTCCCACCTTTAGTGATGTCAGATTATATCCTAAATACATTACATCACGGGCATGATAGTACTGCAGTAACTTCCAGAGATAAGTAGACAACCATTAGTACGTCCTTATCAAGCCCTCTTGTAAAGATCCTCTAGAGAGCCGTGACAACCTAGGGGGTACACTCTGGTACTCATAAGTAGCTCAAAATCATGATCAACACGAATGAAAAACATTCTAGTAATAAAAATGAACAACAATGACCATAACTCTCAGTGGTTGGTAAGGACTTTCTTTTAATACAAGATGCTTTTTGTTGTCCTAATTTGATTTGCAGGAACTACGTTTGAATCCCGGGGGGGCATAAAGTGGTCAGAAAACGCGGTCCACAATCTGGTCAATACACAGGGTGTCAGAATACTGTCTCAGCGCATGACAGGACTCTGTCATAAAATACATGTTTATTGAAGTTAACCAACACTAGGAAGGTAGGTATAAAGAATAACAGTTTCTCTTAGTACATGTTTAATGATACTAATTTAACATAACGGCAAGAATTGCGTATGTCCATTTTCATCTAAACGGGTAACTCGACAGATAGAATAAGGGACCTTATAGAAACAAGTTATCCATCCAAAGCAACTAAGAATCTATATATTCACCAATATTGCATTTGTCATATCAAAATGTTAGACAATATAGGCTTTGCATAGTACCTCATGTGAACTCGCACTAAAAGTAACCTTTTATTGTGACCGACTTGTAGCCCCTATCACACTGTACCGACATGGACTGTCGACTCGGTATGACTTCAGGATTAGAGTCGATCAGGAAGGTTAATCGTAGCGAGTCGTGACGAGTCCTGGAACGATATCAATGAATCGAAACGAGATGCAGGAAGACGGGAACGATCGAGAAGCCGCTACATCTGTGTCTAGTCGGAGTGAGTTGTAATCCAGCCACGACTTATTCAAGACGTAGTGATGTAGTAGTGACTACGCAACATAATACCAGGACAGTCTTGGCTAATCGTGGCTAAGTCGTCGGAAATCGGTATAAAACTTTAAAATGTGAATGCAAATGTGATAAGTCGCAGATTTGTCGTAGATCCATCGTAACCATAACATAGTAAAAACGTACCTAGGGCAAACAGGGGACATCTCAACGACGATCTCCCCAATCTCTGATTAATTCTTAAACGTATGAGTCGAGGGTCGAAGTCGACAGTACGACATAGTCTTTTGATAAGAAGCGAGCTCAAGTATAGCTGAAACTGATTCACTTACCTTTAACGACGACTTGTGCTATTGATTCGATATTGCCAAGATCCGACGAAGCAACGCATGTGTAATTTTTAGTTTCTGTCACTTTTTCTAATAGGAGAAAATTGACGCCAATTTTTGGTGAGACGAGATCATTAGCACCATCTCTCCATTTTACTTGAGGCATGGGTGACCCCACGGCGATACAAGTTAAATTTATAGGCTTCCCTGGTTCGACTTCATGCATCCCGGGCTCACGAGAAAAGTGGGGTGGGACACGACGAACTGAAATAAAAACAAATCTTCGTAAATATGTAGATATGTTCTCTTTATCATCAACAAGTAGAATGGCATATTAAGAAGAACACAAATACTAATTTTAACATTTAATTGTTAATAAATCACGACCCAGTTTTAGCAAAAATTATGTCAACAGTCAATGCCATCATCAAACGGTTGCTATGTGATATCTATTTTACATATACTAACTACACTTCAAATGTAAGGTTACTACGAACAGGGACGTATATATCTAGTTTAGATATATACGTCCCTGCTACGAATGTTACTGTAAATCCAAGATCAAAGTCCCGATCAATACATTGTTTTATCAAGGCTTTTTAATTTTACTTCCGCTAGAAATTGGCATCCAGAGTTTTCTTTGCAAGGGATGTTAGCGCTACTCTCCATCACGGTTGAATAACTACTACGTCACTATTTTACTATTTCATATTCAGTAATTTCAGTTTAAATAATATTTCAACATTAAAGCTTATATCTTAAATGTACTTCTAAAAATGAAATAAAACAATTACTCATAAACTCATTGAATTTACTACACAACTAAAACTCTTGCTCTACGTTTTTATATTTTGTTTTTCTGGTTATTATGGTACATGTATTTTCATTGATTTGTAAAAGGACAGTAAGAGAATAAAGTTATTTTGATGGCGAAATTTCACATTCATATGACCCAAATCATTCTACTGCAACAAAGGAATCATGCGATCCAAGAAAAGATACTTTGATATGAAATCTTGTTTACACGCATAAAATACTGTATGTTTCACTGTGGGAGCTGATACCCGTTATCTACCCTTTCTTATTTTCTTACAAAATCCGGTCTTTATAGAGTGCTTCTTTTACTATGAGTAAAATAGTGTTTTCTTAGAAATCATAAAGTCTGATATACAAAACTTGTTTTATGTACTTCTCAATTTATGTACAAAAGACCGTTCAAAGAAAAAAGAGAAACAACTACTCCATGATCTGTTAAATAGATAAATGCATTGCAGCACTTGTTGTACCTCACACCCCAACACCTGTCTAATACTTAACAAAGCCTTACTACGTATAAATTCACCTCAACGTTTTGACAAGAAAATAAAATCTGTGTAAAATACTCAAGACTGCCAAGCCCCCACTATGCAGACTTTTTTTTCTTCGACTGACACTGACTAAGCTAGGATAAGATGACCGTCTGTCTTATCAGGGCTCGGATGTGTTCGCGTGGCACAGTTTCCTACTCAGAATCAATTTACATCTTCAGCTGAAATAATTCTGATAAAACTTTCTACGCATCGCATCCTGTTCAAAATGTTACCTCTCTAATCTTACACGGGATAATTCTAACAGTAGTGCCAATCCCCTTCCAAGTGGCTGTTAAACATTGTTAAAATGAAATAAAATAAAAATAAATGAACAAATCGAGATTATCATTGGATTATTACGATATCTTAATCCTGTGAACCATGGACCACCAAGGAAGGATTGTAGATAGTGAACCCCCATGCACCACATTTCTGAATGAAAACATTGAGATATAAACTGATACAAATTTTCTAAATCTCAATCCTTTAAGAATTTCCTTTTCATCGGGTTCCAAATGTGTGTCAATTTTTACGTAATGAAATGTTCATTTTATACGGATTTGTGGATAAAACTCAGAAGCAAATATCCACTTCAAAGATATTTTTCTTTCAAGATATTTAAAGTATCTAGCAGAAAGTAACGGTTATACATATTATTGATACCAATTTCCAATAAAAAAAGTCCAGACAGTACCTTTTTAATATATATTCTTCCACAAATTGCCAGATCAGTCTTTCAGTTTACAATAAGAAAACGTAACATCTATATACTTGTATCTTTTTATGAAAGATTTTGTGTAGTTAATAAACTTTAAAGACCAAAATTTACATATATTGTGTGTGCATGTGTGTGTATGAATGATAGAAGCTTAGGGAAGATCAAATCCTTCAGAATATAGATCATATACATGTATTTAGCAAATTCATTCCATATTCTTCTGTACAAGTTTACTCATATCATGTAGAGTGCGTGCTTTTGCCTTTGGAACAGAAAGGAAATAAGGATAGGTAAGAAGTTATCTTGGGATTAGAAAAAGATATGAAGATTAGCTACCTTCTTGTAAAGTGAGAATAATTTGATCCTATATGTAACGCAGTAAAGCTAGAATCCTCATCATTCCGATATAACTTTTACATACGACAGTCTAGGCTTTTGATTTTGTTGTGTTATGATAGTTGCTTTGAGGATGGAGTAAATCACAGTGTAAACCAGTAATAACAAACCCTAGAGATTATTGATAAGAATATGTAAGGTTTTATAAAAGGTGTATTGGTGCACTGTACGCTATTTACTGCCTTACGATTGAGCATTATCTGATAAAAGATGACTTTACTGTCACGTATATCAAACAGTATAGCTTATGTTGATCATAAACCCGAGCTTTAATTTCAGTTTTCTTCTGATCAGAGGTTATTGCTCTCCCGAGTCATGCATCACTTCGGTGTATAATAAATACTGATATTGATTCTGTATATTGTACTATAGATATATACTATATAAAGTGAAAAAAAAACTAAAGGAAGTCATTTGTTCTTTTTTTTTCCTTATTAAATCTAACCCTCGTCAATTCCCTTACTATGATTGTTTAAAGAACAAATAAATGAGGTAGCCTGTTCCTGGTTCTTTAGATAACGAATTCCAAATCTTGACCTTGCCCTTAATCTGTGAAGTGTGAAGAGGTGTTTGTAAAACACTGATGCTCCAAAATGTCAATGTTGAAATGTTGGAAAAATATGTCAAAATACGAAATTTAGGTGTCCAGATCAAATATTCTGGCTTCAACAAAAACGGTTTGGTCTCAGGAATGCATATCTAAAATATCAAACCCCTATTTCTTCCCATTCTTCCTATTTAGAAATTATGGCTAATGTTAAAAGTTTTTTCACCACTAACAGACAGACAAATATTCAACTATATACATTTGTAACTGTAATTGTATCCTATATATCTTTCGATATACGTAATGAAATAAACTAAACTGGACAGACCAAAACACTATGTTATGCCAGGGACATAAAATGTATATGAAGTGTTCTGTTCTTTGCTCCTTCCTAACTTAGTCTATGCCTTGTCTTTTACCTTAACAGTAGTTCTGTTAGTTGTTAAGTTGACATGTTTCATGAATTATTCATGGCAGGCTAATTAAACCTGATGCGTTATACTTCGTTTCATTTTAGGAAATCGTATTACCAGTGTTCCAAAATTTATACTTTTTAAGTGGTTTTCAGGAAAAAAAATTATCGAGATTGAAAATACAGATCTTAAGGACCTAATCAAAATTAAAGTGGAGTTTCAGAAATTCTGAATCAGAATACATGCTGTCTGATTACTGAAACATTCAGAATGTCACCCAGACAATGAAGTGATCAGAATATATGGTAGCTATTCAGGGAAGTGTTCAAAACACATGTGACCTGGATAATAAAGTGTTCAGAATACATGTGACCTGGACAGATAAGTGTTCACAATACATGTACAAATTTGTAAAAATAAAATAGTGTTCAAAATACATGTTAAAAAGTTTAATGAAGTGTTCTGAATACATCTTACTTGAACAATAAAGCATTTAGAATACATATTACCTGGACAGTGAACCATTCAGAAAACATATTACCTGGACAGTGAACCATTCAAAATACATATTACCTGGACAGTGAACCATTCAGAAAACATATTACCTGGACAGTGAACCATTCAGAAAACATATTACCTGGACAGTGAAGTGTTTAGAATGCACATTACTTCAATAGTAAACGTCAAGGTAAGACATTCGCAATACATATTACATGACCAGTAATTTTCACTCCTAAATATTTCAGATGATTTCCAGTGCCAATCACTACTAGAAATTTCCAAATTTTTTTTTCAAATTCCCAATTAATTAATAAGAAATAATAAGATCAAAACAAATTATTGTTTCATCTATGAGATATAGCAATGATCATAGTCAACTGTCCATCATTCATCCATTTCGACTTTTTATGCCCCTGGATTGATAGATCGGGGGGCATATTGTTTTTGACCTGTCTGTGTGTTTGTATTCGTCTGTTTGTTTGTCTGCATGTTAAAAATGTCAACTTTAACCTTAGCCATAGCCTTCAAACTGTAAGAGATAGAGACTTCATATCTGGCATGTCTACTCCACTAAAAAGTCCTTTTAAATTACACCAAGGTCATTGACCTTGTGACTTTGACCATAATCTTTGACCTATATTTCAAAATTTGCCTTACTTGGACTTTGTTGCCATCGGGGCATTCATGTTTCACATGCACACCTTGTTTTTTTCCCAAAAAACAAATACACATACAGATCAAAAACAATATGCCCTGATCTATCAATCCAGAGGCATAAAAAGTCAAAATGGATGAATGACAGACAGTTGATAATGATCATTGCTATATTTCATAGATGAAACAATAATTTGTTTCGATCTTATTATTTCCCTGATACAAGTCTTACAAACAGATTATCAACATTTCATTGGTCAATTATTATGATAACAACGAAATAAATGTCTTCATCATTGCTTATATGATAATAATATTATATTACATATACTCTATATTTTGCATCAAGCAAAAGTCAACAATGTGTAAACAGTCTATTGAAAATTATTTTGATAGCATCATGCTATGTTAAATATAAATCATGTGATAATAGATAGAATATCAGAACCAATATTAAACAACTGGACCATATAACTGACAAAATCATACATATACAATGTAGTTGACTTGCTGTTTTGAATAGTGTATTTTAATAGTCAGGCAAGAGTATCACATGAATCTAAATGCTTCATCATCTAGAACAGCTAATAAATAATAGTACACCTGTCTACATACTGAATACTCAGGGTTTTTTTTGCAGTTATATTTTTTAATCATACAAACATAAATTAATCAAATGCAACTGGTCTCCCTCCAGTCAAATTTTCTGAGGAATTCCTACTTAGTATGCAAATTTAATAAATATATAATGGTATTAGTTATATTATAGTATTATATTATAGTAATACAAGAGTTATCCTCCTTATCTGGAGGCATTACTTCAATCAATTCCTAAAAATATGTTCAAAATTGGATGAATACGGAGTATTCACATTTTGTGACTGAACCAGAACGATGGACTTCATAATAAAAGGAAAACAGTTCTTTCTTAGAATTGAATGTGGTCTACTGTTAATATCAATTTTAGATTGAAGTGACCTGTTGCTATGGTAACATACCTTTGACATACAGCATAGCAGCATAAGAATAAGCCTCGCCTATATCATTATAAGCTACACACTCGTAACGACCATTATCTGACTCCTGACTCTGTTCTATCTGTAGATTACCTGTAAAGATGTGTAGAAAATTTAGTTAATGTGTTTGGGTTTATCATTAATATCAGTCATCCTTTACTACTACTGCAACATGGAAAGACAAGATAAACAAAATCTAAACTAGAGTTGTCCTAACGGGACAAATACCCCCCACAGCAACAAAGCGGAGACATGTATTAATTCATCCCTTTATGACAACCCATGAGGCATCCATAAAGCATGTATAACAAGGTTTTACCTACTGTGTCTATTGTGACCTTGATCTTTGACCTTGGTTCAAGGTCATGACAAACATTTGGATCCTAAACAATAATTCTGTGAAATATTATTGAAATCCGTGCACAAGGGAAGATGTTATGGATCAGACAAGGTTATATCAATGGTGTCTATTGTGGCCTTGACCTTTGATCTTGGTTTTAGGTCATGACACACCTTTGGATCCTTGGCAACAATTCTGTCAAACATTATTGAAATCTGTGCACAGGGTGAGAAGTTATGGCCTGGACAAAGTTTTACTTATTGTGTCTATTATGACCTTGACCTATGACCTTGGTTCAAGGTTATGACACACCCTTGGATCCTTAAGCAAGAATTCTGTGAAATATTATTGAAATCTGTGCACAGGGTGAGAAGTTATGGCCCGAACAAAGTTCTAGTTATTGTGTCTATTATGACTTTGACCTTTGACCTATGACCTTGTTTCAAGGTCATGACACACCCTTGGATCTTAAGCAACAATTCTGTGAAATATTATTGAAATCTGTGCACAGGGTGAGAAGTTATGGCCCGGACAAGGTTTTACTTATTGTGTCTATTTTGACCTTGACCTTTGACCTTAGTTTCAAGTCATGACACGCTTTTGGATCCTAATCAACAATTCTGTAAAATGTTATTGAAATCCTACACAGGGGAAGAAGTTATGGCTCAGACAAAGTTTTACTACTTATGTCTATTATGACCTTGACCTCTGACCTATGACCTTGGTTCCAGGTCATGATACCCTTGGATCCTAAGCAAACATTCCATGAAATATTATTGAAATCCATGAACAGAGGAAGAAGTTACGGCCCGGACAAGGTTTTACTTATTGTGTCTATCATGACCTTGACCTTTGACCTTAGTTCAAGGTCATGACACACCCTCAGATCCTAAGAAAAAATTCTGTGAAATATTATTGAAATCTGTGCACTGGGTGAGAAGTTATGGCCTCGACAAGGTTTGGTGGACAGACAGACAGGGTGATTCCAATATACCCCACCCTAACTTTGTTTGCGAGGGGTATAAATTATGCAGCTCTATAAGGAATTTATCCAAACTCTCCTAAACAACAAGCCAACTGCTTAACAAAGTGAAACAGGAATCACACAAGGGAAAGATCACAAGGGAAAGATATCTGAATTAGCTGTAGGGCAGAAATCACCAAGGGGATGTACAATAAAAATAATCACACCATGTCATCCAGTCAAAAGACTGACCGTACATGATACCAATGAAGAAATACTATAGAAGAATACCATATCAGTCACAGTAAGCAGTGTAATGTGTAATACTCAAGTCATAATAACATACATACCTCTTTTTCTAAAAAAAAAGATATATGAAGATGAAATAAAACATGCTGTGTTTGTGAAACACTAATGCCCCCAGCAGCACGAAAGTCCAAAAAGTTATCTTCAGCGTGAAGGTTATTGTCAAGGTCAAAAGTTCATCGACCTTGGTGTCTTTTGAAAGGGCTTCATTACTTGAGTATGCATGTCAAATAACAAGTCTCTATCCCTCACAGTTCAAAAGTTAAAGCCAAGGTTAAAGTTGACAACAGATAGACAAACAAACAAACAAACAGACAGACAAACAGTTAGAACAAAAACAATATGCCTCCGATCTATCGATGTGATGATATTAAATCGTACATTATTCATAAATGGACTTGTAATATCAACAAAGAAAGGAAGTAATTTTTTATGAGAGAGATAATTCCTGTTACCTACCTCCTGGTAAAATTGTCAGTCTGCGATTATTATGGACATCTAGTGGAATGTAATCTTTAAACCACTTTATACGGACATTTCTGCCTTCAGCTTCGCATACCAATGTAGCCTGTTTATCTTTCTCCACAGATTTCAGAATTGGACTCACCGTAATCCGTGGGTAATCTTGGGGAAAATCTAAACAATATATAAAGAGCTGAAGTGTGTATGTATATAATGTAATGCTGCACCAGAATGTGAATCTCATACTGCAGATTATTTACACTATCTGTAGAATAATGATATGACGATGTTTCTATGATATCATGCATAACATATAACAAGGCTATTACAATTTTTCCAAAATGAAATGACAAAACAAGCAAATGATGTATATTTTGTTACAAAGATGAAATGGATGATTGTCATTTTTAAAAAAGAATGAGTTACGAAATGCATCATATAAGATATCTCTAGAGAATCTATCACACGTAAGTTGAAAACACATTCAACACACGAACAAGGAAAACTCTTCTGCAGGAGAAAGGGTGTATCCAGTATGGAAATGCAGGCAGGGTGCGATAAAGGAAAGAGAAGGATGAAGAAGGCAGGACAGCTGCAGGGAGAAGAACATTAAACACCATGTATCTTAAATCAAAAGTTTTAGAACCATTATAATTTCCTGAGATTCAAACAAATTTCAAGCTCTATTGGTCATATTGTTTACCATTTCAGTTTTTTAAGTAAGAAATATTAATATAAATTTATGTATTTGGAATCAATCTGATTTACAGCAAACTCTATTCTACCGAAATATTTTTTTTTATTCTACCGAAATATTTTTTAATAAAATGTAAACAATTAAAATAAACAAAAGAGTGATGCAGCATTCATCACATTTGTTTGTGATAAATCAATTGAGTTACACTATAATCGCTTAGACTCTTGTTTGTTTGTTATAGTTTTAGTTTTTTTATGCACTTTTATTACACCATTGCCAATAGAGCTATAAATAGGTCAGTGTGGCTTGACACTATAAAATTGTCTTCTCACTATCTGCATACAGAATTATGCCTTAAATGAAAGCATTAAATGTTAAATACTGTATAAATACATATATAAAAATATGCACTTATCAAAGAGTAGTATAGAAAATGTAAATTAACTTTAATGAACAAGTAACAACTCTACATGTATGGTGTAATAAGCATGTATTTAACCTAGAAAAAAATCAGTGTCACAAGTACTGTAACAGGAATTTTTGTGTGTGGTGAAATAACAACTTTTATAGAGTACAGTACCATGCGTTATATTTAATTTGTAATGTAACAGTAATGTATGTGTGGTGAAACAACTTTTATAGTGTATAGTACCATGTGTTATACATAATATGTACTGTAACAATAATGTATATGTGGTGAAATAAAATAACAACTTTTAAAGTGTAACCATTCATTATATATAACATGTACAATGTAGTGCAATAAGGATTACAACTTGTGTGAATCAGTAAGAATCGCATTGTGTAATTGTGCAGTTTGTGAATGGCAATAAAAGTGTACATTGAGTATGCTTTATATTATAATTGTAATGTGTTGCAAAAGTGGGATATACAACTGTGTTTTACAAGCTTCTACTGTATTGAATGCTGAATTTATAATGTATATCTAAGTTTTCTGCTAATCATAATACATATGTTTTAGTACACACAAGTTCAACATTGTAAGAAGGAAAAGGAAAAGCAAGCTAAAAGTGACAATGGAATGGAAGACATTCTAGGAAGGTTAAGAGTACATCCATATTTGGGAGTCACTCTAATCCGAAGTAAATGTATATATATATGTGATAAAAGGGAAATAACCCCTACTGACTGACAACACGAATATTTACAAATAGTTAAAATTTCTTGGAAGTAAAATTTTCATGGGTATGCACATTTTTTTGCATATTGGAGAAATGTACAATACTGAATGACAATGTATAGAATAGGAGGGCTAGAAGCATTACAAACGCTATACTCTCATATTTGTTACCTTTGTAAAATTTTTTCCATTTAGGGTTACCACCTGTAAGTTGCCATATATTTGTTTTAAATAGTGATCATGAATCAAAACGATGTGAAGAACTTGTCAAATTAATTATAACAAGTATTAGATACAGACAAAAATATTTCATGCATGGACAAGTTAGTGATGAAGAAAGACAAATCATGCTTTATGAATACATTTGAGAGTTGTTTTTCTTACTGTAATTGTTAAGAATTACTAATACGAGTTATCTCTCTTTTGCCACCCAGACTCACTATCACTCCTCTATGCATTCCATGTGACGCCGAGTGAGACCATGAAATGCCGTTGAATCGAATAATTGAAGGCTTCACTCTTATGAATGAAAATACACAAAGAATGGGTCAAAGCGTGAGAGCGAGCATTTAAAAGGATTGTACAATCCATGGCAGTACATGTTCTGCTCGAGTTATTAGTTAAAGGAGTTAAACCACCAAAAATGTATGATCTGTCCTATTGTGAAAAAGGATAGTCCATGGGGAAACTGGCATACGAAGATAAACAATGAAAATGATGTAAGGGTAACTTGATTAACGATGTTTCTCATGCGTATAACTCCAGATCTCTTTTTCTTTTTGTTAATCATTTTGTAACAGAATCAATCATGATGAGTGGTTGGCGTATATATATATATATATATATATAGTGTTTCAGTGTTGTATTCTCTGAGAGGATCCGCCTGCATTTACGTCGGGTACATTCCTTCACTTTCCGCGGCCGTGTTGTCATGCATGCGATTAGCTAATGATTGGCTAATAAAGCTCCATTTTTGTGGAGCTCGGGTAGCTCAGTCGGTTAGAGGGTCGGATGCATGACAGCTAGGTGATTCGGTATCATAGGTCGTGGGTTCGAGTCCCAGACGGGGAACGAATATAAGTGAAATATAGGGTGCCTTGTTAACTGCAGTGTCTTTGTGCTTTATATGTTTGTCTAATTTGTCTTTATTTTCTACAGGTATTTCTTCAGAGATCCAAGGTCCATAGTACTCCCAGGTGTTTCACTGATTCTATTTGTGCTTTTATTTGCACATATATGTGTGTGTGTGTGTGTGTGTGTGTATGGACAGTCACTGTGCTTAGTTGATGATACCAAATTGAAATACTGAAAGGGTTCAGTATTTACTTGATAGTAACACATTTCAGGTGTAGAAGGGTCAATATGTATTTGATAATACCACATACTGGACAGAGGGGTCAATATTTAGTTGACAATATCACATACTGGGCAGAGGGGTCAATATTTAGTTGACAAAGCCACATACCGGACAGAGGGGTCAATATTCAGTAGATAATACCACATACAGGGCAGAGGGGTCAGTATTTAGTTGATTATACCACATACTGGACGGAGGGGTCAATATTTAATATATAATACCACATATCCGGCAGAGGGGTAAATATTTACATGTAGTTGATAATACCACATACTGGGCAGAGGGGTCAATATTTAGTTAATAATACCACATACTGGACAGAGATCAGTATTTAGTTGGAAATTTCACCTTTTAATAACGAAAGTCTTTGGTCAACTAGGTCACTGTTTTAACTGATTATTTCAAGCATACAGGGACAAATCTGTGTGTACCACATAGGGACCTGATGATTCTTTTGTCAAATAGGCTTTTGTATGAAAGTGTTAAATCAAAAAAGAAACTCTAGAATCGATATCTTGCTGGTATATTACAAACAAACTGTCAACTTGTAAGAGGAGATCGGGAATCGATCCCTATATCTACCGACACGGCGAGTTTCAGCACAGTCCATATATTACCACAGTCTGTATCATAATTTTCCGCCATTTTATAGTCATTAATACAGTATTATAGCGGCTAAAAGGAAGAGAATTAGGTACGATGGAAGTTCACTGAAATTCCAAAACATGTAATATTTGCATAATGCATCAAGAGTAGATCTAAATCCTAGGAGATCTGGATTATCAATGAGGTAATGTGATATCTGGAATACTTTTGTTTATCAAGATAAATTATATCTGTCTGTGTATCCGAGGTCTCCACCCTTCATACTTCAAATTACTTCACTAGTCCTACGTGACTATAACGTCATGATACTGAAACCAGACTAACGCAAAAATGGCATCTAAATCGTTGCTTTATTCAAAATTTGGAGACTGCTTAAGACGACAAGATCTGTTTCTATGGCAACGCTTTTGATGCATATAAAATCGATAGGAGAAAAACGATACGAAGAATGAGTAACGGTTCTGTACACATTGCTTTGTTAAAACAACATGAAAGGAGAATAAGGAAATGAAGATTTGCCGTGATTAGATTGTAGTGTACCACGGTCGGTGTCAATCAAACGCTCCCCTATTTGTCAAAAGACAATTTAACGTCTACTTTAATCAAAACCTTTTGTTTTACTGAAGCTGTTTTCTAGTAGTTTGCGATGCATGGACTAATTAGTTTTTATAGAAAAAACCTAAATGGAATACCGTCATTACTTATGAACATTGATCGAATAAACAATATTCGAACACTCCTCAAATTCCACAACCCATTTATACTCGTGTTTATCCATTACTATATGATTACTGATTTTAAATAATGATTTTCTTTTTCATTTTATTACCCATTTTGAAATTATATTTTTGCATGCTATCTTTGTTATACCAAATTTCAATCGGCTTTTATCAATTCGGACAAATTCATTGTAACTACTCACACTGATATAAAACTAGATGCCCCGGAATCAAAGAAAAAATTAAAAGATTTGATAAATAATGAAAATTCTCATTTAAAACATAAAGCATTATCGGTATACATAAAAATAGATGCTACAAACACCTTGACATGATATACCAATTATTACTGACAAGTCGAAATATGAAACCCTTCCCTTTCTAAAGAGAAAAACACCTATCACAAGTTTGCAACATTGGACTCGTGTGAACGAAGAAAGTGGTGCATAAAGGATCATGGATGCATTAATCTTAGTTACAAATCATGAAGCGCTTAATAGAATCCTGTGCAAGAAATCAATATCAAGTGTTGCTAAAGACATTTAAAACAGATTTCACGAGCAGCACCCTTGACATATCTAATTTGTTGTGTTTGTAGGCGGTTTTTGTACACCGTCTCTACATTCCGTCATTAATTATTAAACAGATTTCATTTAAAGTTAGTTCACACTTTTACCACCTCCCGTACGGCACTCTTTTTATTCTGTAAAATTATATCTTTGAACTCCGAAGACCATAACCATGCCATCAAAATCGAGTGAATGGTTAATGACTTGAATGATGTCAATTTCATGGTTTGAGTCGTACTACAATAGCGTCACATCGCGGGACGTCTCCACTATCCAGATATCGACTGCGGCAGGAAATGGCATTATATAACATTCATTATCGCGAGATTTACTTCTTTTTCCCATAGTCGGTGACAGAAAATTCCTATTGGAAAAAGAATCTTTATAATCCGTGGAGTTGGTCGATACCTGACACCTTGATCACTATACTTTACTTCCATGAGTAACGCACGCCGTCACAAAAACAAACCCTTAACATGGCCGACAGTGGCGGCAAAATCTACATACTCACCGAAGTAAATTACCAGCAACTGACCTACCTAACTGGAAACCAATAAATCCCTAATATCACAAACTGGCCTTTAGAATTAAGTATATTATGTAATAATATAGAAGAAAGTTTTCATTCCCTTTTTGTTTCTACCATGATGCCTTTATTAGTACACGTGATACATGTACATTTGTATATGCTGTTAAAATGATGGCAATGCTTTGCATTGTTTGAAGATGCGCGTGCAAGTAGTCAGGGGGGAATGTGACAGCCTGATATAATACTTAGTTACAGAAGCTAATTTAATTGTTAACATGCAAGAAACATATTACACTCTCTCATTCGAGGTAACACATCCTATAGTATTTACCTTGAGTATCTATAAGGTATACTCCGAGATATGCCTCAGTCCTGGCACCCTTGCCTAAACCATTGCTAGCGATACATGTGAAACGCATATTGTTGTCACTCCCTCGTACAGGGGAAATTCGCAGCACGCTCCCATGGGGCATCGAATGAATGGTATAACGATTCCTCCGGGGATTCAAGGGTTTACCTTTCCTTTCCCAAGTGAAGATGGGGTGAGGTGTGCCTGAAGCTTTACATACGAAGCTTATCGTTTGTTCCTCTGCTACTGATTTATTCCGTAGTGGTTCTGTGATAATTGGGGCTACTGCAAAGACAGAAAATAAAACAAAAATTTAGTACATTCCTTCGATTTCTTAAGCTACCAACTTCCTTGATAGAGCCAAATAGCCACGATACAACAAAGTCACGACGTAAAGGCATGTATTGTTAACAGATCTCCTGTTTTAATAGGTCAAATACTAAGAACATACCCAGTACACTACACAATGAAATTTCAGAAATATACATGAAAACTTACTTATCAATCATAATAATAAATAACCAAACCAGGGACGTGTATGTCTGTATGTCTGTCCCTGGTCATAACTTTAGTAATTTCTCTATACCAATTAAGTATTATGGAAGTCATCGTTATCTGTTAATCGTTTACATTTTGAACAAGAGATCAGTCTTGAATAAAGGACACGGAATTTTCACCTGAACTGTAAACAACGTTAAAATTGTACATGTATAATACTACATTCAAGAGATTGGTTACGGAAAATGTTGGTTTCAAGTCCGAAAAATGTTACCAAATATCTTTTATGGTTATTTCAACGGTCTGGGATAGGGTTTTAGTCAGAATGCAAACCCGTACGAAAGCATGGGATGTACCTCAAAATGAATAAACATTGACCATGTATATATATATATAACGTGATATTTACGGTATTTGAGTTATCATTTAGAAAGTAACTTTTTTTATTTTCTTTTTTAAATTCAAAAATTGTTACCCTGATCTTTCCTTTACAAGTTTTGGATACGGACAAATTCCTTTTCCGAGTTTTTACTACTTTGGTCACAGAATATATCAGATTCTGCATGTGCGGTTCCGCTTGAATTGCAGCTCTCTAATTTCTGATCTTTTTAATAGTAATTTGTCTGACAATGAAAGTGCACCTGCTGTAATGTACCCAAATAGCACATCGCTATTTGATGAATTGCTGCCGCTACATGTGTATGATGCAATTAGAATAGATACCGTCAACACTATAAGAGTAGCAAGGAATACTGCCATGTTACACAAGGAATGTTACACAAGGAAACTGCCATGTTTCACAAGGGTTGTTCTATTACTCTTAAGACATGTCTGTTTATCTATTTAAGACAATTGCTAATATTCTTTCATCTTTATTTGGTATGAACTGTATATATTTCCTTATTCCTATAAATATTTTAACTTATTACATTTGCTTCAGGAAAGAAGTTAATATAAGATATTTACCTTGTTGTTTGATTCAACAACACGAATATTGTTTAATTCATTTATATGTATTTTCAACAATATATTGTTTAAGCCAACATCAATTAACTCTTTGCGTCATTTCATGAATTGGTATGCATCCAACTTTGATCTGAATCGGGATATAAGGTACTTGAGTTATTGTCCAGCAAACATGTTTTTCAATCCACTTGTGACCTTGACCTTTGGTCTTTAAATCTAAACATCAGTAGGCATCCTCCTTCTCATAACTAAGTGGAAATTCAAATTTAGATTGGATTTGATGTATCGTTCTTGAGTTGTCATCTGGAAACTGTTTCGTGACAGTACGACTGACAGACAGACAGATTTATGAGAAACTAGTGACATACTGAACGAGAGAATACCAATAAAACCACTAACACACAGATACTTTTTAACGCTGGTAAAGTGAATTTGGGCCTTTCTTTCAATTAAGGGATGATTCACCAACCCGATCATGTCAGTGATATTCCCAGATGTTAAAGTTCTGTAACATCGACGGGTAATCAATTTATATTTACCTATTCTCTGTAATTCACATTGTAAACATCGTGACGTCATCTATACAGTGTCATACTAAAACTGACAACTGCTAAATGTTTAAGAGTTTATCTTGGAAAGTCATTGATATGATCTGACAGGTAAATGATCGTTTTATTGAGATATAGATCGCATACTGACTACTTGACAATTATCAGTTATTGTCAGAACTAATCATACCCTGATCCTTTTGAGGAATAAAAAATTCTGTTTTCATACAGCTTTGTTTTCTAACTAAAACCTCATTCTAAACCGTTCGAATGACCGTCAAAGGTGGGATATTTAGATTGATCTTTGGGACTATTCATTGCATTCCTTGTTTACGATGTTAAATGTAATGACAGGACAATTATGAAGATTCCATGCCATTGATTCTACAACATTAGCATGCGGAAATACCGATATGTTTGGTACCAGATAGTAATCATTTTAAATTAGTACTTGGACTAATTATATATATATATATATATATATATATATATATATATATATATATATATATATATATATATATATATATATATATATATATATATATTTATATATATTAATATATATATACGTCATTTCAGTTAGTGCAATCAGCATATATGTACAGGTACTTTAATTTATGTTGAAGAAATTCACAAGCTATTGTATATTTTGTAGGCGGACCATCTGATATCAAAGCACAGAACTTGCAGTCATAAATCTAAAGCCACAAACAGCAAGATTTGATAAAACTTACACAGATTGTAACATTTAACACTAAACATCAGGAATAAGAGCAGGACGTACATGTATCCATTTGTATATAGAAATGCATGTTTATCTGAATAAAGAGTCAATGAAATCAACTTTTACCTATGGCAGTTTACCTATGGCAGTTTACGTATATTTTCCGAAGAATATTTATCACAAACATGTACTTACAGTCTCTATTGATCTGAATGATCACCAAAGGATGCAGTATTCTAATTCAATGTTTGTCATTCGTGTACATACATGTAATTTGTATAAATACATGTGCTTCGTATACATACACATGATTCGTATACATATACGTGATTTGTATACATACACATGCTTTGTATACACGCACAGATGTTCGTATACATAAACATGTGATTCGTACACAAACACACATGTTTCGTATACATACAATTGATTCGTATATACGTTCATATACACATGATTCGTATAAATACACATGATTCGTATACATGTGATTCGTATACATACACATGATTTGTATACACATACGTGATTTGTATATATACACATATATATATACAAATCACGTATGTGTATACAAATCATGTATGTATATATATATTTTTTTTCATTGTATGATAACCTGACCAAGCTGATGAACAATGAAAACGTCTACGTTTTATATATTAACCCACATTGAATTCTTTGTCAAAAAATGGGATCGTATTTGTCACTGCAGAAGAAAATCTTTCATAATTATTATGCGCCGATTGTGACTAACTACCACATGTACACATGCATGTCTCTCCTCGCTAGAAATCCACTACAATGCTGCATACAATATATTACAAGGAACTGTTATACACTGTGCTTGAATTAAGGTATACTCAAATAAATCCGTAAGTATGAACAGTAATATACTTTTCCATTGTCTTCTGTATCAATAAAATCAACCGTAACTGCTTGGTCATTTTAATAAACGACAAAAAAAAATCTAAGACCGAATTTCGGTTCCAAATGGATCGTAACATATTCAGAGGAAAAACCATGTCATGTTACAGAGAAATGAATTTGAGATTATACGCATATCAGACAACTCGATCTGCAATATCAGACACAAATACTGGGGCTTACTCATACATTAAATGACCGGATAAAGGGATTCAAGGCCAGTAACCCTGGAATGATTACTAAGGGGCTGCACCGTCTAGGACCCCTGACGTCAGACTAGGGCTATCTATAGATGGCTAGTCACTGAGTCTGGGGTTCATGTCAAAATCCACAGATAAGCCGAGATTGTATCAGTAAAACAAATCCAAACTTTACCTATGACCAATGTTTACGCAATCACCACTCAATTACTCGGAATTGACTTATAATTGCCAAACAGTTGTGAATTTAGAATAGTATCAAGGCGTTGTTTACCTGCAGACACTACGACTATCTTTTTTAAAAGGACGGAAAGTCGTTGACATATTTAATAAAGTCAGCACGACTGGCAGTCAACCAAGGTAGATCTAATCAAAGCCTAACACTCAATTTCCATTTTCAACTCTATGTAAATATATTTCACACTTCATTCATATTAGTGAATTCAATTACAGTAAAATTCATTCATGAATTGTAATGCAACAGACATATATTGCATCGTAAACTCGTGTGTAACGGAGAACAATGAGGATCCCTATTGGTACAATGCGAAGAACTTGCTGAATCATCTGGAGGTGCAATCAGACCAAAAAACATCAATTCACAAAAAATTATAAGCGTTGTACACAGTATACAATGAACAAAATGCAATGTATATGCAAGTAGTAAAGTTTTTCCCTGTAAAATATGTTTAATTTATGCGATCGTCTGCACTGCAACCTAAGTGTCACCACGCCAAGTCTTCCTAGCAGTAAAGAGACTAATCTGTAAATGTGCACATACTACGCATACTTCTTCTGCTATATTGCCACAGTTTTAAAGCTGTCAAGAGACAATGTTGAAAATAGATCAATAAAATTCAAAAGAGCATTTAGTGATGAGAGAACAGATCACTCAGAAATAATCAAAACGATATAAAGGTAGCATACCATAGGCAATTTCATGCCAGGTATTTGTTAATCCGGCTTAATTGTATGACTTTGTTAATCCCAATGTAAAACAAAACAAAGGAAGTAGAAGTGATGAAATATTAATACAAAGACATAAAACGTTTGATATCGTCCCGTTAAAAGGAAAAATAACTATGCGATTGCTTTCAAGGAATACAGTATCTGAAATGTGTTCAAAAGAAAATAAAACTCGCTCTCATTTTTACTCTGATATCGTAATGAGTTATTTTGATAATGTTGCCTTTCCTGGTGACCAATTTAATGATATTCTCTTTGATTTAATACAAACTCCTTCGTTTATTTGATTGTTATGAAAGAAATTATTACATATAATTTATGCAATGTTGAATGAACATTATGATCTCAAGTTCTATGCGACTGACATACATAAATTTACATGTACAGTCTTCTCTTCATTTATGAAAATGTCAAACGCATAATGATCTAGAGTGCCTTTCTTATACATTATAGAGTAAATGAGAAATGTGATATCGTTGCCTTCATTGTTTTAATTATCATTATACCTTCAATGAAATAGAATGGAAATGCTGAAGGGTCAAACATACATACATCTCGTACACACGTTACCTGATCAGGCTCAGTAGATTTGCATGAACGGTGTAAATGAATCTCCAAAATGTGCAAGCTATCGTTGTTTCAAATAAATTTTTTCACTAGAAAATTGCCTGTCCCTTTTGTCAAAATCATATCGAAATTTTATTTACAAAGTTTTACTGCCTATCGAGACTGGACGGTGGAATAAGATAGAAAGATCATTTACAAAATGTACTATATGACTATGTACCAATGATTTGCTTGGTGACGAATTCCATTATCTTATCGAATGTACATTTTTACCGCAATAAGAAAACAATATTTAAATCAATGTTACCTTAATCGACCAAATATGATTAAATTTCAACGGTTGCTCCAATGTGATGGTAAGCATTAACTGCGGAATTAATGTAAATTTATTACAATAATATTCAAAGAATTTTCATGAACATAATGTCACTACTATTTCTGATATCATTTCAAACCATCGTATACCTTAATCATTAATTTCGTATCTATGTGCAGTTTAATATTAGTTATTACTGTTATATTTATAATCATCATAATGAAATATCTAAGTACATCTTGTAATTTTGCTATTTTGTGACAATTATGTTCCCTCGACATGTCAACTTGATCTCGAGTGTAAATAAAATTCTGTTCTGTTCTGTATATACGATAGGTCAATACACATCTCACAGTGTGCATCGCTGGTACAGCGTGTACCTATTGTAGGTCAATATACATCAGTGGCACAGTGTATACCTGTGACAGGTCAACATACATCCCTGACACAGCGTGTACCTATCACAGGTCAATATGTATCGGTGGCATAGTGTTTACCTATGGTAGGCCAATATACATCAGTGGCACAGTGTACCTGTGACAGGTCAACATACATCTATGACGGCGTGTACCTATCATAGGTCAATATGCATCGGTGGCACAGTGTGTACCTGTGATAGGTCAACATACATCCCTGACACAGTGTGTACATCACATGTCAATATGCATCGGTGGCATAGTGTACCTAAGATAGGTCAATATATATCTTAGTACAGTGTTTCCTATAAGTCAATATATTTCCCTGGCACAGTGTGTACCTATGATTGGTCAATATACATACCTGGCACCGTGTGTACCAATGATAGGTCAATACACTTCGCTGGCATAGTGTGTACCAATGATAGGTCAATACACTTCGCTGGCATAGTGTGTACCAATGATAGGTCAATACACTTCGCTGGCATAGTGTGTACCTATACTATCTATGATGGGTTAATGCACTACATCAAGGATAGTCTGGACATATGAAAATCAATGCAAATACCTGACACAGCATACACCTATGACAGGTCATAAACCGTACTACATGTAATGCATCCTAAATTGCTATTTCGACATTACGGGTGACGTTTCATCGAAAGTCAGTTGTAAGAAACCCTAACACTAACAACATTCATCAATCGATCACTAGATTGTGCCATGTACATTCTAAGTATGACGCTTTTTGGGAAATAATCGTCATCAAACGAGTTTCTCATGACTTCGAAGAATTGTATTGAAATTGATAAAAACATAAATGAAGTAAATAGGACGAGACATACAGTCTAAAGTAATCTTGCTGACAAGGCAAAGTCTAGGCGATTCTAAAGAAATGAGCATACAAAATGAAGATCATCGCATGCAGCGTCTGTAGCTACATGTAAGAAAAGATGGAGTCACCTTTGTCTATACACAAATCGATTTCCAAACAGTACATACATGTAATACTAGTCAAGTGGTAACCGATGGCTCCAGGCCTGCAAGTATTGACATTGTCTCGCGTAATTACATATACAATGTCTTTTTGTTTATCAGGTCTTAATTGGTAAGTTTCAATTTCACACAATGAGAAGGTAAGTCCAAGCCAGTATTTTACTTGTCAAACCACTGTCTATTTTTGCCGAAGTCCTAGATGGTGCTTTTGTGTTCTGACTAACTCCTAGAAGACAATGGAAGAGTATCGTGCTCTTTATACCTCTCAATAACTTACTCTTGATTTTGTCCAGATAGTAATAGAAGTTATACCCAGAGCCTGTATGGACAAAGAATATACGAACAAAGTTTTACTTGAAAGAAAAAACATACAAATGTATTTATTTTTTATTTATATATTTCTATTTTTTGTTATTATAGCGTTCCATAATGCTTAGCATCAAAAGAATGAGATTCTAAGGGCAATATTCAGGATACTGTCTAATGGAAACCAGTACCGTACCACACAAAAAACGTTTACAAAGACACGAGAGATCTGCAGTCACTGTCGAGAAATACAAGACCTCAAACAATAGACAGGGAAATGGTCGTATTGATTCCAACAAAGAACGACGATAAAATATGCAAATCACTTTATCTATACGCACAAAATCGCGTCCCGTCTATTATGGATTTGTTTACGGATAATGTGTTGTGGTAAATTTTCTTCTGCTTTGTGCTGCTGGTGGTTCTCAAATTCGGCGGAACAATTTGTTCAATACCATATCGTTTTATGCAATCAGAACCATGATTGCTCATTTATGAAATTAGATAATATGATACGGAGTTTACCCCGTCATTTATATGCAATTCCCATGTACCACGGAGAAGGCCAATCGGAGATTACAGTAAAC
This sequence comes from Pteria penguin, assembly GCA_035048485.1. Lineage (NCBI taxonomy): Eukaryota > Metazoa > Mollusca > Bivalvia > Pterioida > Pteriidae > Pteria > Pteria penguin. The sequence continues at coordinate 13,728,459 of CM068580.1, forward strand.
GATCCACTCCTGGTACAGAATATGAACAACCAAATCATAAAATAATAAATATGATTTTCTATGTGTCCGAATGGATTAAAACCCGAGATAATTCACGTCATGCATTCCTCATATCTATGGACTAGGAGAATAATCATACAGCATATCAGCGTCCCCCGCTGGGCGAATTAATCAAAACTAGTTTCACCCATACATACATACAATGTCCCGAACAGACGCTGGTCTTAGGATATCCAATAATGTAGCATCTTCTATCCAGAGAACAACCATTTCATAAATTATAACTGTTTTTTTTTTTAATTATTAGCATTCAGTCTTGAGTTGGTACAAGGTCGGGGGAAATACAAATACGATAGACATTGGAGGAAAAATTACATGAAGTATACTCAACAGTATAATACATTCTCTTGCACATACCAATGAAATACTGGATACCACATTTGATTTTTCATGGATACATAATTCATGAAGGATTATAGTTAGCATGCCTATTGTAACCATTTCTGAACAAGCGCGTTGACGAGATCATTTATAACAAAAGTCTCCATCCTATACAATCCTCGTTTTATTTTCATCAGCACAACATAAATATATAACGACTTCCGCGGGGCTTTTTGTTATTTACAATGAATTGCTAAATCACTCAGTGTGAGCAGCTTAGTAATATACACTGCACAAACCCATTTTGTTACCAAGTCACAAATGGTCTGCATCAGAGCTAACGACCATCATATTTTCCTAAAGAAAATTGAAAGAACTGCATGTTAACATTATACACTATCATAACCCAACTGTTCTTGCTATTTGAGAAGAAAAAAGTCGAATTCCTTTAATCTTTGAAGTTACAAATCCCTTGTGGAGAAAATACAAAACAAGAATATGCCTTCGGTGGGCTAAAATTCTGAGATTTTTACGAATTCTTCAAGAATAGTGTAATCGAATATGATTACAACTAAATACTGTGACACCATCATCGATCGTTCGACTATACGAGTAAGCATTTCAGGTAGAACTGCCGCCTATTCATCAACTGATTACCAGTAGTACTAAGTCCCCAGAGAATGGGACACTGTTTCTGACAGTGAGAAGGGTCGCATGATAAAATCATAATCCGGAAATTCTTGTAATCTATTCTAACAAATCGTTATGCTCGCATGGTACCTCGAACGTGCTGCTCGCAGTCCAAGTCGTAATATTTGAAATTATGCTTTAGTGCGAGAACAGCCTATCAAAACAATAATCAAATTAATGGTAGTTGCATACCAGCGAGAAAAAAATTTGACATCCCACATACGCTGATTAGTTTCATATCTGTATGTGATTCAGTAAATCTCTTTTGGGGCTTCTATTTTCATGAAGATCATGTTATGGTAAAACTTATAAAATGGTCATCCATAAATCACTGTATACTGTGTAATGTTCAGAACTTCAACTCACACAAAGATATCTTTAAACAGAGTAAGAAAGTGTACTTTAATGTAAACTAGTTACTCAAATTTCACATCATTAAATGCAAAGACTGTCTTGAGAACACTTATAAGTTCTACTTTACTAATTTCAAAAGAAAACATACCGTTCAAATTTCAAGTGCATATCTTTTATCAAATCAAAAAGGCAGATTTATTACCAGATTTGGACCTACATTCCATATGCTTCAAGCTGGCATTCTTTAGTCCCATTCAAATAGTATGTTGTCATTGATTTCAACTTAAAATGCCAAAGTTTGGAGGGCAGTCTCGCTGTAAATTCCAGAGCGATTATTCGTCATCTAGGGGAAAGCGCGTCACCAAACCCTCTGTATATTCTATCTTAACTCTAGGTTCAAACTAGGTGTAGCTACTTTTCTAGGCTTGAACAATACAGCAGGCGTTGTGACAACCTTTACGAATACCATCGTCATCGGCCTAAAATCTTAAAGAAATCGTAACTGACAGTCACTGATCATTTTATTCTTATCAACCTCTTATTAAAAGGTAGTTCATGTAAATCGCAGCAACAATATTTCTCATAGAATCGCTATGTAAACGTTGTGACTTTTAGTTATTACAATACATATATAGGTCTAGTCTATTACGGGAGACTAATTTGAATTCCCAATTGGTAAAAGCGACAAATTCTATCACAGGATAGTTTAATCTATATGCCTCTTTAAACACCAATTTCACAATATCATAGACTTGGTAATAGCTTTCACCGGAGGTCAAAAGTCACAACAATAGTTTGCATACAGCAGATGGCTATAACATCGATATATATAAATTGCGGTTTTTGTCCGAGCAACTCACGATGTCCACGGGGCACTCAATTACCGGTCATTCTCCGATGTCACTGTGTCGCCAAAATGAAAATACACTATAAATATATGTGGCTTGCGGTACAGATAATCCGGTTTCGAATCCCCGAATGCGCCACTACATACCCCCTATATATATATTTAGTTTGTTGTAATATGTAACAGTTCAACGTAAAATATATATATATATATATATATATATATATATATATATATATATATATATATATATATATATATATATATATATATATATATATATATATATATATATATATATATATATATATATAGTTTTACGTGACGTTCAACTGTTACATGTTACAACAAACTTAAAATATTTTTATTCAACTTGCAGCATGTGGACAGGAATACCCCCTCCCTCTCCCTCTCTCGCTTTTATACTTGTGGACAGTGGAGCAATCTTGCAAGATATTTTGGGAAGGACAATGTCTAACATACTGTTCATAAGATATGATTATTTCTTTTAATACAAACATAAGACTAAACATTTTTCCTTTGTATAATTCTCAATGTCGAACACACCGTTTATGAGATACGAGCTACTTTCAACACAAACATACATGTTGTTATTGGAAGATACTAGTGCTGAGTCTGTGATATATTAATTAAAATCATATAAAATCTGTTAATGATAGTAATGCTTTCCCCGGCGACTTTTTGCTTTTCAGCAACTTAAAAAATAAACAAATATATCTTATAAATAAATTATCATTTTCATCTTCACTACAGCATCGGAAACGCAAAATCAATATTTTCATTTCAATTCACCTCATTTCTGCTTCAGAATCAATTTCTACACTTATAACATCAAAGGAATTTTACTTTAAATATTTAATACAGAAGTACTCGGACGGCTATAAGACCAAGGTGACTGGGGACTACTCGTCAGAGCACAAGTTTCGCAGCAAATAATAACTGTGCCGGTGTCCAGACCTTTCAAACCAAATCACTTCTAAATTTTTACATTGTGACAAGTCATACGAAAATGTTATTTATGTCACCGCAGGATGGCATTATACCTGGGACTTGAAAGTCATAAATGATGTAAAAATTATCTTATGTTTCAAACGAGAATTGTAATGAAGGCGTTTACGATAGTTATTGATTGGTATCCTCTCTTGGGTATAGCATAGTCTTAAGAAGGATATGCAAACCGTGTATTATCAGAAACATCTCCATTTACGGTAATGACATGTCCTCGTGAATTATTGAATCGTTCAAACATCACAGAAACATAAAGAATAATAAAAGTAAGCAGATGGCGAAGTAAGTACTGTTTGATCAGTACAGGATGTTTGAGTACATGCCTACGAATCAGACGACTACAGACCGAGTGAGCAGAGTTTGGGATCGAGAATCAATATCAACAAAGAATTGATGTGGGATGCTGGGCCAGGAGAAGAATTGTCTCCGACTGTTTATCACAGGGTAATAAGCTGCAATCAAAAACCAGAGCCAGTCATGATTACCAATGATCCTTAGTAAAGCTCAGGTCCAAGTCTAGTAATGAGTAACTCGGTGGTCGAATGGGATATAGCCCTGCATTGGATCTCTATCACAGTCTCTTTCTGGTCATGTCTAGATGTGACTCCGATATGGCGCTGCACTGGATCTCATTGTATCACCGTCTCTTTCTTTCAAGTCATGTCTGGGTAAGATCCCGATATGGCGCTTCGCTGGATCTCATTGTATCACAGTCTCTCTCTCATGTCTGGGTGCTGCGCGGATCTCGATCTCTCTCTCCCTCTCTCTGGTTAAATATGGGTGAGATCCCGATTTGGCGCTGCGTTAGATCACACCGTATAACAGTCTCTCTAAGGTCATGTCTGGATACGATCCTCGATATGGCGCCGTCTTGGATTTTATCGTATCACCGTCTCTCTTTCCAGTCAAGTCTGGGTAAGACTCCAATATGGCACTGCCTTGGAGCTCTCTCTCTCTCTCTCTCTCTCTCGTCATGCCTGGGTACGGTCCCCGGTCGGAGGTAAGTGTTCCGATGCTGTACCTGCTGAAGGTCAGTTCTTTACTTATTATTGGCCACCATACAGATGATACACATTGTTATCGCTCTATAGAACTAGTGTATAACAATCAAACAAATCTAGACTTGTAAAACCATTAACCTGTAAGTGGGCATAGATAATTATATTGTTTTGACATGAATATTGTTACAAGTAATCATTTGACGCATGTACATGTAACTCTGTGCAGCAAACATGTACAGTTTGTAAATGAAACAATTTCTGTCTAAACTGATAAGAATGTTCCTTTTTCGATCCAAATTAAGTAATTTATCATTTTCTACATCATACACGATCTATTAGTACGTTGTCATTCATTCAACCAGGTGTGTCCACAGACCAATACTGCATGAGTCATGGACGTCCCTAAAACCCAGGTTTTACAGGCTATCTTTTTGACCTAGACCTGCTTTAAATAATAAGGGTACCAATTCGTCGGCATAGCCCTACAAACTTCGGCTATGCAACATACTCCATGTTGAGCTGTAATGTACGGTATCTATTAATTGTTTTGCATGTTGTAATAAGGGGGGATATTCCGTCACTGCACTGGTCGGTTCTCTACATTTTAAAGTATGTAATTAGGCCTTGGTTTGTAACGCTTTAAACTTCCTAATTACTTGCATTGTAAACTGCACGTGTAATAAATCTTGTGATTACATAGGCGTGGTACTTTCCTGTCTTGATACAAACGATGGCCTAAACGTTAATGGAGATGTGAACATATCAACACTATGCAATGCAGGGTCCGATTTAAAAAAAAAAACCTGATTGATAAGAACTGCTCAAATGAATTGCGTGACGATATATCGTATGTATATACTGAATCCTATTCTTAAAGCATATGGCATCACATTCTGACAGCAAATCATATCGCAACCTCGATATTTTGTTCTGATCATTTACCCGTAAGAAAGATAAACTGCATCAAATGACAATATTTGGCAATCTAAGGAATAATCAGTTCATACACCGCATATATCCAGAATCGTAACATCAGGCTAACGACTTAGGGCGTAGAGAAATGTGACAGAACAGACAACATAGAATTTTAAACAATGAAACGGCAATTGCATTGTGTTATGAATGAAACTTTGTGCAGCCAAACTAAGTAAGGACCACTTTTTGGTGACTTCCCTTTGATATTTTCAGTTAATTTTTTTTCATTCTTTAAAATCGTTCATATTGGACTAAGAAATGCCAATTATACTTAATTTTCTTGTGTACAATAACAAATCATTCTTGTTTCATTTAAAACCACCCTATGACTTAGAATTCAGAGTACATACGCAATATGAGACTTACACGGGAGAATTGGATGGTGATGACAAAACCAAAGTGCATATACACAACTAAGCCACATGCCTAACAAAGACCAGATAATTTTCTGCGATGAATAGTATCAGAGGACTGGGGCCAAAATCCGCTTGAATATGATCGAACGAATGGCCGAACACAACACGGATGATGAAATAACTACCGGGTAGTACAGCTTAGTCAATTTTTTTGTGTATATCATACTTGTATATTTTTATATAATTTATGCATATGCATATTATACAACGCTTGTATATGATACATTTTAATGAAAGTCGATGCAGTATATATATATATATATATATATATATGGTATAATGTCACGAGGCTGTTAAGTGCATCACATGTAATGTGTATTTGTCATAGGAAAAAGTCAGGCCAGGTCAGTATACCTGCTGGAGACATTAATTACTGCCACCAGTCTAAATACCAACACCATGTATCATTCATTTATCACAAAACCAAATGTCACATGTACAAAACCACAAAAAAACCCCTCAAACAATATTAGATAATCTTAACTCGTCCTTCTTCATTTTAATATGTTTGATTTTTATGGAACTTGTTAGAGACTGTGGAGATAAAACCCTAGTGTATAAGGAGATCAGTAACTTTTTACGGAGGTCCGCCATTTGTGAATGACCTTCAAATACTACCATCGAGCTTAATGCTCCCAGATGTGGACGCATTGGACGCACAGATGGAAAGTAAAATAACAGTACTACTTTCGATTCCTTTTTTCGTGTGCTACAGTACAGAACGGAAAACAAAGAATCGGTCTTGGTGTGAACCAGAAAGCTCTTAGTCATCGAGAGGTCATTTGGGCTTGACCAAACTTCATTACAATTCGGAGTCTCATTCCGTGGGTCCAATGATTTAATTAGTTTATAAGATCTATAGGGACGTGTTTGCTTACTCGTTAACATATTGGTGTAATACGGGAACGACGGCTAGGCCAAATGTCAATAACGCCACCTGGTGTCATGATACTGTAATGATCCGATCAAGGCGGATCCAGTTATAAAAAGAACCAAAATTTAACCGAGTAAACAACACACGACATCAATTCATCAGAATATCTTGTAAAATGAAATCGTATAAATTTATGATTGCTATTCGACTTCACTGAATATTATCAAACACTGGTCAATGGGATTCTACAATTTATCGATTTCCCTCTCTCTTTATGGTTCTAAGTAAATGTCAAGTCTTTGTAAACATTTCTTCTATAAAACTACAATAAAACCGAGAACTGATACAAACAAATCCATATATACTTACGTTACCGACATATTTCATTAACAGGGATAACAAATAAATGTCTTTGTTGGCAATGAATCGGTGTTTGTTTACAAAGAATAAACAGACAGTTTTGGTAAGTCAAATACCTTGAAACTTTTAAAATGTTCTTCAATTAAGAAGAGGGGTAAAACAAACAGACACGAGAACTGGTCGGAGTATATTCTGTGTGAGGAGATTGACCCATAACATATAATCCTAGTGTAACTATAATCCAAGAGACCGCATGAATACCAACAAGACTGGAAAACGCAATATCAACCTATTTATACATTTTCATGAATATGCATGGATATAAAATCACGTATTCATGTTTTATACATAGGAAAAATAAAGGTTGTATGTCCAACTAAATCTGTTTATGTATGTTTTCCTAGGATAATATTTGGTTTACACATGTACTCATTGAACACGATTCATTCATGTCATGTGACTGTGTTTGCAATAAATTGAACTTGTTTTCACATTCTTTATATATGTAGTGGACAAAACAAACGTCAAACTCATTCAAAGAGTAGGTTAACTAAAGCAGACAATTTCAAGCATTCTATGACCCTACACAGAAAGTATATCTATTTGAAAAAGACGGTAGATCATTTTCTTTAGGTATCTTTTGACAGGTGTTAAACCTTTCATATACACGTATTTTATACACGTGAAACCGACCCTATGTATACATTGTTCATTTTGTATTAAAATATATGCATATACATTTACATACATGAAAACAGTTTGATGATAAATTCGAATGTCATTTTCAATTAACATGCATTTTACATGGCGACCTGGGACATAGGTGTTATCAACCTATCTAACACCGTGAAAAGCTCTCTCGTGGTGAAAAAGGTCTTTTGAAGAAAGGAAACATTTCCGCCACGTCAAATACATAAATGTAAAACCTTCGGGTGATAACAGTTTAATAGCTTATGTTAAGCATGGAGTTTCTAAGCTGCTATTTTACAGGACGGAACAAAATAGCCTAAATTTGTAAAGACTGTCTAAATGAAAATTTAAATGTTTAATGATGCCACACAAAGCCTTATAGCAGTTGAGAATGATTGAACGGAACAATCTGTTCTCCGTATCGCTATGCCTGGAAAATCACAGACTATTCTGCATGCGGGTAGCGTTTTACTGAAATGAAATGTAACTTTTTATGTGGAAAAAAGATAAGTACAATAAAATAATGGAAAACTGTCTGTTACAAATGTTTCATACAACTGTTCTAAAATAATTTGAAATAAATTTTGCGATCAAATTTAGCAAATGCCTAATGTACCAATAACCGAGACACCCTTGTAATAATAATTTTTACAGTGTTTGGTATAGAGACACTGACATCTGATGATATATAGCAAGGGATAGCAAGGTAACACACACGAGGAAATGTGTTGACGGCATGAGCGATGACCACGATAGATGCAGTATTGATGAGGAAACTGGATACGGTACGAAAGAAATATCAAGGTAACGAAAGTATAATATCGAAAACAAAATACACTGAAAAAGGAATAGGAGAGGGAGATAGAACCCAAGAAACTGAAAAGATACCCAAAATGAACAAATAACACCGCAGAAAGAAAATGCTATACAGATAAAAATATACTGATTGATGGATTAATATTGTTTTACGTCACTCCACGATTATTTCACGTATATGGTGACGGCATCTGCCTGATGCATCACATAGAAATTTATACACTTGCAACACCTGATGCGACACGGGACCTCGGTTTTTACTGTCTCGTCCGAAAGCCAGGACATCGCTGCACCGTTGGGGGAGTCGAACCCGGGCCTCCCGGTCACAAGCCGAGCACCTCATACACTGGGCTACATCTGCATATAACCAAATATAAAGTACAGACACCGTAACCATGTGATGCATGGTACTAATATGTAGGATTGTCACTAGAATGCTAGTAACTGACACATCTTTAACAAAAGCGCTACAGTCATTAGGCATGCACCCGAAACGGTCATTGGACCAATAATATTCAAACCTAAGCCCTACAACCTACGATTTTGCACGACCTTGAAGTTGTTCACCACTAAGTCACACTAGAGTGGCACAAAATTTGGACGTATTAGGCGGATGAGCATCATTATCAAGTCACAAACAAGCGGCCCAGTTGGGCCTATATCGCTCATCTAAGCATAATATGCTCATTCACAAACAACTGACTGCTTAAAAATTCGTAGACACATATATATTCCTGCTTATTGTGTATTTAACAAATGATAAAATACTTGTTTCTCAGCATTGAATAAATTAAGACAATGATACAAAAATACATGATAAAGAATTATGTCAGAATTCTGTTTTACATTTTTGATTTCTTTGGCTGGCCTATACCAGAATCATAAAAAAGATATAAAAGAAATAAAACTTAACTTTGACATTTAGCTTGAAAAGTACCCTTCAAATAGATGTTTTCTAAAAACAAGTTAGCAAATAAATGATTTTAGGCGTACATACATATATTGAATAAATACAGAAAATGACATATAAAATATGTGAAAAGCATGCCAGAACTGACCTATTTAACAAACAATCATAATAAACACAGAAAACAAATTTTTCACATGACAAGTTTTAAAAAACCATAGAAAAAGGAATTCTCAAATAAATATTAGCCAAATAAATGCTTTATTGCTTATTTGTATTAAGTAAATCAATACACACACAAAAATGTGTGGAAATGACTAAATCGAAAAAAAGACGTAAAAACGTCAAAAATTTGATATCAGGATGTAATAGCTAAAAATTCAACCACTGTTTAAGCTAATTAGTGGTTAATATTTGATAAATAATCACTTTAATTTGTTAAGTAAAAGTATAGATATTTGAATTAAATACAGTTTCTGGATACATGTGCTACATATTAATGAACAAACCATTACATTTACATAATGTCATTTCATTTTAATGTCATAGTAACAATTTTTAACCACTGCCTGGTAAGCTTTACAGCTGGTTAAAATTCTCAGCAACTGGACCAAAGAGGGAACCAAACTCAACAACACTTCTCAAGAGTCCTTTCTCGACCACTCTTATACATTGCATTTGATGATCTATGCAACCGGTCTTTAGAATTTAGTCAAAGGGGGGAGGGGGTACCCTCTAGGGTCAGGATCCAGCCTTTGACTGATCTGGCCAAATACAGAAGGTCTTATTGGAGTTCTTAAGTACCTCACCCCATCAAAGTTTCAACAAAATCATTCAATTAATGCTGAAGCAGTCATCTGTCAAAATCATCATTACATGCTAATAGTATCACTCTTTTTAAACTTAAAAAATTGAAAAAATTCCTAGCAATTACTTCTGTATTCCATTTTTCCAATTACATTTATTACAATAAATTCAGTTAAAATATATAAAATCAATGCATTACAAGCAACCAACATGGAGAAAATCTATGGAATTGCATGAAAATGGGCAAAATGACAAACTGCAAAAACCATCAATAAAATTTATTTTATAACAGAACCAAATGCCCCAACCATTTTCATTACACCCGTCTAAATCACTCTGTTTCATTCAATGTGATGATACATATAGCTGGTCAGAAGAAGTTTGCCAAAGGATGATACCACATTGGACCTATGTTGCCATGCCTTGAATCCACCCCCCCCCCCTGACAGATCTGGTGTAAAACAGCGTAGGTGACATTGAGTAATTTATACCTTCCACATTTCATGAAAATCTTTCAATTAGTTTTGAAGCAGAAATGTGTCAAAGCTAATCACTACAAACTATTAGTTCAGATAGTAGCACAGTTGAAGTAAAAAGGAAAACCAAAGCATGGCAAAATTCAATAAGGTCAAACATACGAAGAAAACAACAGTAATATTGATGTACATATTAACTGCATCATGATCCTACACTAATATTTCACATCTTGACTACAAACTCTACTCTCTCCCATTAATTATTCATCAGAGTAATTAAGATAAGTGCCTTAGATATCCGTATTTTGCCATAACTTCTCGATCATGAATGTGCTAAAGTAATGGAAATGGAAAGCGTTTACAAGCGCCATCTGAAGTCAGAAACACACACACTTTAAACAGATCCTGCAATAACAGCAGGCAAATTACGTTAAACCAGGGGTTTACAAATGATTCGACAGGGTTTGAAAGTCAAAAGTCCTTTTTATGAAAAAAATAAGGTCCGAGCAAAATAACTTGGATTGTTGTAAGTTTTGATGCATGTCGGTGCACCGTGTAATCTGGAATCATCATTTCACATGTACGCAAACAATGAAATTTAATAACATATACATATTAAGGAAGCGATATAAAGTATGACTAAGATTGCTTATCGATTTTAAGACCGTAGGTTTCCATTAGACAGTGTTTCTGATGTTGGATTGCGAGTTGTTTATGTATAGTACGGATGTTACGTTACATACGATGCTTAAGTCACGTATCATACAAAAACACCCGGCTTTCGCTTGATAACAGTATCAATACAGTACCCAAATTTAGAAACTGGTCTATTTTGATCAGCAAATGAATCATAACAGTTCAAATTAGGTGTCAACCCAATTTTTCATTTAAATCATTGACAACATTTATTACTACAATTGTTTTAAAATTAAAAATTAAGATCTTTCACACTTCAGTTAAAACAGAAAAGCTTACGTAGGCACATCTGGTTAAAAGTAAATATTCGCTGTACCTAAGTCTTATTAATTTATTCAGTGGTAATTCTTATGTACCATGTCTTTATTCTCAAAGGAAGACCAAGACAGTCATTTTTTAAATTTTACTTAAAACTGATAAAAAAGGCGTGAAAAATCATACATGTATGCCCAAAAATGTGAAGGCGTTTAAAAATGCCTTTTATCTTCCTCGTCTTTTCAAAAAGTTGAAGTATAGTGTCGCTACAAGGCAATAAGGTAGCATCCGATCTATTATAGGTATATATCTATTTTATCTGGTTAGTGAATGTGTTTGTATACCTCGAGGGTTTCATGTTCTCTACACAATCTATTATCATTACTTATATCAGCTTCGTCATATAAACTTTGAAGTTGCATAATGCAAATGCTAATAGTATATCGCATTGTTAACGGTGTTCCGAGCACAATAGTTTGAAGGACCCCCGCAAGGGTTTTGGGACCAAAGGGTGCAGAAAACTATTTATTGATCGTGACTCACAATACATTCTATGTATGAAGTTTGATAAAGTCCAACTGACAACGATTTGAAGAGATAGATGGATAGGTGGATAATGGTACCATCCACATTTTATAGGCCCTATTGAATCTGATACAAAGTCTTCTGTATGCGGAGATACATAAACATAGAATCCGGTAGCCCAAGTTCCATTCATGGCCCACACTGAAGGAATTTAAACTTAAATAGAAGTATTGTATGATGGTTATTGATAAAGTATCAACTAAATCTGTAGAAGACATTATTCATAGTGACAACACAGTACTGGAACCTCCTCAACGAACTCCTCGTTAGTTAAAATATTTTAACAATGATTAGAATATCGCAGCTGGTCAACTAATGTATCATTGTAATCTAGTAATGATATGATATACAGCTTACGTGATTATCCTCATGTTTGCATTTTGTCATGACCTAATCTGAGGGGGGAAATGCAGGTGTAAAATTCACATCGTATGTGTGGCCAGAAATGGAACTTGGACCAGATCGTCTGTAATAAATTAGTCACGTGCATGCAAAGTAAAATATGGAAGGATGACTCACCATTGTTCATGGCCTGAGCCCCGGTCAAAGCGACCAAGGACAACAAGGCCAGCAAAGCGTAAATCTTCATTGCAGCATCAGATCTGTTTACCTGTAAACAAAATCGACAACATCAATATGACTTTTTTTACCGTACCGCGTTCCTGAACCCTCCACCTTGCTGTCAATGGGAATTGACAGTGTTAGTAAGAAAATGATGATAGTGTATGTTAGTATTATATCACAAAAGACCTGTCAAATATTCGCACAATCCACGATTATATAATCCGTTAATCTATCTAATTCAGCGAAATTTATGTTACACAATAAATCCTTTTACAGGGTCGATTTTACCGAGGTCCAAAATCCTCTTGTATGAAAATGATCACGCTGTGAGGAACACTGGGTTAGCATGAAATCAAAACTATACACGGGTCAATCGAGTGTATTGCACTCACTTGTCACGGCTATGGTATTTACCTGCATTAGTTCTTAAAGTGTTATATATATACGTATTTAAGAATTTTACAACGCTTCGTTGTCTACAGTGATGCTAGTGAACAATAAATTCCATCAGTGAGTTGGAATGTACATAAGAATCCATAGACCAAAATATAGGCCAGGTAAAAATCACACAGAGACACCTGGCAAACTTACAGGTAAATCCACCTTTTCAAACATAAGAATCACAAAAACTCACACTCAAGATTGTTCATAATTTCCTAAAACAAATTCCGAGTATTCATAAATGTATAGATTTACTGAATACAAGTTCATTAGAATTTCACTTTACTACATTACACATATTAAACTATCCACACTGTGTAGTGCAGTCATTCAACGACTTCGGGTCCCATGTGATCAGACATTGTATTACTTTATATGAAATCAACCAATGGGATGCGTCGTTACATCGGAAGTATAGCCTTTTAATGTTTGTTCTGTCCCATGTGTCAATTTCAAATACGGGAGATAACACCTAAAGGACAGTGTGGCTACGACAACAATGTCCGAGGGCTGTTTGTTTTATTACAGCGTCGGTGTCTCTGCCCATGTAAAGCATATGGGCGATTAAGGAAAACATATCAACAAGATGTATTTACATGTTTACTTAGTATAATAGATCGGCTGTTCGAAATTTACACAGGACCTTGCCGAGACAGAAGATCATTCTTACCGTGATATTAACTTCTGTTACTACATGGACAATACCAAGATAACCCCACACTACGCTGCTCTCCTTTCTTCACTCATCGGCCTGTAACAAGAAAAATGTAAAGATTTTCATGTATGTATAAAATCTGTTTATGATAAGACATGGGAGTATTATTTCATTTCAATTTACAAATTATTTACTGTCGGAATATACGTGATTTAAAAAAGCCACCGTCACATCTTGATTTTTTTTCACTCACACTGTGACGGCACCTGAATGACGCAGTTGTATCGGTAAGGGATTTTAAGATTGGCATTCACTATATATCACCGCCTCATTCAATCTCTCCGTCATGAGGCCTTTGTAATATTTCTCTTGGTTATTTTAAGTCATTTGAGCACTGTGTTTTTCATCTGTATCATAGCAACAAATCTTTTGCATTGACTATGCCATTGACTATATCATTCATTTTGTCGTTAAGTACGTTTTTTTACTATGCCATTGTTCGTGAACTGCTAATGAAGGATTTAAACAGTCTAGGAAAATACACACGGCATGAATATTAAAGAGTAAATGTGGTTCGAGACCACGACTTTTGGATTACCAACTGAGTTTACTACCTTAACACTTATTCATACTGGGTTTTATGGGGTTTAAGTTGAATAAAACGTCAGCAGAAGCTAAATATAGATATCATGTTTCATACAGATACATTAGCTGAGTACCAAAGGTTGTGTAAAAACGTCAATTCTTAGACACTAGTAGTTACATAGAGGCCAAATTAGACGAAATGTCCAGTTTTGTACGAAAAGAGGTACCTCTTTGATGTATAAAACGAATATTCATACTCCTTCCATTTCAGAAATAAAACCAGATATTTTATCATTTTAAGACTCCTTAATTTACTTATTTTTTTTTTTTTATAAATGCAGGTTGGGGTTGTTTCTTTTTGATTCATGTATTCTTATTTATCGACATTGTCTTTTGGGAAAAAAATCCTACACGTGCCTAACAAGGACTTACAACCAATAACATATGAAATAAATAAAAGACATCAGCTATTTATTAAGGCTTGTCATAAAATTAACATGTGCCTCTCCTTATTACTTGAAATCGCTGAAATTCCAGCATTTAAGAAACCGTACATGTAGGCCTACTTTTATTCTACAGCGTGTAGTTAATACATGTAGAAGAATTACTTCAATAAACAGCCTGTTCATTGCGAGTTATTTCTAAATTCCATAATATTTTTACGACGTTACCGGAGACGACAAAGGAAGAATAGTTTATACTTAATATATCAGTACACACTTCCATGTTTTATGTAAAGAACACCAGTTTACACGCCCCCTTCACAACAGAAGACGACAAGGACGTCCTAAAGTTATGGAATAAAGATATATTGATTTAATACCATGAAATTGTACCCTTAACATGATTCATGCTGGGTACCAAACACTATAGCCATTGTTACCATTCACACCGGAAAAATTTACTCGGCAATTTCGTTTCATCGCAATATACAGAGTAAAGAAAGGTAACTCCCACTGTAAAAACCTGACTAACATTTCAAGTTCAGCATAAATCAGGTAATTCAGAACAGAAACGTACCGATAAAGAAATATACATTCCATGAGTCAGATATTTCAGAATACCTGCATTACAGATATATGGTCCTTAGTGTTTATCTGTCATTCTGTAATTATTGATCACTACTACATTACAACATTCCGTTATGTCCTCGTGTTTGCATTATGTAACATGGTCTTCTATTAGAGCTTTGGTTGCCTCTAATACTGAGACTTTAGAGGAATGTTTGTCGTTTAACTTGAGAAAAGTTTTCATTGATTCTGACTCTAATTAGTTTCTATGTATGGAATGTAAATTTACAGGATACTAAAAGAAGTTTTGCCTGAATATCTATATGGATTTTGTCTTCAGTTTCAGTTTCCATTTATTTTATTCCTTGTATCAAATGTACATTGTCTAATACAAAATACAAATACGCGTATACAATTACATACTGCACCAATACATGAAACATTTAATATATAGAATCGACAGGAATATATAAACATGACATGTATACATGCACACCAGAGCAATCCTTAACTTTGTGAACATATCTGTCATCTAAGTTTGAATAATTCTCAAGCATGGTCGACCAGAATAACATCATTAATTTGATCCCTAAATCAAAACAAAAGTGAGCAGTGTAGTAGATTTGCTGGATTAATGAATAATCTCATGTCGTTACACTTTGATCCATGCAGATAAGATTAAACGAGAATCTACATCTTTTCAAATTTTAATTTGGACGAGGACACTTTAGTTTTAATGATCAAAAGAAATTTTTTTGGTATAGATTTAACTACTAAGGGTCACCAACCATATCAAAGTTCGAGACACATGTACATGTAATTCTAAGTGTAGATAACAGCCATCTGACTTTATCAAATGATGTTCTGTTATTTCTTGTTTTATATAAGGTTTTAGAAAATCAAAGTGCTACCTCAACTCTGACCTCCTAGTGCGACCTTAAATATGCGACCTTAACTCCGACACTCTAGTGCGACCTTAACTGTGCAACCTTAACTCTGACCTCCTAGTTCGACCTTAACCCTGACCTTCTAGTGCGACCTTAACTCTGACCTCCTAGTGCAGCCTTAATTGAGCAACCTTAACTCTGACCTCCTAGTGCGACCTTTAACTCTGACCTGCTGGTGCGACCTTAACTCTGACCTCCTAGAAGACGTCCTTATCCATCATATATGTCCGACAATGAAGACTAATTTCATTTTAAATTGTAATGTAAATAATCTTAGAGTTAGAATGAAGTTTTCAAACCTCATTATTATATAGTGGAAATCTGTGTGAATCGTACGGCTGCTTCGCCTAGTTTACAAAGCTCACACACGCACGCAAGTACACATACACACAGACAAACATTTTCATCTGTATGTACATGATTTATAAGTTGTCTGCTGAGTAAGAGGATTGTACCTCTCATTGTAATCCCTTTTGCTTATGATGAATGTGTGCGAGTGATATTGCGATTTGCCTTGCACCCACAATATAGAGCTCCGTAATACCCTGAATTTTTACCTCCCAATGCATGTTAAAAGTCATCTTACTATAGATTCAGTTAACCGAAAAAATATCCCGAAAATTACAGTACGGATGGGGTTCATAATCTCAAAAAGCATTATTTATCCCAATCTGACAATAATTTTAGACCTGTACAATAACGTTCTAGCACTGCCTCTTGTAAGACTAACAATTGTCGCAATTAGAACAATAGTGAGAAAATAAAACTTTCATTACCCAATATTAATCCAGTGACTCTCATTTCCTATGCCATGTTAGGGGGCAGGCTTGGTGTAGTGGTTAAGCGCTTGGCTTGCGGCGCCGACGATCCGGGTTCGATTCCCGGGTAGCGTCACTATGTTTAAGAGGTTGGTAACCTCCTGCTTCCATGTCGCGATATAACTGAAATATTACACGTCTTCGTAATTTATGTAGTATTTTAAAATCAGATCTTAATCGTGTGAATCTTATTGATAACAGTATTTGTAACCGTGGAAATACTTGTGAAGATGTATTTCATTTTCTATTGCATTGTCCTTTATATACAACTCAACGTAATCATTTGTTTACGAAACGTCAAGGTTATAAACCTCTTACTGTTGTAAAATTACTTTTTGGTGACGAATTACTTAATGAAAAAAGATAATGAAATTATCTCCTTGGCTGTTCAAGATTTCCTTGTAAAAAGCAAACGGTTTGTGTTACTCCTAGTTTATTTTATATCGTATTATGGACGTCTTTCCCTCATCCTCAGTCTCTTCATTCTTTTTCTTTTGTTTTTTCCCGTTCAATTTTAATTTCTTCTTGCATTTTGTTCTTATAAGCTAAATTTTGTGCATGCATTTGAATCAATTTAGACATGTAGATTCAATTATCAACATAAGTTAGTTTATAATCAACTTGAATTTTACATATAATGTTACCTACTATTTGTAATACAATTACCTTTTCATTCTAACTAATGATGCTATGTCGCCATCATTACAAAATTTGTATATACATGTATATATATTGTAAGGAAAGGGCTCAAATAATGTTGTTATAACTTTTGCCCGATCCCATTTCACTTTATGAAATAAAATATTCAAATCAATCAACTGAAATATTGTTGAAAGCGACGTAAAACACCAATCAACGAACCAACAACCTATGCCATGTTACATATGATAAGGTAAGGATAAATGCGACCTGCTCATACAATATGTAAAAAGTACCATATCAAGACTGAAAGTGATGACTTAGGAAGAAGTATCCTAATGAAATAGTCATAACTATGGAAAGCCGGTGCGCAATGAAATTGCTATTTGCTTCTTGCAAATTGCAAATTGTGTTTTTGTCAATAATAAAATTGCTTTTTGTTTTGTACCGTTAACGGTTTGTACCACTAATATGAATGCTTGTGACGCCAAAAGATAAACTGAAGTCGAGCGTTGTGCAGAGTTCAATATGTCCGAAACGACGAAACGCACGAAATGTTTAAAGGAAACATAGGAAAGCTTTTTGATAAGAGAACGGCTCTTAAATCTCGATAGTGATTACATCAAGTAGACCTACACTGCTCGCCTGTGCATAGGCAGATCTAGAATAAAAAGGGGTGATATCTACTTGCAATGCTCTGCCTGAACCTAGCCAAAATTACCTTTTTGGGGCATAATTTTAGATCAAAGGAGTTGCAACCCCGCATCCCCTGCTTACTACAGGTTTATCGCCGTTTGGTTTTTGTTTTTCATTAAACGGGCAGGCGGAGCTAACTGAACAATGGCTAGTACTGGATTTCTTTTCACTGGGATGAATTCTATTGTCTTAATATGGAAATGAATTGAGTCATATTAGAGTATACAATAATAGATTATCTATTTTGGAAAAGAAGCCATAACAAGATTTCAAGACCACGCCTATTTTCCACTCCCAAGGGCTGGGCTTAGGTTCAAAATTACACATGCCCTAGATCATATAGGGAATACAACAATTTTCATTCTGTAAGCCAGATCCTTGCACTGAACAAAATCAACTTTACTTCAAGAGATTTGTGACCTTATAATTTTCTGTTGTATATTATAAAAATGGACTCTACGCCTACAATAAGGCGACAGACACGTCACAAAATGGGTGTGGGATTTGGGGTTAGGATTCGCCCTCTCCCCTCCTTTACGTCTCTTCCCCAACCCCTTTTCTCCGCCCTTGATGAATGTCGTGCGCTTCACACCCGCAATTTTCCCTCCGGAGAAGTCAAGTATACGTACGATTATCGGATAATAATAGTATGTCGCGTCTCTCTCTATTTCCCTCCACCACCACCACCCCATTGCTGTTTAAGAGGGGAGGGGGCGAACGTCCCCTTCAGCGCCCCCCCCCCACCCCGAATCCGTCACTGGAGAAATATTAGCAAATGAAAGTTTTACTTACTGCGGAACTATATAATTACCAAGTAAGAAAAAATAGCAAAAAGACAATTTTCAATTTGCAAAAAAAAAAAAACAATTAGCAAAAAGCAGTCAGCAAAAAAGCAACCAGCAATTGGTAAAAAGCAATTAGTAAAACAGCCATTTGTGGTTTCAGAGCACATTTTTTTCACCCATAAGATGCCAACTTCCGATCTACGAAAGCGGAGTAGGGGTCTATCCGCCGCAGGTAGGAAGTCTGGCAAAATTACTACCCAAAATTTAAATCAATACCATAAGCAATTGACAAACAGCAATTAGCAATTTCAATGCGCACAGGCTTTCCATACATAACAAAAACGGAAAGAACATACTTAACTTACGTAATTACAAAACAATGTGCATACTGCATGCAAATCCGTATTGAACCAAGGAAGATAACTCTAACATTACTGAACCATCTCCCAGTATCTTATTATTTTAATTTACCCCAGAAGTAAAACACCGAGAGTAAATTCAATAGTCAATTAGTCAGACCGCCTTACATGTTCAGCGGTTCCATGAATTCGGTCAAACGGCAAATTATGTAATACCACAGATCGTCCAGACTATCGTTTACATGTATCAGATTTGTAGAACTTCTATGTAATATTAATAATCACCACTTATCATGCACAGTAAAACAATGCCCAGCTATCATAACAACTGAATTCTCTCCCAGTGCTCCTACTCCGGCAGTGTAATTCAATCATTCGCTATTGACGTTTGAAAATCAACGAATGTTTCAATGATACTATAATTAAACAACATGCAGCATTTACACCGTCGTTAGATGTAATCAATAATTCAGACTGCACTCACCTTACAAATCACGCATAGGGTCACTGAGGGTACACAACCGGTACAGTCGCTATACACAGGGCAAAGTAGTCACATCTGTAAAAGATGTGCCGCATTATGTTATTCTATCATTCATTAATATAGTTAGTATAAATGTGATACATCATTAATACGTCTTGGTAACACCAGGGACGTATATCTAAATGTACGTCCCTGGTAACACGTACAAGCAGACTTTTGCAAGGATGGTTACCTGGTTCAATCTACCAATGTCGTAGATGTATATTTTTATGTCCCCGGATTGATATATCGTGCGCATATTATTTTGTCCCGCCTGTCAGTCTGTTTGTCTGTCTGTTGTCAACTTTAACATTGGCCGTGATTTTTGAATCGTGGGGGATAGAGACTTCATATTCCACATGCGTACTCAACTAACGAAGCCCTTTCAAGTGACACCAAAGTCGATGACCTTTGACCTTTACAATGACCTTCACGCTAAAAATAACTTTTCTGACTTTGCTGCCGCCGAGGGCATAGTGTTTTACAAACACCTCTTGTTTTTTTTAAATCTAATTTACGTACAAAGCCTCATATATTAATAAAATGTATTTATATTTATTGGACTCTATATATTTGTGTGTTTAGACACGTGAAAGCCAGTGAAATCATAGAGTGTACATGTGTACCTCCACCAATCTATTCTTTATTTTAACTGTGAGATAGTTTCAATACATGTATTTCTCATAGTTGTGGATAACCACTCGCCAATGCGAGTAAAATTTGTTGTGGGCGATTAGGTATTGCAAATCTAGTAGTCCACATTGGGAGTGGCTTCTTTTCTGTTCTGAACTGTCAATTGACATTGGTGTTCATGTACTGACAACTGTCATTAGTGTACATATACTTTCAACTGTCTTTTGTGTACATGTACTGTCAATTTTAACCATTTTAAGCATTTCTAACATTCATTCTCGCTTAGGCTCTAATTAATACACGACGGAGTTTGAAACAACATTTATGCCTTTTACTGTCTTTTCAGAACATAGACTTTGGTAATTCGTGAGTTTACATTGTAGAGAAAATAAAATACTTGTGTGTAAAGACTCATACACGAGTCTTGCACATTTTTCCAGCGCTTATTCCTAAAGTGACTTCTCTTTCACTGTAAACATGTTGCGATTTATTGATGAAGGGACCACCGGGCACCCCCCCCCCCCCCCAAAGTGGTTGGTTGGTTGGTTGGTTGATTGGTTTTATTACGTCGCTTTCAACAATATTTCAGTTATATCGCGACATGGAAGCACAAAAAAAGTGCTGACCAAAATTATGACATATATGTTACTAAAATAAAATACATTTGTTACTGAGATTAGAGAATTAATAGTATTAACTTTTTTCTTTGTATTTTTATTTTAAATTTTTCAAAATGTGGATCCGTGAACTTTTAAAAGTTTGGGGCCGACATGGCCCCTCAAGTCCCAAATATTAACCACAACGCTGTTTCGTGTAGAATTACGTACGTGGTTACAATATCATGACCTAAAACATCGATTCTAAAACACAAAAGTATAGATACATGAACTCTGCAGATAAATGCAGATTTTCCATACCAAGTTCATGGTGGCACTTCTATGTACCTCACATTTGTTAGTTCAGTGAAGGAAATTTATCATTTTTCATTGACATTGGACAAAGAATATGTTAATATGGCAAAAGATTACTAGATTTTACGAACTAAACAACTTTTCGTCGACATATATTTCTTTAACCTTGTAATCATCTATTAGGATGCGCTATTGTAAGAACATTTATCACCAACTACAAGAAAGTTTTGTAATTATGTAAATGTCAGTAATGTTCATATACAGTTGTGCCCACAATGAATTATCCCTCCATAGTAGCATCTTTCTACAAGAGACACCTCTGGATTATAAGACACTACCCGGTGATAAGATACTTGGAGTTTATTTTTACAGTTGCGGTTAATTTTGATAAAAGGAACTGAGGCATACATATGAGATGTCACTGAGCGTGCCATATTTATTTAAGCTTTGCTCAGGCTTTGGGGTTATCTCTCTTAATGACACTGATGTGTAAGTAGCAGAAAAATAAGCACCATCGTGAGGCAGGGATGGTGAAATCCATCGTGAGGCAGGGATGGTGAAATCCATCGTGAGGCAGGGATGGTGAAATCCACGTTGACTGCAACACTATTTTCACCATTATTCTGCGACTCTAGAAATTTTTGAATCTCTCGATATAGGTAGGGATAAGCACATTTAAATTTCCGTCTCCTATCAATATTCAGGGGAAAATCTGCCCGAATGTGAAAAAGCTTATTCTTCTGGTTACTTGATTTGTCATATCCGAACAGTTACCTATGTAACATACCCAACAGTTCCTCTACCAAACACATCCGACAGTTATCCTATGTAACATATCCGACAGTCACTCTACGAAACAAATCCGACAGTTATCCTATGTAACATATCCGACAGTTACTCTACGAAACACATCCGACAGTTCATCTACCAAACACATCCGACAATAACTCTATGAAACACATCCGACAGTTACTCTACGAAACATATCCGACAGTTCCTCTACCAAATACATCCGACAGTTACTTTATGAAACATATCCGACAGTTACTCTACGAAACACATCTGACAGTTCCTCTACCAAATACATCCGACATTTACTCTATGAAACATATCCGACAGTTACTCTACGAAAAACATCCGACAGCTCATCTACCAAACACATCCGACAGTTACTCTATGAAACATATCTGACAGTTACCCTATGTAATATATCCGACAGCTCCTCTACTCTTCGAAATATATTCAAGTTACCCTACGTAATATATATGTCTCCGACACTTACTCTACGTCACATGTCCGGCAGTTTCTCTATGTAACATATCCGACAGTTACTCTATGTAACATATCCGACAGTTAGTCTACGTCACAAATCCGACAGTTACTCTTTGTTACATATCCGACAGTTACTCTATGTAACATATCCGACAGTTACTCTACGGCACATATCCGACATTTACTCTATGTAACATATCCGACAGTTACTCTACGTCACATATCCGACAGTTACTCTATGTAGCATATCCGACAGTTACTCTATGTAACATATCCGACAGTTACTCTACGTCACATATCCGACAGTTACTCTATGTAACATATCCGACAGTTACTCTACGTCACATATCCGACAGTCACTCTAGGTAACAATGTCGTTTATACCAAAGTTATATAATATCAGCATATATATATATTATAACAGCAGAGGCCAATGCTCCGTTATGTTCGCATTCTTTAACTATTTACAATGTATTGTCATATTGTATCACTAGAATAGGCGTTCAAGTGAACACGTGTCTTTTTGGGGACTTTTTGTATTGTCGCAACACAATCCAAAACAGCTATTCTTAGCAAAGAGGTCACTGTCAAGGTCACAAGGTCATCGACCTTGGTTTCATTTGAAATGGCTTCATTTTTTCTATCGACATCACAAGCATAGATTTATAATCAAACCGCTTGACACAGATACCTTCACAGTAACGAAACTATCAGTATGAACTAAAATATAAAAATGTAATCTGTTAATGTTAAAAAGTTTGACTACTAGACAATCCTTAAAATAGGTCAATCTTCTTGGTCAAGGTCATAAGTCAAAGTCACAAGTCCTTGTCATAAGGAATATAAAAATAAATATCAAAGCCCTATCACCTGCCATTCGAAAAATTATGGCCGAGGTTAAATTTTTAAAGTAGGTCAAACTCCAAGGTCATGGTCACAAGGTAAAAAAATGTGTCGACAGAAAAGTATAATATTGTCATAAGAAATACACATGTGAAATATGAAAGCCATATCATTTGTCATTGGAAAATTATGTCCTATGTTAATTTTTTAAGTAGGTCAAACTTTAAGGTCACGGTTACAACGTCAAAAATTCTGGTGTCAACAAAAAGGCCTTGTCACAAGAAATACACATGTGAGATATCAAAGCCCTATCACTTTCCATTCAAAAGTTATGGCCCAAGTTGAATTTATTGAAAAGGCCAAAATCCATGGTCAAGGTCATAAGATTAAAAATTTTGAATCCAACTAAAATGTCTTTCTTTTATTTGTTAGTCCTTGCAAGTTTTGTCAACTTACCTTATTAAAGATATAGCCAATAATGTGAAAGTGTGACTACCGGACAAAGGGACGTCGCACAAAGTGATCCCCATGTACCGCTATGCTTCGCAAGCGACACAATAAAACGGTATTTAATTTGAAGAAATGATTCGTATCTAGATATACGCGTGCCATTTCTTAACTTTTAACAGTGAATGATTAAAGTTAGGAAATAACACGTAATAATGAACATACCTTTCCTAAGACTTGACGCAATGCTGGTTGTTTACAGGAATTTATCCTTCATATCCGAAACTTTCACTTCTCGCACAAATCAAATTACCTTTAGTGTATATTCGTTAAATTAAATGCTAATATATTTATTGAATAAGCTAGGGATCGTGTTGTCAAGGAGTACAGGATGACGCAACAAGCCCCTGGTCGACGTGATGGAGAACATGTGGGATGACGAAACATCAATGAAAAGACTGGAGACATATGGTGTCATATTGTGTACCTGTCTCAGGTGTGAAATATCAGGGAATAGTGTTAGCGTATTGAACAGATGAACTGGATATGGTCAAATTGTATGATTGATCACTGTACATCCAATTTACTTATATCCGCTACTCATGACATACCTCAGAAAGATACAGCAACATACAAAATACGTACACAATATTGGACATTACACTTTACCTGAACATCAATATATACTAGCACCTATATCATGATGCACTGTTCTTACATTTTCTACATTTTTTTACTAATTTAAAATAATTTACCTATACAAAACACAAAATGTCATGTGAATTTTAAGATGATGAGGACATGTATACGTTCTGTGTGAACATTGTGTTATATAAGCTCCATATTATCAACCTTAACATACTACTTAGCCAACTAAAACTTACAATTAGTACAGAATCTTCTTTTTACCTAGACATACCTACATTAAATATCGATTATCAGTCTACCACAACCGATTGTAATATATCCTTTACTTCAGTCTCACAAGAGATTTTGATTAAGGATTTTTCTTGTTATCTTTCCATGGTCAAGATTTAAGATATTTTTCGTGCAGCTGCTGATCTATTCAAAGCAAATCATAACCATTAAAACCTTCTGATATATGAAGAACAAAGTCTCTGTTAATTAGGTCTTATATGACACTAAAACAAATATCATCGATGTCAATTACAGTATCTATAGTTTCAATGTAAATAAATGATCGTTAAAAACTCCAAACTACCCGGCCTCAAAAATGTTTTGTATTACGTTCCTTGACAAGACGAGAATTACTTTACAACAATCGACTTTCTTACCCAACATGCAACGCGGCACCCAAATGAATCATCATCTCCTGAGGGAACTATTTTTCTGACAATAGCAATCATATTCTGCGTTAATACGCTGGCAGTCCACGGACAACTATTGATTCAGAAATTGTTGCTGTAAATACCATGCTTCAGATACAATAACCCAGCCATGATATATAAAACACCTCGGTTTCCAAATGCCATGCAATGTACACACGCAACTGATCTGTAGCATTTTCTAATATGATATCATTTTGTTGTAAATTGACTTTGTATTTGCGTGGAAATCGATTGCAGAATTCTTCGATGTTCGCCGTATAGACTTTACGTCAACTACTTTCAGGTGCTGGCTTTATGATATTAGAACAGGGATTATACATGAAAGATTAAATTACAATTAGCATTGATATCAAGGAAACACAAAGCTACAAGATAGCAGAAAAAGATCGATAACTGCGTTTTAAATGAATCACAACTTAAACAGCGAACTCAGAATCAATAAGTTGAGCAATGAATTCGCAATATGAGCCCTTAATTCAGCTATTCAAGGTGTCACTTCCTGGGTTCTTTGTAGAATTGTCCATCACCGTATGACAGGATACGTAAGTTGTGCTCTTTTCTATGCCCATGACGAATTTGTTTCATGTAGTTTTAATAAAAAATAATAAGAGTACCTAGTAGCTTATAACGTATAGTAATTATAGAGAACATGTATTATTACTGACAATTAATGCATGCTTAATTCATTTTCTATAGAATTGCAAATGTGCTAGTGGGATATACAATGTAGTTATTTCACATTCGTTGACAATAAGAAACATTGCTATTATAACATCCATGATCATTTATAACGAAAATAACAAAAGTATTTTTTAATTTGTTTTTAATGTTTAGAGGCCACGTTCGGTTTTACGCTTGTAGAATATTGTATCAAAATACATGCATCTGCACATAAATATCTACAAGTTTTGACGCTCAAAAGAAAAAAACAGATCTATAAATAGCACAAAGTTTGAGACATATATGAATCTACATGAAACCACCAAGAAAACGATACTAAATATCCTTAACTAAAGTGAAACAATTCATCTTAACGAAATAATGGAGGAATTGCATCACTTCTTTTCCCTGCTCCGATCCATTAAACAATTATCTGATTACATGTTGATAACTGCTTGTATATTACAAAGAAATATTTGTACTTTCCCTGCGCTGTAAACAAGGCGACTGTTGTAGAATTTCATGTTTTGTAAAATATTCCATGTTGTCATTTAGAATCAAATGTATTCATTTTAATGTTGAAAATATGTGTTGAATATGCAAGAACTTCATGTTAACCGCGTGAAGATGGGGCATTATAGCATTAAATAACGCGTCTACTTTACCTAAAAACAAATGACAGAAAAACTTGAGGAAAAGAGAAAGTAAAAATAAAGCATATAATCATAATTGACATCTTTCATCCATGCGCATCAAACTATATATAATATTATGAAGGAATGTAAAACTTACTTTTACTCATCATGCTAAGCTGTCATCACTTTGAGGATACATCCCATAAATATGTGATACTGAAGAAACGATAGTTAAGTATCTACTCAATTCTACATATAATCCAAACAATCTCCAAGAACGGTAACAGAAAGAACATGATAAAAGGCCACGAGGATGAGTGACGCCAAGTAACACGAATAATTTGATATTGGCAATGTATAATACTGAAGGCCGTTAATAATTCATGAAAATATGTCCAGTAGTATGCACATCAGAGAGGCCGTAATCTGTAAGCCATACTGAATCAATACACCATATAACACGACCCGGGGCAAGAGTGAGTGTTCAGGTGACTAGCCCAAAACGTCTTTTGGCACCCCTGTTGGTAGAGCCTAGCCATTGATTGATATCTGCTTGCTGTTACACGCCACTATCGAGGATATTGCATCAGAATGGTGGTGATATTAGCTGTACTGGGTTCAAATCTGATCTATGTGCCGCCCACCCTCGTTGTAAACTCCTCAGAAACAATCACGTACCCGACGAAACTACTAGATGTACATTCCACATAATCATATATTGCATATGGCAAAGTCTCGTTCGAACTTGCAACATTCTAAATAAGAACTTTACACAGTCATGATGATTTATATGGCATAAGGGGTGTATACTGCTCTGCTCTATCTTAAAGCCTAGTTTATTGGCACTAAAAGATTTAGCATTTTGAACAAGTTACGAGTAGGTACTTTGGTGCAATTGAGAGGAACGTGTTAACTACTCAATAAATCTGGTAAAGCAGCAGCATGGTACTACATGAGCTCTAGCGTGACCAATGATCTTTGCATCATTCCACAAAATGGCTCACTCAACATCAAAGCCGGCACAATATGTGAGAAGTGTTGGATTCGACAGAAATAAACAAGCAATTCGTTCAAGGGTAATAATTTTACTGGATTAGCAATTACAAGATTTTTTTCTTTACTACCTTTCTTAATTAAAATCCATAAAATGCAATGATTAGTTAATTAGTTCGTGGAAAGTTTACACTGAATGTCAGGATAACTTTTTCCATAACATTAACTTTAATAAACATAGCAATACATCTTTAGATTTCAATATTAGACTAAAATAAATCTTTACAAAATTGCTACTTCTATAAGATTAAATATTTATAAGTTGTATAATCAAATTTTATATTCATTTTTATTTTATTGAACACCTTTCAGTAATTTTTATAAATATATATATATATATATATAGAGAGAGAGAGAGAGAGAGAGAGAGAGAGAGAGAGAAGAAAAGCTATCCCGCTATACCAAAGCATCTACAAGCTTTTTCGAACTTTTCTGATGAAATTTATACTGAGAGATCAATGGGTTTCTAACAACAATCCTTCCCACCTGGAACCTAGCACCGCACCGAGTGTAACAATGACCTTCACACAGAACCCAGCACCACCCCGAGTTCTACCTATTATCCTTCACATACTGTGTCAAATACTGAAACTTATTAAGAGAAATTATTTTGCAAACAAATTCATCATTTATTTATAATCTGAAAATGAAAATGTTCTCCCCGAATTTTAAAAATTGGCTCATAACAAAAAAGTGAGTCATCCACTGTGTTCTAGGAAACAAAGGAATCGAAAAGGACCCGTGGCATTGACACACGAGAACAATAGAAAAGTGATTCATCCGACAGAAACCAGATCTTCATTCAGCTGCATATGGTCATAAAGCATCCTCAGTATTCTGGGACGATTCCGACCTGAATGACGACAGAATACTTCAAACCAATTTGTGTAAATTGAATTCCATTTAGAAGAATATGCTTCTTGTCAACATCGTTTTTTCATATCTTTCAATTTTAAGTTCTGTTATCAAATGAGAAGATGGCTATATAATATGAACATGTATCTGAAATTCGTGAATATACTTTTTTTTAGAATTATTTTCAATTAGAATTATTTTTCAAGGATACTAACACCATAAAAGTGTGAACGCGTACGATTGACATCAGCTTTTTAGTGACCAATCGAATGCCGGAAACCCGCGGCAACAAACAGAGAGAGGTTATTGTCAGAGTAACATCGAAATGATTCATGGTTTAATACACTTGTTTTATTCTTAATAACAAAGCTTACAGTTCAATCTAGTCAAGTTCTCATCTAGTAAATGAATGTTTGAACTTGATGCTATCTACGCTGCGTAATCAAATTACCAGGAAGGCAGAAAAAATCTCGTGTCAATACGCTATAAACCTTAGGCTTAAAGATCACAAAAAATCAATATCCAAACGGCAGAGAAAACAATTTGAAATCCCTCAAGAGAGAACTGCTAAGTGAGGTTCATCATTCCCAAGATAAAAAGACAGCCCAGGGGACGGAGACAGATAATACATTGTATACCGATGCATGTTTAATTAGTTGACTACTATGTTTCATTCGATGACATGATATTTCGTTATGTACACCCCAATCACACCCAATTTTATTTCAAAAAGGTCTTTAAACACCCCCTCCTCCTACTGAAAATATAAAAAAATTTATTCCCCTCCGTTTTCCAATAATTGTATGGGCCTTCTCCGCCATGTAAATTTTTACGGTCATAATGTCTGGGGACAGTTCAGTGCAAGTCGAACACAATTCACGTTCGCTCTGTTCCTTCGTATTTTATTGGTTTCACAGCCATTTCAGTAGCCTGCCATTTGAAATCCAATCCAAAAATTACCATGAAAAAAAAAACAGCTTAAATCCAACACTGAAAGATTCAAGTCATTTTGATGATTGCATCACTTGACTTTCTGCATTCTTATCAGAAAAATTCTTTATACTTGACAGTAAAACAAGACCAGCAAAAAATACGGTTAACTGAACATGTGCTACCTTAAAACTTAGAAAACATCATACACCTATGTATTTGACAAAGTGTGTATTCAATACCGTAAGCTTTATAAGAACCAAAAAAAAACCCCAAAACAAAAACAAAAAACCAAAAAAACAAAAAAAACAAAAAAAAACAAAAAAAAAAAACAAAACAAAATTTTTTGAATCATTTTTAATTAGGAATTAGGAACCACAGAAGTTATGTTGTTTGAGTAATATTTTCATGGAATTTTTAATTAGCTTGGACTTCATATTTGTAAGATAATATTCTTATGTTACTGCAATGTATATAATGTAGAGAAAAAAGTATGACTCCGGCGTTCAGTAGAGTAGCCTCTTAAATAATACAGTCTAGTAGCCGTCCCCCGACAATATGGCCGTCAATACATTTACACGCCAGGGATGGGCACAGTGTTGAATTTAGTTATCATTTTGTCCAATAAACAGTGGTAGTTACTGATAAAATCATTTTATCACAACAAAAGACGGAACCAAAAGTCAACTAAAGCCATGATGCCAGTAAGTCTGAGGAATGTACAATCATATAGGTGGGAACAAGGATTCTTTTGTTTGACAAAATGAAAAACGAAGAAAGCTGTATTTTTCGCCGATCAGTTTTAGTTATAACCCCTGATAAGATATCTCACAACTTTAGATACACAGTATACATCGCATACCATGCTGAAGGAATAAACCTTGCAAGTATATTGTTTCAGTATGCAAAACAATACCTTAATAAAAGTCGAAGTAAAACTTAATGCAGAGCAAAATTCATAACGCAAAAACAGAATACAAAAAGTCAACATGTAATATGTTTCATACCATTTTTATCTCTCACAGAAGTTGCAAACAAAACAAATGTCAGTGTCAGAAAGGCCACTTCAGAACAGATCAGGCGAATGCTGCAAGTACAATTTTACATAGAAATACCAAATGTACTCTAGACTTTTGCATATAATGTTGCAAACTTATTCATTGATTTGCAATCGCTTATAGTGGTTGATTTACCTACGTCTGTGTGTGTGTGAAATTCGAGCATGTTTAGCTTCTTTTTTAAATCTTTACCTGCTCCATCATATTTGTTTACATGTCATTATTTATTTAGCAAGATTTAAATAGATCAAAAACCAAACCATCACCATTCAGTGAATACAGTTTAAGTTCACGTGATTGTGATCGTTTATTCTTAATCCTCATCTTGCTACACCTATACGGAGTAGATATTGATTAAACCAATCATTGTCTGAAACTGATGGACACTTATTTCAACGATAGCTGATATAAATGACGGTCACAGACTGAATTATCAACGTTACCTGGTATCACTGATGGCCACAAACTGAATTAACAACGTTACCTGGTATCACTGATGGCCACAGACTAAATTATCAGGAATGTAATTTGTACTTGAAAACTATCACTTCAATAAAAATCATTACTTTATTAATTATTATCTTGAAACATAAATATAAATGTGTAAGAATATACTTTATACTTACTCAGTAATAAATATGACCAAGACACTTTCACGAATAAAACTTCCCTATAATCAATTCGTTATGTTCCTAGAATCAAACGTAGTTAAAACACAAGTTGTTATCGAATCATATTCGAGAAAAAGCAATGTAGCAATAATTCCATCAAAGAAGATGTGACAGGAAGATATTCTGGCATTTGTATATCACTGTAGCAGTCAAACTAGATCCGGACATAGCGCCAGTGTGAGATAAACCGGTGCGAGACATTGGCCAGATGCGATACTGTCTCGGAGATATACAGATTGCTACAGCACTAAGCAAGGAGAGGGAAAGTGTAATTAATGCAATATACACCTGCTCTGACACGTACGTTTTAATTTAGGTTTGATTGAGTTAAGTTTGTTTTCATGTTCATTGTTGTATGTTTCATGTTTGTCGCCAACTCTTTAATATAGAAATGCCAATACAACGACTTGAAAGATAAACAACTGATTAGATCTGTTTAGAATTTTTACTTCTCAATTCACAGTGTGAATCCAATAAATGCTTAACATACATAAAAGAGAAATTTTAAGAAGAGCACTATCCATCTCTAGTATATCAGTCGTAATAAGTGCCAAATTTTAGGCGCGTGCCTCATCACAGATCGATTGTAGTAGGCCACTCCACCTTCCAATCGTTACAGATTTCAGCTACAATTACTCGCTATCAGAGCTCATCATGAACACGTTCAAATCCTGTTACTTACGCTCTATCAACTTCTAGACAAATTCAAAAGAAAACAAAGTTTTATGGATGATAACTAAGTCTTGTATAATCACCATTTAATAATATTTGTAATTACCAGAACATGTGCCAAATGCCAAGGGTAACCAAAAATTTAACAAGATAGCAAGAAACAAATCTTTTTCCTCATCCATCCAGTTAAAAGGCATTCTGACATATATGCAGGTCCTTTTAGCATTTTGTAGACTGGCTACAGGAAGATTTTGTTTTATTCGTAAGAATCATTATCAACAATTATTTCACAAAGCCGTCTTCATGTTTATTAATTTTGGTTAAACTATTATTGAATAAATTTAGCAATTTTATGAAATGAAAGTACATCAGAACGGTCTAGCTTCTCTGTGCTTGTATATCCGCAGATCAGACTATGTTTCGGATAAAGCTTTCAGAAATAATAACACAGACGGTATCTCTTAAGCGGGGTTACCACCGGACAATGATGTTAACAAATATACTATGGATGACTGGACATTTAACTGGCCCTTTTGCAATGTTTATTCCTATGAAATTCTTGATATTACATGTACTTTAACGTGTAACAAGACTGGGAATATTATGAATCAACAAAGTTTCTCGATGACACTACATCCATCGTTTTGCATATTTTTTCACTCGACGTAATGCTACACAGAATCGACACGTTTTCGGTCGACCCCCAATTTTTCTCTTAATAATGACTTAACTGAGACCTATAAGTATAATACAATTTTTGTCCACTAACACCTATTTTCAACAGACACTTGTTTCAAGAAATTCTGAATCTTTCATGTAAAATTTTAACTCATATTAATCATAAGCAAATTATTCTACATAGCTTAATTAGTACTAAAACTTTAACCCCGCGATATCCGAAAATCTCATACATGTATAGAGAAAATTGTACATAAACTGTCATTATTATCAATGAGTAACAACTTTACAGATGTTTGAAGTATTTATGTAAATTATTTACATGTGGTAGTAGCTCTGGTCCTTTGGTATATAGATGACCACCACCCCACCCCCACCCCCTTACTTTCCAAACACACACACACACACACACACACAAAGATAACCTGTAAATGCTTAAATGTTCGATTCATTTATATATACATGTACATTTATTGAAATCCATATACATGTACATTTATTGAAATCCACTCGCAGTTTCTACGGGAAATAACAAATTGATCTGAAACACTCATTTTCGTTTTATGCATTCCTTCATTTCGTCATCTAGCTATACAACACTCGACCACTAATGACAAAATATAAAACGTGCCACATTACTGTGTCAGTC
This sequence comes from Pteria penguin, assembly GCA_035048485.1. Taxonomy (NCBI): domain Eukaryota; kingdom Metazoa; phylum Mollusca; class Bivalvia; order Pterioida; family Pteriidae; genus Pteria; species Pteria penguin. The sequence goes on from CM068580.1 coordinate 13,761,956, forward strand.
AAAACATACTTTATTTCTTGAACATTATTCAACCCAGAATTTATAAGACAGAGAACCAGGTTGGTTCATTACTTGGGCGAATGACATCGCCCTAGTCCATCCTCCACAATTTCTCAATATTCATTATTTTGAGAAATGGGATTTACTTCAGTTGCAAAAAAAAAAAAAAAGAAAAGAAAAAAAAAACCCCATAAATCTGCAAAAACAATTTCGCAGTTTGCCCTCTCGTGGAAATGAAGCATGCTTCTAGAGTGTTGATGAGGGAATATAATGCTGTCAGAGCAGCTTAATGAATCTAGAAGACCAAGAGTATAGCATGTATACAACGAAGAGGTGTGTTTCGGTGATTTGCGATACTTGTTTTCTGAGCGGCAAGTCATCTATTCCCGTCTATCATACCTTTCCATTCAAACCTCCTACGGCGCCCATGCGCACTAACCCTCTTGAAGCTCCCGACATCACCGCAAGAAAAACACAGAAAACTCAAATAGATACATGTTTTAACAAGACATTTAATCCATCATCATTTGTCAGCGAGTCTTTTCCTACAAATTTTAAGCGTTTTCATACAAATTCTTCCCCACTTCTTTTCTCTACGACGTTTCATACACAATTCTATGAAATACATAGGCGATAAACTAATGAAAATTAGTAAGTTCTGTTTATAATTATTCTACAAGAAAACTGTAATTTCATTTCTTCAAAGTATGAAATATTTAGAACGTATAATTAGGGAAATGACGGCATCACAATAACATCGATATTTTTAGAGATTGGTTGAAGGGGAAAATGAGAGCCAAGGCCCACCATGAGCTCCGAAAATCATTTGTCTTTATTATGTCTCTTATCATTTCCAGACAAAGAAAGCAGATAGCAATTTTTCTTGGAATTTGTTTTGAGAATTCATCACAGGAGGACGCTATCAGCAGACGACAAGAGGAAGCTGGGGGCCCATACAAAACTCGTTACTTTTTGCTAATTTTTGTTTTTCGCACAAATATTATCAGGTATAGATGGCATGGGTCTCACTAAACATATATATATATATATATATATATATATATATATATATATATATATATATATATATATATATATATATATATATATAAATAATTTTTAACTGTGAGTAACAATATATATTTCACGACTGCAAATCGGGTGCTATTTCCAACTATAATCTAAACTTATGTCATCTGATAACTTTTTATACTCCTGATTAAACACCTTTGATCAGGAGTATCAAAAGTTATCAAATGACACTTACATTGTAAAATTCTAAAGGTAATTAGTGGTAAAATTCTGAATGTAATTAGTGGTAAAAATTTGAAGACATGTACAGCTAATGGTTATACACAAGATAAAATAGAGGTCAATTTCTGATACGAATTTCATTAAGCCAACTGACATTCCTTTCATTAATCTCTCTTTGTAATGAAACTGTTAACAAAACTCCTGGAAATCGATAATCTAAATCATGAGAAAAATATTCCATACGGTAAACTGCCAATACTGGGAAACAAATAGCGTAGTCCTGTTTTGCAATCAAGATATTGTATGTCTGCTTATAGGACAGAGGGTTTTTTTTCTACTCAGCTTTGTCGTCCTTGTCGTCCTTAAGGGAATCAGCGTTAGATACCTCTCGCCGTAAAGTCTTATCCAGCATATCGAGAGAATAAAATTATTCATCCAAAGTGAAACCCCTACTTGTATTACAGGCAAATTTCTTATCTACTATCTTTATGAAATCCACTTACAGAATACCATAAAAGATACGTGTTATAGCTGAACAGAAATGTAACGCGGTCATACACGTCAATGGACGAAGAGGCCTCTATGTAACTTCATGTATATGCCAAGGAAGAGAAAAGCATCAATTCATTTTCTTAATATTTTGAATTATGAAAAGTTCAAAACTTCAAGAAACGTGCCATCAAAGAAAGACTTTTGATCAATTATTAGAAAATATTTGAAATGTTCTTAAACCTAGACTAAACCTTTCCATTTGGATAAATAATCAAATTTACACAGCTTTATTGTATAAGGAGACAGCAAACAAGTCAGATATTCCTTGGGAATTTACTGCGACACTTGGAATCAGGAACAATCCAATTTTGGACGTATCAAAGTCAATGTAGAGACAATAGCGCATTTTCTACGAATGCTAATACCGTATATAACCTTGTAATGGCTTCCAGTGTAAAGCGTGGAGAGACGACAGCGAGCAACGAGAAAAGAATTGATTGTGCTGTCACTACAGGATCTGGCGACTCACTACATCAGATGGTACGGTGTGAGACTGATGACCAGGACTCAAGGAATGAAGCCCATGGAATTACTCCAGCCTCATTTGAATAACAGAAAAACGCCTGTCAATCCCTGTGTAGCGCATGATATCGCCGACAATGATCTCCAAACATGATCAATATCGCCTCGTTATAATGCACGACACAAAGCCGGAAAAGCGCCCCGCTTTTGTTTTTAGAAATTATTATTGATAATACGAGATAAATAATGATACTGTATTGCTCCTAGTCCAGAAATGTTCAATATTTCTCATTTTAGATCACAACTATTACACTATTATATCTTAATTACTCAAATATTAACCGGTATATTCTCTTAGTCCATAAACACTGAAGTGTCAGAAAACGTTAAATTATCAAACACAACTAGACCGATATATGAACCCCTACATTCTATAAATCACGCATGATAAGGTCAATTATTTCTCTGATTAGGCCTAAACTGCCATTAACATTTATCTATAACTTATCTACCCTAAGTATTCAACATCCTTGTCTCCGATCATGCTGCCCTAAAAGAAAATTTTGCTGATTACAATTTGTGTCTAGTACAAAATCCGGGGATACACTTCCAGACAAGGCTTATATAGGTTTCGTAATGGATCGTGATTGGACAGATTTAAAATTTGGGACATATAATTCTCCCATGAAAAATATTGGAAGATTATTGATTAAAGATCATAGCATGGCGAAACTGTTCAAAGAGCCTACACGAAATCACTTGTGTTTCCGTTCTTCTTGATAATTAGAGAAAATATAATAAATCGATCAGAAAATAATCTAGACTATTGGATAAATATTGAACATTTTCGTTGATCAGAAATCAATTTCTTTATTGTAACTCCTCTTTTTTCTTTTGTAACCAACATTTAATTGCAAATGGCAATTTATTTAAAAGAAACATGTTATGACGTATTAACGCACGAGTAACTTTTTTCCCCGCAGGGCAAATGACAGAAGTTCTTTCTTTCGCACCTCAATGCTTATCAATGGAATACTTTAGTGATTGAAACTTAGACAAAGGAAACTGTACGATAAGCTGTTTAGTCGATAGTGAATTCTGAAGTTTGGCATTCTAATCAAGACCGTGTGTCTTGCTTGCTGAAGTGAACAAAACCAAGACCTAACTGATTGGCGAAGTAACTTAATTCAAGCCCAAGGTTTGGGAGTCAGTCAGCTCTATTTCATTCTATTTTCTGCTTCATTAGAAGCAAACTGCGATGCAATCCTACATGGCTGCTCCGTCACCTAACAATTGTCAAGCCTTTCGTTGAGCTGTAGTCGCTATTTCAAGTCCTGCAAACAACTTCCCAAGACAACAAACGATTCATTTCATCTTGCAGCAAGTGCTTAATGGCGAAATGATTTAAAGTGATTACGGCACTGACTTTAAATCAATAACGCCGTGCAATATTTTCAATACAAATGCTGAAGTTCGGAAAATTCCTTATCATAAAGTGTATGGGATTCTGAGATCGATTTCAGCTCCGATATAACCCATTAGTCAGCACACACTCTCAGTACGTCTAGTAACAAACATCATTTAAAATCTTGGGAGACCAAATAAACATGTTTTATCGGTTTATATACTTGCATAACTTGCAGAATTTTCAAAATAATTTTATAAAGCATAAGTTGTTGTTATAGCAATCAAACTACTGCAAACTACTTTGAAATACATTGTTGCTAGTAAGCATTCGGATGTATTTTGCTACAAAGGAAGCAGGAAATCTGGGTATCCCATTCTATAGCATTCAACAAGATCTGTTTGTAAAACACGAATGCCCCCGGCGGCAACAAAGATCATTGAAGGCACATTATGCAATACCCTATATCCTGATTACACCCAACCTCATGGGAATATGTATGTGAAGTATGAAAGCCCTAGTTGTAATGAATCAAAAGTTACAACAAACATTAACTTTTTTAAATGAAGGTCAAAGGTCACAGTCAAGGTTACGAGATAAAAATTATTGTATCCACGGAAAGGTCTTGTCACAAGAAATAAGCATATGGAATATGAAAGCTTTAGTTCGCTCTTACGATTCAAGTTATAACCAAATTTAAAGGTTTTGAAATGTATGTCAAGGGTCACGGTCATATTCACGAGGTAGAAAATTACTGTACCGACGGAAAAGGTTTTTCACAATGAATACGCATGTGAAATATGAAAGCCCTAGCTCTTACGACTCAAAAGTTATAACCAATGTTAAAGCTTTTAAAATGTAGGTCAAAGGTCCCGGTCAAGTTCAAGATGTCATAAATTATTGTACCGCCGGAAAAGGTTTGTCACAAGGAATACATGCCTGAAATATGAAATCCCTAGCTCTTACGATTCATAACTTATAACCAATGTTAAAGTTTTGAACTGCAAGTCAAAGGTTCCGGTTAAGGTCACGAGGTCAAAAACTAGTATACCGACGTCAAGGTTTTGTCACAAGGAATAAGCATGAGAAATATGAAAACCCTACCTCTTACGATTCAAAAGATATAACCCACGTAAAAGTTTCTGAAATGCAAGTGAAAGGTCACGGTAAAGATCACGGGATCAAATATTATTGTAGCGACGGAAAGGTTTTGTTACAAGGAATACGCACATGAAATATGAAAGCCCTACCTCTGACAATTAAGAAGTTCTAACCAAAGATTATTATACCAACGGAAAAGTCTTGTCACATGGAATATGTAAGTGAAATATGAAAGCCTCATCTCTTAAAGTGAATAATTATAACCAATGCTAAAGTTTTTGCCACTGACAAACGGGCAAAAAGACAAACAGACATGCCAACAATTAGATGCCTCTGAATCTTTGATTCCGGTGCATGAAAATGTTCTTTATAGGTTGAAATATGGAATTTGATATTTGTTATCCGACATCCTACTTTTTAAACACCCATTTTACTAACATCAACGTGAATTCAATTACAACAGCAATTGTCTTGACAATATATACGTATAAATCTAAACTGCTATAAAATGGAAACAAAGGATGAGAGGATGACTTTTTTGTTGGTTGCTTCTTCAACATGGAAAGCTATCGATAACTATTTCCAGATCAGGTAACGAATGCCTTTGAAGATTTTAACACAGAGTCAATACACAAAAGGAGGCATTGACAAACACTACATATATTCTCCATAGTAAAGACCCAAAGCACTGCATGATCATCTAGAACATATTCTGCATTTTAAATTTTGTTTTCACCACATCTACAAGTAAATTCAAAATTTAAAACATAGCGGTAACAATGAACTGGTGATCATTGGTCATGATGTAATCGCAAAACCATGTTCATCCAAAAAAATAAAAAATGAAATAACCAAAGACTCTATTTAACATCATGTGATGAATGCGTGACTATAAGTAAACTCATGACTATGTTCAATGTTCAAGTGAGATCTTCATGTCAAGAAGCTATAAGCACAAGTGAGAAATACAGATGGTGATGGACAGTAAGCAACGATGACAATCACAAGTGGTGAATGTCAAACTATGTGCACGTGAGAATCCAGAGTGTTGAATGTCAAACTATGTCTACAGGTGAGAATCCAGGGTGTTGAATGACAAACCATTTTCACATGTGAGAATCAAGGGTGTGCACATGTGAGAATGCAAGGTGTTGAATAGCAAACTATGTGCACATTTGAGAATCCAGGGTGTTGAATGACAAACTATGTGCACATGTGAGAATCCAGGCTGTTGAATTACAAACTATGTGCACATGTGAGAATCCAGGCTGTTGAATGACAAACTATGTGCACATGAGAGAATCCAGGCTGTTGAATTACAAACTATGTGCACATGTGAGAATCCCAGAGTGTTGAATGTAAAACTTAACGCATAGAACCACACGTGGTTTCAGAGCGTCGTATTTCACGTTCGAGTGAGAAACACAGTTTGTAAACGTGTGACTTTTAAAACCCACAGATCAGAATCACTTCATGTGATGAATTACACACTGTATATTGTACTGTAAGAAACTGTATAAGCCTAGGCGAAAACGCATGACTATACACTATAGTGAGAATCATAAGTAGTGAACGACAGAGTATGCATGTAAGTGACAATGCGAGAGAAAGAATGGACTAAATGTTAAAGAGAAAATCATGGGTGAAAAAGTATGCACACATGTTTATGATACACTCCCACCATGTTGCAAATAATAGATAAATACCAGAATGAGTTCAAGTGAATATTTCTGGTAGTGAATGTTCAAGTAAAACTACCAGCTTACGTTCAAGTAAGAACAGCATGATTACAAGGGTCATAATACCGGTACACACTTAGATGAGAAACGAGTGCATCGTATTGTAATTGTTAATGGCAGAGTAATGATAAAAATAATCACAGGTTCAACAATACGAACAATGGTGTACAGTAACATCCAACCACCTCCAATCGTAGTCAGCGTAGTACTTTACAATAAATGATACAATACGTAACAATGGTGTACAGTAACAACTAACCACCTCATATCATAGTCAGTCTAATGCTTTACAATAAATGATACAATACGTAACAATGGTGTACAGTAACAACTAACCACCTCATATCATAGTCAGCCTAATGCTTTACAATAAATGAGACAATACGTAACAATGGTGTACAGTAACAACCAACCACCTCCAATCGTAGTCAGCGTAGTACTTTACAATAAATGATACAATACGTAACAATGGTGTACAGTAACAACTAACCACCTCATATCATAGTCAGTCTAATGCTTTACAATAAATGAGAAAATACGTAACAATGGTGTACAGTAACAACCAACCACCTCATATCATAGTCAGTCTAATGCTTTACAATAAATGAGAAAATACGTAACAATGGTGTACAGTAACAACTAACCACCTCATATCATAGTCAGCCTAATGCTTTACAATAAATGAGACAATACGTAACAATGGTGTACAGTAACAACCAACCACCTCCAATCGTAGTCAGCGTAGTACTTTACAATAAATGATACAATACGTAACAATGGTGTACAGTAACAACTAACCACCTCATATCATAGTCAGCCTAATGCTTTACAATAAATGAGACAATACGTAACAATGGTGTACAGTAACAACTAACCACCTCCAATCGTAGTCAGTGTAGTACTTTACAATAAATGATACAATACAAAGCACAGAATGTCAGACACTCTTATTGAAACATGACACCACTACGTGTAACAGTATAACATCACAGAAATCTATAATCGCTTCCCATTTAAGTCAGCAGGCAGTGGTCATTTATTTCTTTCTATAAAATTTTCATTCAAGCTTGCAGTGGTTACCTGTTACAAATACCCCATTTAGCCACAGGCTACGTTATACGAAGAGTGCCTTTCAACTATCTCAATCGTGTTCCTTTTTCTTCTAAGGTAAGAAATAACAGGGGGAAAACGCCAACAAACGGCATACATTGTAACTCGCGGACAGTTTGCTCGCCAACAATCTATCAGGTTTATTTCAATAATAAGACATTACCTTGACTAAAGCTAGAGAGATTCCGAACGGTAGTTCAATGTAGATCGAATCTTATTTAAGACTACGAACAAATACATTAAATCTTTATTCAATTTTATGGCTTTAATATACCTTTTTATCAAAATCTTGTCAATCTTGTCATTATATCGATTTCATCTTTACACCCTACCAAAGGCGAGCTGGCGAGCAAACTGTCCGTGAGTTCTGTCGTTCGAATTTGTGTTTGTTGGCGTTTTTAAACATGCTTGAATGAAATTTTGAGGACAGATATCAAAAGGTTAGACATTGTATTGAATGCTGGTGCTTTAACTTCATTTTATTATCTAGGAACTTTTAGGGAATACTGGTTCAAGCAGTCATATTCTGTCATTTCTTACCTTAGAGGAAAGAGGACGAGATGGGAATTTTTAAAAGGCACTTTTCATGTAATGCAGTGCCAGTGATTTAGCCAGTGAGAACCGGTGATCTCATTTAGTCGATTAGAACTGATGATCTTATTTAGTGGATGAGAACTGATGATCTCATTTAGTCAGTGAGAACTGGTGATCTTAGCCGGTGAGAACTGGTGATCTTAGTCGGTGAGAACTGGTGATCTTAGTCAGTGAGAACTGGTGATCTTAGTGAGAACTGAGGATTACATTCAGCCATTGAGAGCTAATCTAATTTAGTCGGTGAGATCTGGTAATTGCATTCAGTCGCTGAGATTAAAAACTGATGATTTAATTCAGCCGGTGAGAACTTGTTATCTCCTTCAGTTGACGAGAACTGGGGATCACATTCAGTCTATGAGAACTGGTGATCTCATTTAGTCAGTGAGAGCTGTTGATCTCATTCAGCCGGTGAGAACTGGAATCATACTAAGCCGGTGAGAAATTCAGTTAGTGAGGACTTGTAATCTTATTCAGTGGGTGAGAACTGGTGATCTCCATCAGTCAATGAGAACTAGTGATATCATTTAGTCAGTGAGAAATGATGATCTCATTCAGGTGGTGAGAACTTGTAATCTCGGTCAGTTGGTGAGAACTGGTGATTTTCTTCAGTCGATGAAAACTGGTGATCTAATTTAAATCACCGCCATCAATTCGGGGTGTTCCACACATGTATGTATAGCTTTGATAAACGCAACGTCCATCTTCCTCAAAGATGTCATAAAAAGATGGTTACCATTTTTAAGACAATATTTTTAGATGAATACAACCTATTTATTATCTAAGAATGAGATTTTATTCATTTGGTCATCCCAAAAGACAGAGACTGTTCAAGCTGGTACTGGTCATTGCAGTAGACGTTATTACTTATACTCACGTTCCTCCTCTATTTCCCTAAGCCTTATTAGATTAGCTGAATTCAATCTCTCTATCAGAACGATGCTTACAGCAGCTCTCCTTTATCATATATAATTGAATTCCCTATCTCAATGTTATACTGAACAGCACAAAAGTCTACTCGAAGGCAAAGAATTTAGCTACCATTTGCAAACAGTTTCCAATTTCCAATCAACCACAGAACATTGGACATTTAATGCGAAGCACGAATGTCAACCTCTTCCTCCTAAACCACAAACGCAAACAAAACGGTTCTACAAAAGGCCATCTTCCTATTTCAATCACATTAACGCACATTGACATAGAATTCAACATGGACATCAACCTCGTGCACCTATATAAACAAGGCACACTTGCCATGTCAACACGAAAGTAATTTTCTTTTGATGTAAAACCTCAACCCACCTCTTCTAAAACCTTAAAACTCACTTGTCATACAAATTATTATAGACACCAGCTTATTGCTTCCAAACAACCAATAGTCACTCAGAGCGACAACCAAGTCATATAAAGCAAAAACCAATAGTCATACAAAGCGACAACCAATAGTCATACAAAGCAACAACCAACCTGCCTGCTTTCACCTTCCTCGCAAACAATAACCATTAAAGACAAATGCTGCTCTTAACACAGAACTTTCATTTCCATAACAAAATAGTAAACGATAAATCAAACGACGTGTCTTCCAAAAATGAAAGTTTTGATAGTTCTATCTTTGCTCCAACAACTCGCATCAACTGGATATAACATAACAAGCACACTCCTGAAGGAATGCATACTCATGGCAATTATTTCTTCTCAAAAAGTAAGAAATGTTTCTAACACTAACAGAATCCGGCAAACTGTAATTTATACATTGTTAAGAATCATAAATCCAAAAGTCGGTCTACAGTGACCAAACTCAAAACTTGATCTAAAACAAACTATAAAAAGGACCTTGTCGACTTAAATTCAAATACAGAACAAGTCTGGAAAACTGAATTTGTGCATCTGTATACATGAACCTGATACAAAAATAAGCATGCACTTTGTTGACCTTATATTGTCCTTTATTTTGACTTTCAGTTTTTATTGCTTTGGCCTTTGACATTTTTATTTAAGAATGAATGGTGGTCTTCCTCCTTTCATATCATGGTATATATGTATATCGCGTACATCCAAGATTAGTTTGAACTTAAAATTTTTCACTCCAAGTTCAGTTACTATGACTTCGACCTTTGGCATTTTGAATTCAAATTAATAGGCATCTTTTTATCATCGTGGTTAAGTATATGTACTCGGACATCGTCCAGTTTAAAACTGATGTATGGCAACTGAGTTATTATCCGGAAACCATGTTTTATCGTATCTTTTCTCAGTTCAGATGCTGCGACCTTGGCTTTTGATCTTTTGACATCAGAATCAATAGGCGCCTTTTCTCGTTCCATTACAAAGTATATATCTAAACTGGTTTGAGTTTAAGTAATGGTACTAGACTCCCGGAAACAAACAACTGTCGGATTAGCACACGAAGAGACGGATGGAAAGATAAGTAAACAGGCGATTAGGAAAGTTATAGTTCCCTTTGACAAGTATGGTACTACTAATAATAGGCAAACATTATTGAACCTTATGTGAAAAGTCAAGTTATCGTGAGCGTAACCAGACTTTTCAAAATAACACCCCACCCCCCAAGACTGGCCCTATGTATCACGTGACAAAAAATCATTCAAGTTATTGAGCGAAAATCGTCGCAATGCGTGAAAACGAACAAGCATGATATGAAAGGACGGAAAATGGGGGTTCATAAATCCAAATTAATTAACTTTCTGTTCTATATATATATCAACACTTCGGATAGTCTCTTATATATATTCCAGGGTTTTTTTTCAGTGAACTTTACGCAACACAACTACAGTCTTGAACAGCTAGAGAATAGATATTTTTCACAATACACAATTGTAATATCGACTATTGAAAAATATTTGTCTTATGACATACCAAGCGAAAGTTGTCTTTCATTCTTAATTAGTACAATCCAATGTAGAATTATCTAGTGTTAGAAATATCAATATTTGATGACGTTACAACAATACATACGTTTTCTTCTACTAAATGTATGTATTACAAATCAAGGGTGTTGCAATACTTATGTGATGTTTTTAACATATAATCGATATAATTCTTTTGTTTGTACTTTCTCTGGCCGTAGTGAATTTATTACAGTGCTTTATGACGAATAAAATAGCAATGTATACGTAGTGTCCAGAACAAAAACTTGTGTACATGTAGTCTACTGACATCATATTCCATCACAAGGAGGTTTATCCTCTCCTACACCACCCCCACCGAAATCGCCATTGTTACTATTTTACTATTTTTACTATTTCTCATCTCATACAAGTTTAAAGATACATGATTATCGCATGCAGATATCTCCACGGAATAAGAAACTATAATATCATCCATTACATTGTAAACATAAAAAAGAAAACTCTAAGATAACATCTAGATCTATAACTAAATAATTAAATATTAAATACATTTTTCTTTTATAAAACTATTCTAGTAAAAACAAAAGACAAATCACAAAATTTAATAAGCAAAATAAATCTCACCTCTTGCAATCCAAGTCTTCAGTAAAAGAAAAGAAGAAATCGTAAATTAATTCCCGAGCAATCGTCAATTCTACACTACTACATGAATATCTTCTCGTGATCGGCAAACAATATCTGTAATTATGTGAAAAGACCAAGTTTACAATCCCTCCATAGACACAGCACTTAATAATGAACGTTGGCAAGCCGTCTCCGGCGCGCGAAGCTCAAGCCGAAGTAATGAGATGGTAGTCTTCAGCAATCCCCAGTTCCATAGCTAACGCGGTCTATCGCTGTAACGTATAAAGTCCGCCCATCGTCGTAAATCGATCTTTTAGCTTTAACAAGCTTCCTACATCCAGCCTGAGTCCGGACCAACGGAACTTCGGTAATCTATAGCGAGAACGCCACACAACCATAACTCAATATCTACTTGATAATGACGGTTTGCTTTGGACTAAAGTGGATACAATTATCAACACAAATGAGACAATAAGTTTCTACAGAAATGTATTGGTTCTGTATTCTATGCCAAATGTACAGTATTTTTGAGTTTACTATCTGGTCTGAAATTGATCTACTGCATGATTTAAATTTCTATCTATTCGCGCAATGATATTCGGGTCAACTGGTCGATTCGGGTGATGACATTGACGAATGACCATGGTCGGGTATTTCGGGAAATATGATATATCGATTGAGCTCCGACGGTCACGAATTGAAACTAATTGACAATGACAGCCTTACGGGACATCCAATTATTACGCCAATATGACGTGTAATTGCCCGTGCTCGATGCCCGTTGACTCACGAGTCCCTGACGCGTCACTGGTATATCATTCTCATATTCCGCGGCAGCATGAAATGCTTTTTTTTTTACTTCAAAGGTTAATTGAAATGTTTCACAAAAATTGAACATATTACAATATGTATTATAACTTGAGCTTGAAATGAAAAGTCGTCTCTGAAATTTAATATATATATATTACCAAAGAAAAATAGAAAGCAAGAATTATTTCAAAATTTGGTGTGGCGACCGGTATCCATTTGAGAAAAAGGACCTGGATACACAGAGAGAACTTCCCAGTTTGGGAAGGTTCGCTCGCAAGCATTCATACTACTACTCCTGTTCGCTAGATTAACTTCTTGTCAAGAAAAAAGTTCGTAAGAACTGTATTTAAATTAATATGGTTACAACTTTCTGTCGTTTGATCGTGATTAATGTATTTGAATTTACATAAGACATTTCCCCTGATCACGAGCGTCTTACTGGTTATACACCATATCCGCTCAAACACCAAACCGATGTTCCACGCAAATTATAAAACCTTACACATATTAAAGACGTTCACTCCCCAAGATGTCATCTGTGAGGCTGTAAGAAAGAATCATTCGTAATGTTCGCGGAAAATGGGAAAATTTAGCAGCGTTTTGTTTTAATGTCAATTTTCCGTAACTTAAATGATTCAGCGAAGTATTGTCCGATCACATGTATTTTTAATTGGGGAAATTAAAATATGCATAAATGACGATCATATGATAGTCATTCATGCAGGTTTTAATTTCCCAAATTACAAACATGTCATAGGACAGTATATTTGTGAATTACCAAATTTCACAAAAATATTTACAACTTTTGATATGTATATAATAATAACAGGAATCATACAGTTAAAGTCAATGATGAAACCAGAAACCAGAAAACTCAAAGATAGAAATCACCACACCTGTCAGCCAGAGTGAAATCCAGGTATAAGAGGTAAACGAGCACATTGTTCGTAAATTGTACTCTTTCTGTCACGATGATCCAGAAGGTGAATTATCGCTTGAATTATATCCAAGTCGCGAGTATATTTATGTATTACGCAAACTGTGCATGACGATATGGCGTTCAGCAATAAATACATCAAAGTTTGGGAAATTAATTACGTAAAACACAACACCTTAGATCCAGATGCCCGGAATTTGTTATTCAGTGTCGCTACAAGGGCATCTTTTCGAGAAGAGACAATATTTATTATCTTTTATCGAAGGGTAAGTGCTTTATTTTGTTACCTGACAGCTTGAGTATCGGAGAGCACTATCTATCCCTTTCTTGTTTATTTTTATCGAGAGAAATCTACCACGCCGAGATGTTTTTGCGAAAGATACCATCGAAGATTATTCGATAGGGAAGAATATAGAGTGTGGCAGAATATCTATTGTATAGGGATAAATAGGGTTCAAGCAGGAGGGGTGTTCACCTTTAAGCAACGTGGGAGACTTATCTGAAAACTTTTGATGTCCAGTACCATCATCACGATGCAGAAAAGTTGAAAAATAATTTATAATAATAATATATTGTAAAGTCACTGACATTTGTACATACCAAGGACTTATATCTTGTTTATAAGTCCTTGTACATACTTATGATTTTAGATACATGTATTTATTCATTATCTATTTATTTTCATGTTTCTTAAAATGGGAAAGAAAACAAACATAATCATACACAGAGATAAAATATTACATCAATAAATCCAAGATCTGAGATCCCATTGTACGAACTATTTTTGCCCTTTATTTATCAATAAAAATATTTAAAAGTAAAAGCAGATGAAATCGCAGTATGTATGAGCAAAAAACTTTAAATATTGCATTTGGAGCACACATACGATAGTCATACGACTCAACACGTGAAACCAATTTCCAAAACTGTTGAAGACTGTAGACAGCGTGCCTCTATATCAAGACTACCTGATAGCAGCATCATCTGACATGACCTGAATTAAGGTTCCTCTGTAATCACCAATGTCTGCAAATCAAATCATTAACGAAACTGACAACTAAACCCTGCATCAAATCACTATGGAAATACACGTGTTTTAAGTAGGCTTTACTCCCGCTTTCCTATACCTTACTTCATGTTTACATATCTAACAACTAATCCCTCTTCTGTTTTGATCTCCATATTGGAAACATTTGTGAACAATTTCAAAAACAATGCATCATCTTCAAGTTAAACGAACCACAAAATTTGTGAAGCCAGATTCGTCGGAAAAATTTCTTCAAACGCTGCATAGCAAGAATTTTATCACCTCTGTTTTCACTGCTATTTATAATAAATATCTTTATCATTTAGGGAGTTTTGATATGTAATTTCTACAATGTGTACAGATATAAATGTCGGTGAAATGTTTTGCCAAGTTCAGTATTCGTACCTTACCAAAAATGTTGGAAGAATGAAAGATCATGACGCAATTCATAAATGTTCTCGTAATTTTACTGTAAAAATCACTTCATTAGTAATTAAAGGCATGTATAATGTTGAATATATCATAAGAAGTCCATTTATTCAAAGGCTGCACTAAATGCTCAGCAGGTATTGGCGTGATCAAGTGCTTAAGTATTGGACTTGTGGCGCAGGCAATACAAATGTGATCCCCGCATTGTGCAATCAGGATTTTAAGAAGTTGGCGAGCTTTCGCCTCCATCTTATCGTGGTATAACTAAAACCAACAACTTAATTCAAAAATTAATATTACTAGCATAAGCTAACAAGAGTTGTCAGAAGACAATAGAACTCGCTGGTGGCAACCAAACTGAAATAGCAAAAGTTTTTGCAAGTATGTCAATCTTCAAAGTCAAGCTCAAAACGTAAACAAGAGGCCAAAGTGGGCCTATATCGCTCACCTGAGCACAAAGTGCATATTTACAAGCAAGCAAGAAATTCTGTGCAGGGGTTCTGGAGAGGAAGATGAAAATGTGTCAATCAAACAGAGCGAATGGCGGCCATCTTGGATTACGGACCGGCATGAAAAACCTATACTTGGTAGAGGACCTTGAGTACTTACTTTCTATGCAGTTTGGTGAAATTTTGTGCAGTGGTTCTGGAGAAGAAGTTGAAAATGTGTCAACCAATCAGAGTCAATGGCGGCCATCTTGGATCACGGATCGGCATAAAAAACACCAAACTTGGTTGAGGACCTTGAGTACTTACTTTCTATGCAGTTTGATGAATTTCTGTGCAGTGGTTCTGGAGAAGAAGTCGAAAATGTGTCAACCAATCAGAGTCAATGGCGGCCATCTTGGATCACGGATCGGCATAAAAAACAAAAATGTGGTAGAGGATGTTGAGTACTTACTTTCCATGAAGTTTGATGAAATTCTATGCAGCTGTTCTGGAAAAGAAAGCGAAAATGTGTCAACCAATCAGAGTCAATGGCGGTTATCTTGGATCATGGATCGGCATAAAAAACACAAACTTGGTTGAGGACCTTGAGTACTTACTTCCTATGAGGTTTGATGAAATTCTGTGCAGCCGATCTGGAGAAGAAGTTGAAAATGTTTCAACCAATCAGAGCCAATGGCGGCCATCTTGGATCACGGACTGGCATAAAAAACACAGACTTAGTAGAGGACCTTGAGTACTTACTTTCTATGAAGTTTGGTGAAATTCTGTGCAGCGGTTCTGGAGAAGACGTCAAAAATGTGTCAACCTATCAGAGCCAATGGCGGCCATCTTGGATCCCGGATCGGCATAAAAAACACAAACTTGGTAGAAGACTTTGAGTACTTACTTCCGATGAAGTTTTGTGAAATTCTGTGCAGCGGTTCTGGAGGAGAAGTCGAAAATGTGTCAACCAATCAGAGCCAATGGCGGCCATCTTGGATCCCGGATCGGCATAAAAAACACAAACTTGGTAGAAGACTTTGAGTACTTACTTCCTATGAAGTTTTGTGAAATTCTGTGCAGCGGTTCTGGAGGAGAAGTCGAAAATGTGTCAACCAATCAGAGCCAATGGCGGCCATCTTGGATCCCGGATCGGCATAAAAAAACACAAACTTGGAAGAAGACTTTGAGTACTTACTTCCTATGAAGTTTGGTGAAATTCTGTGCAGCAGTTCTGGAGAAGAAGTCGAAAATGTGTCAACCAATCAGAGCCAATGGCGGCCATCTTGGGTCACGGATCGGCATAAAAAACACAAACTTTGTAGAGGACCTTAAGTACTTACTTCCTATGGAGTTTGGTGAAATTCTGTGCAGCAGTTCTGGAGAAGAAGTCGAAAATGTAGAAAAGTTAACGACGGACGACGGACGCTGCACTATGACAATAGCTCACTTGAGGTACGCTCAGGTGAGCTAAAAATGATAGTAATGAAAAATCTTGTCACAATGAATACACACATGAAACATTTAAGACATATCTCTTAAATTTTAAATTTAAAGTTTTTCAAAAGAAGGTTAAACTTCAAGGTCAAGGTCACAAAGTCAAAAGTTTGTCGCCCAATGAAAAGTCTTGGCACAAGGAATGCACACATGAAATACTTAAGCTATATCTCTTACTGTTCTTATGTTATGACCAAGGTTAAAGTTGTTTAACAGTAGATCAAACTTTAAGGTCAAGGTCACAAGGTCAAAAATTTTGGTACCCAATGAAAAGTCTTGGCAAAAATAATACACACATGAAATATTTAAGCCCTATCTCTTACTGTTCATATGTTATGACCAAGGTTAAAGTTTATTAAAAGTGGGTCAAACTTCAAGGTCAAGGTCACGAAGTCCAAAAATTGGGTGCCAAATGAAAGGTCTTGGCACAAGGAATACACACATGAAGTACTTAAGCCTTATCTCTTACTGTTCATGTTCATATGCAATGACCAAGGTTAAAGTTTATTAAAAGTAGATCAAACTTTAAGGTCAATTCACAAGGTCAAACATTTTGGTACCCAATGAAAGGTCTTGGCACCAGAAACACATACCGGGTAGGTGAAATATTAAAGGCCTGTCTTTAATGGATCTACAGTTTTGATTCAGGTTAATGTTTGGCAACGGACGATGACGATAACAACAGCGACGACGACGACGACGCCAGGATGTGACATTAGTTCTCCGGACATTCGTCCCGGCGAGCTTAAAAAAATAAGTTCACTCTAAGTTCAGATGTTGTGACCTAGATTTTTTTTACTTCAAAATAAATAGCCATAGTGCATGTCTCTTTATGTCTAAACATATATCCATATTTGATTCTAATCGGATGTATGGTACTTGAGATATCATTCGGAATACATGGTTTTACTAAGGTCAGGTGTCGTAATTTTGGCATTAAAATTTTTGACAATTTGACCTCATGCACACCTATAGATGCTGTATATATTAAGTGTACAAGATTTGGTGGAAATCCATTGAACGGTTTAGGAGAAACGATGACACACTATTGAACAAAAATGCATTTTTCTACGCTGAAAAGTCCATGACCACTGTCCTCCCTTTTCTCATTAAAATGGCTGAAAAATCATAGAAAAATAGCAGTGTGATGGTTGCATTTCTGAGAATAATGTAAATAGACAAAATAAATGCATTACAGTCGATTTACGATGACATTTTATTTAAAATAAGGCTAAAATCAACATAAAAAAGAAATAAGGTTTCAAAATTAACAATAAAAAATAACAGCATTTACCACACCTTCCTAGATACCTCAGTCATTTTGCTTTTCAGTTCATGGGGCCGATCTGAAGAGGTTTCTCAAAGGAGAGTACCCTATTTGAATATTTGATAACTAAAATGTCTACTGGAAGAGCATATGTGAAGTTCGATTATAAGAGTGTGGCTGGGTTTTAAGATTTAGAAGTAAAATATCTTAACTTGAACCTTTAACTCAGGTGACCAAAATCTATGTGGTCGAAGTTTTACTATATTACACCGGAGTAAAGGCGCGGTACCCTACCCGGTACACTGTGCACTGTACTTGTAGAGAGCAAGTCTAGCCGTCGACCTGGATTATGAATTCTTCACCAGAGACACTGTGATTTAAAATCAGTGAAGTAATATATCATTTTAAAAAATTCAGAAACATTTGATAAATAAGACTTCATTCTTATCAACAACAGATGGCGCGATAAGATGTGATAAATAGGAAAAGATGTAGGTCCATGTCTGATATTATTTCTCTCATCAAATCGATGTCATAGAACAAATTTATTATAACAGTCAATGGAATTCCAGGAAAAATCACTTTACTTTCGCTTTCAATTGAAAATACTCAGCTAGTGTACCTAGTTGACACTATGCATAGTACGATGTGTAGCCGAATGTCTTATTGAAAGCTCTGAAAATGAGATTAAGTCAATAAACATTTCAAAGACGAACTCGTCGATTATTTTAGTTAATACTGACAAACATCTGATGCATTTATACGCACATGATATCACTTTAGTTTCATTGTTTAAATAACCAACGTGCAGTTAAAAAAGCCATCTTTTCAGATTCTCACGTTCTACATGTAACTAGCGAACTTCTGTTTCATTAAAATCAACGGAGAAGAAAGCAGAGAAAATCAATGATTTAAAGGCCTTTTGCTAAATTACCATAATGCAGAAAGACCAACAATGCTATTAGGGGAAAATCTCATTTCCTTTGTTATGTAAAACTACGGAAGGTGTGATTCACAACTTTCATTGCAGAATCAATTGATTTTATAACAAAATTATGATGTTTACACTATGTGGGAAGTGATGGCACCTTGGACCAGGGAATCAGTTTAACCTGCCATTATAAAACATTTGAGCCAGGGAAGCTTGATCATGTGATATGCGAGATCGAACGTCTCTTGCGAGGACCTATGCCAATGACAGGGCAAAAAGGGACGGTAATTACATCGTTGTGATGGGTAAGAGGCAACCTGCCTGTTCGCTGGGTTAACACTGAATGTAATACTTGTACCACATGATATTATAATACACAGTGTGTTTCTCGTCATTTACCACTTAAAAATATCATCAGAGTGGAGGTCTGCGAACGCTTTGATCGATACAGAGGGCTCAACGACTTCCTCTCTGATATAAAAAAGAAATAAAAAGAAATCTAACAAAAAAATCAATAAACAGTTTCAATATCATCCGTATACGTCAGCACTTTGAAGCAAAGGGCAAGGGGAAGGGGAGTTCACACGATTTACGAGGCTCTTCTACTAGTATTTGGTTATGTAATGACCTAATTGTCCCATATACAGTCACTTTTTTTGACATGGGAATTCGGCTACGCACCGAAAGTTCGTGCTTGCACGTAAGAATGCATTACAAATTACTGTAAAACCATGCTTTTACTCTTTTATCACAGATGGCAAAACAATTAACATAGCAGTATACGTAAGCGTTTGCGTTCATCTCGGTTTACAAGTGTTTATATGAAGACAAATATTTGCAGTACTACTGTATTGCGTCCATAATATATATTTTCTTTGATTCACCCATTAAATTCAACAATTCATACATGAAGCATAGTATATTGAAGGTTACAATAAAATACGCTACTTATAACTGTTATTTCATAACGAACATCAAAATTGATTTGATGAATATGAGTGAAGAAGATATTTTGGTCACAGTTTTGAATATTCCCAAGGGGCTTTACTTCTGGACTTGAGAGAGGTGAGGTTTGGCGAGTCTTAATACATCAGGTGAAACTTGAAAGTTAAAATTCCTTTTTTAGTCACCATACTTCAGTAAGTAAACAAGATGCCAACAAAGCACACACGAGTCTAAATTTACAAACTTGGGGGGAGGGGGGAGGTATGTACAAGACACGGTTTTATTATAGCACTCCGCAAAATGAGAAGAATATAGGAGGTTTAAGTAGAACATACAAATCTATTCTTACTCGTCATGACCTTAGTATATGTAGAGATAAAATTTATACACACAAGTATACACAGTGAGTCGTTACATCTGTCAAGTGACTTCTTCTTTATCACTTAAGAATTGACTAAATTTCCTCGATTTGTTACATGTACTTTCTCTGTTACTTTCTCCCAGCCAGTTCTTCGGGTGGATCGCGATCGCATGCATACTCCCATATCTGTTTGCGATGCCTCTGGTAGATATCCTTGCTACATTTGTTAAACCATCTTGACAAGAATTAAATCAACCAACCTGTAAACTTTCGTATGAGAAGGCCCCTTTTTCTGCTGTTGTGTTACAAGGGAAGTTTTAACAAATTAAACAGAGAACGAGAGAAAACACAAATGCGCTTTCAGCTTTCTCTGCATCTGACATTAATAAAACCAAGGACAGAAAATAAATCATCTTGGGAAATACAAGAAATCACTAGGATGTGCCGCTGCACGAAGCATCTATGCAGTTTTGGACATTAATACAAAACAATATTGGAAAAGGGTAAATGTATGACAATATTAACTGTATCATGATCAATGAAGACATAAAAAACAGAGGGATTTTTTTTTTAAAACAAAACGTTCCTTCACTACCAAAGCTGTGACAATTTACTTAATTTAGAAGTGATATTCGATATTGAAATTCCCCACTATATGTTGTATTAAAAGACAACAAAACAAAGAATCTTCACGATTCACGATGCTTTACATTGATGACAAGAATGAATCATAAAAAGCGTCTTAAACATATACTGGACGTCGGTCAGGGAATACATAGAATCCACAAACTTGTGGATCTGTTACTACAGTACCAAATACACTGAGAACAAAGCAACAAGCTTAAGGAAACATGCATTCCTGAAACGTACAGTCAGTGTATGTCATAATTAAGTTTATCCACTGTATCTTTGTAGTTGATAATAAGGGACACCTGACGCCTCGACCAGAATCTGATACTCGCCACTGACCAGACTACGGATTTAATTAAAACCGATGAGGCAAGAGAAATGTTCATCATTATTGAGATATACGACAACGAGGATGTTCTGAGCATTAAATTATTCATAATGCTGTGTTTGATGTCTCAACGATGGTCATCCATTAACATGTATAGATAAACAAATGGTAGTGCTCGCATACAATACACTCACGTGGACATAAATCACTCCCTTGAAAATTCATAGGATGGAAATAATAAAGGATAACCTGCATGACTGAAACGTGTTGTATATTTATAGTGCAATATGTGACAATAATAAGCATCAAATCTTGGAAGCAAAGACATGATATTGTAATCAAAGCTCTTGACACAAGGAATACACACATGAAATATTTAAGCCCTATCTCATACTGTTGAGAAGTTATGACCAAGATAACAGTTTTCGAAAAGTAGGTAAAACTTCAAGGTCAAGGTCACAAGGTCAAAATTTTGGTACCCAATGAAAGGTCATGGCACAAGGAATACATGTGAAATATTAAAGCCCAGTCTCTAATGGTTCTAAAATTATGAACCAGGTTAAGGTTTTGTCTACGGACGACAACGACGACGCCGGGGGCATGACAGTAGCTCTGCGGCAAGCTAAATATGAGGTCAATGTGGCCTCGGTCGCTATGTGGCAACCATCAAAAGGCTGACCCTTTCTGTTACTCCGACTTATTTCTGAGAGAAAAAAAAAAACAACTTCCATGTAAAAGTCCATTTAGACAATAACTCACTGTCGACCTCCGGGCCAAATATTACAGCAGGACTTACCATGAACAAACTTGACAATACATATCGTATGAATGGTGTATATCAAATGTGAAGATATTGTGGAGTGTCGTTCTTGAAAAGATTTGATGTTTCCAATATAAGACTATGTAAACCTATCTGCCTCTGGGACTTGCTAAATATCGCCACAGGGCATTCCCTTACAAAAACTTTATACTACGCATGATATAGATGTTGTATACCAAATATCACGTCATTCAGTTTGTTTCAGATAATTCTTGAGAAGATTTTCAAATATGCTTCTAATATCCCATTTTAGCCCCTATTACACCTGTTCAGAAGCATTTGAACAAATTAAACTTTAATCTCCAGCACCTAAAGACGCTTTGTGTCAAGTTAGGTTGAAACTTTCTGTGAAGTTCTACGGAAGTCGACAATATAAAGATCAGACGGTTAGCAAGACGTCGGACAACAGGTGATCAGAAAAGTATAATTTGAACCTCGGTGCAAATGAGCTCAAATAACTTCGATGAAGGTTATCTACTGTACGTTTTTGTATTTTGTTTTACGTTACATGTATTTCTCTGATATGGTGACATCATCAGCCTGAAACTTAAACCCATCCGAAGCAGTTAATGGTCTTTATATGCCGAAGTCTACCTTGACACGGGACTTCGCCCGAAAGGAAGACAGAACACCGACAAGCTTCAAAAGGGACTCAAACAAAGACAGAACACCGACAAGCCTCAAGAGGGACTCAAACAAAGACAGGACACTGACAAGCCTCAAAAGTGACTCAAACAAAGACGGAACACCAATAAGCCGCCAGTGGGACTCAAAGACAGAACTTCGACTAGCCATCAGTACGACTCAAAGACAGAACACCGAAAAAGCCGCCAGTACGACTCAAAGACTAAACAACGACACGCCGCCAGTGCGACTCAAAGACAGAACACCGACGAGCCGTCAGTAGGTCTAAAAGACAGAACACCGACGAGCCGCCAGTACGACTCAAAGACAGAACGCTGACAAACTGTCGGTAGGACTCAAAGAAAGAGCACCAACGAGCCGCCAGTATGACTCCAACAAAGACAACACCGACAAGCCGCCAGTGAGACACAAAGAAAGACAAAACACTGGCAAGCCGTCAGTAGGATACAAAGACGGGACACCAACAAGCCACCGGTATGACTCGTACAAAGAATGGACACCGACATGCCGCCAGAGGGACTCAAAGACAGACCACCAACGAGCCGCCAGAGAGACTCAGACAGCACACGGATGAGCCGCCGGCGGGATTTAAACAAAGATAGGACAACGACGCGTCCCTCCCCCGTAGCCAACGGTAGGACTCGAACAATGCCGGCTATCCATAGACGTGCAGTAAAACGACTGTTTTAAACGACTACAAGAGGGAAGAAGGATAATTGATCACCAAGGCAGGTGACCTCTGAATACAGGTTGGTTTTGTATAGAAAATAAGTGGTAAGTACAGAGACAGGTGATTGTTTAAACAAGTGATTGCTTAATACATGTGGTCTTTAAGGCAGATCTGACTATGAGTGCAGGATTCCTATAACGGTTCATCAAAATCAGCCGGGAAACATAAAGAATTTGTGCTAGGGGGCAATCAATACCTTCATTTTATCTTTAATCAAATTCTTTTTAATAGTACTGCTAAAGAAATGGAAAGCGTAAAAGGTTTACGCCAAACGCACGGACTCACATAGAATGACGGGTGGTGACAATACATCATTTCAACGCTCGTCTGAGGTGGGTTAATAAAGAAAATGTGTTGTTTCAATGTGATTTCATTCTATCATGATGACATATTATCCATGTCATTTTATGATGATTGCATCAAAGGAGATCCTGGGATCATTAGTATTAGATAAACAGGCCAAAAATAGTTACTGCTGCCGGCACATATTTCTCATACAAGGTAGTTATTGAAATCCATGTTATTAGCCTCTACAGCAAATTGCAATTAAAGCTGAAGTTATTGCAGGTCATGTCATTGAAAGCTGTACGTGAACGTGACACACTTTGTATGATACACGGTTATTCCTATGTCATTCATATATTTAGCTTTTAAGCTAAAACCATTGAAAAGCTTTTGTCGACTATATAGTCCATGAACCAGATATGCATTTGTTCCCCATCCACCCCATGAGGGCGAATTTCGAATTTCTGAAAGCTTATAACAAATTCATCAAGAATTTCTATTACAAGTCGTTGGAGCGTATCGGAATTTGCGATGAATACTATCGATTTTTAACAAAAATCGCCGAAAATCGGAAAAAATCCATAATTCATACATTTAACACATATTTTTTGTTTTAAGCCCATACATTTATGACATACATCAGAAAAAAAAAACGCTAGTAATAGCCTTATCACGTATTGTCGATTTCATTAAACTCTCTTTGGAGCAAAAAAAAAATCTTTCACAACAATCTCTGAAAATTGGGGAAAATTAACTTGGGGGACATTAAACGAATGTTTAACCGAAGGAAAACTGTAAAAGTTCTGATATTCTTAAAGCTTATCTGACTTCTTACAAAATGAGCCAAGTTAGCATTTTGATGGTTGAAGCGTTTGGGAGTTTTGGGGCAAAAACCATTGTTCTAAACGGAAATTTCTGAAAATAGGCAAAATACCATAATTATTTCATTTTACATATGATACCTATCACAATAGCATTAAAACTCACTGTATAAAAATGCAAATTTTAGTTAATAGTTTAAAATATTTTATTTCCAAAAAAGAAAAATGAAATGCGATCGGGCTAAAAATTTCAAAAAACATTATAGATTAGAAGCCCTCTCCCTAAATTGTTGGCAAATTTTCTGGGGAATGCCTTATAGAACAGATCATACATGTAAGTGTTAATGCTGTTATTGTTGATTTTTATCATTCAAAACGCTAAAGCTGAATACATGGACTTGTGCATTACAATGTAATTTTCAGAACACAATTTGCATATTCAACTGACAGTTTAAAAATTTGCAGATAAATATATGTTCACTGATGTTTTATTGTGCCGTGACTACATTTTGTACTGAAAACTGAGGTAAAATTTGAATCATCATCAACATTAAACAATTGTTTATGCAGGCCAAATTAAAATTCATAACTCTAAATCTATCATAATTTACAGCAAATGAATGCTCAAAACCTGTACACAGATCTGGATGAAAACAACACTTACAAGAGACTATGAGTACTCCATTCCAATCAACTTTAGTCAAATCCCTTGCATTGGATCTGTAGCAGTTTGGTTCTGTAGGACAATGCCTTCCCCCAACATTATTATAATTATCATTATTATTATTATTATTATTATTATTATTATTATTATTATTATTATCATTTTTTTTTTTTTTTTGCCGTCGTAGAAATTCACAAAAAAAATTCCAAAAATTCAAATATTGACAAAATTCTTTCACAGTAACATTCTTTACCATAATTATGATTAAAAGAAACCCAATTAAAGCATCAATATCGCTTAAAGGAAAAACTGTACTTTACTACATTGAAATCACTCAGCCCAAAATGTTGAAAAAACGTCCAAAACTTTAGGAATAGAACCAAAAAACAACAACACTTCTTCATACATCCCTCTAGATCATTCTTATGCCTTCAGTTTGTTTCTGTAGACGGAGTGAAGAAGTTTGTCAAAGGGGAGTACACTCTGTGGTTTACTTTTGTTTATGGTGGCGCCACTATTGATGGATCCAGACAAAAATCAGCTACACTTGTAGGGGACCATGAGTACTTCAAAGTTTCATCAAAATCCTTCCAATGATTCTGAAAAAGTCGAAAATGTCAAAAGTTTACAACGGCGGACGACGGATGGACACCGGACGATACGCTATGAGAATAGCTTACTTGAGCCTTTGGCTAAAACTAAAAAGTCCTCTGATACAATCAATAAGTATATCAAAAGACAGAAGGTCCTGAGTGACACTCATATGAAGATGAAGAGGAATCAGTGTTATTAATAGTATTAATTCAGGACTAGTTTCATTCTTAGAATTAACGGCACAAATTCAAAATGAGTCTTGAATCATTATTGAGCTACTCAAATCAATTTTCTTTTAATGAAACAAAACTGAAGTGGGGATAGTTATACGAAGCAAACATTCAACTCTGCACCCCAAAATGAACCAATAGCGCAAGTTTGGAATTTTTCACACACTGTTTATTCGAGGTGACTTGGCATACGGCTGAGTCAGAGGTCTTTTATTTTAAGTAGTTTGTCGCAAAATGAGGTACCCCCAACAGGTTAATCAAATCACTCAAGTGGAAAAAATGTGACATGAAGCAACGGAACCAGGTACTCTAGTGTGCATCATTGATGCAAGTTTGGTACTTATACTGCCCATAACTGAAATACTCGTGCCCATGCAGGTTTAATACCAAAATGACTCAAACGGAAAAAGTATGTCAGGTACAGCTTGAAACATGTTTTCGAGTCTGCATCCCAAGATGAATAATTAGTTAGTGTAAGTTTGGTATTTGTAGCTTGTCAAAAATTGAGGTACCCCAAAAGAATAACTATGTCAAGATGAAAAATTATGTCATATGCAACATCCAAAGCATACAGTCAAATCTATATCCCAAGATGTTGCAACTTGCAGCATTTGTAGTTTGTCCAGAACCGAGTTTTCCAAACAGGTTAAATCGATGCGGATGTCAGGCCTATAGCACAAGATCATCTAAACTTTGTCAAGGTGATCTAAACCTGTCCTTGCTCTGAGCATTTGATGTGGATTTGATTTGTACAAAGACAGAGAAGACATGGTGAATCCATATTTGTAATTAGGAGGCGGCTGTAATCAGATGAGGGTGTTCCTGGTGATACATAAATGTCAAGAGGAAACTAGTGAATTCAAAGAATTCTAAGAGATCAAAAGTAATGGTCTCAAATGGAAGGTCTCATCACAAGGAATCTACATGTGAAGTTTCAAAGTCGTACCCCTACGGGATCAAAAGTTATAGCCCAGGATGAAGTTTTTGTGACAGACTGACAGACGGAGGAATGAGATTTAATGTCCTCTCGCTTTCACCAAAGTGTGAAAAAGACATTTTAATTTTTCAGTAACAAATTTATTGAAAATTTAAAACCTTGAGACTAGATACAATCACAATGTACATAAAATATTTTGTTGTAGATCATATAAAATGTAAAATCCTAATATAAAAATGTATCAAAAATACTGAACACATGCATACAGACCTGAGAGATGCACAATTTCAAAGTGTTTATATCTTGAGCAATACAATTTAAAGACGACAGTTATTGCTATATTAGATCAGGTCACATTTGACAACTGAACTATGGATTAATAGAATCTAGCATAAGTTTGAGTTCCAGAGAGAAAAAGGTCGGTCGAGGGTTGGATGAATCAACAAATCTCAACCGAGGCGTTAGCCGAGGTTGAGATATGTTGATTCATCCAGCCCGAGACTGATCTTTTCCTATCTGGAACTCAAACTAGTACTTGATTATTTTTCTCGCACCTAAGCAGCTCGATGTAGGCTATAGCTATTTTTAATGTTTTTGTTTACTTCCTTTGATGACCGAATCACTGATTGAGTAAAAAGATAGTCGATCCGCCGCAATAACATAAAACACCATGATATGCATGAAGAAACTTTATATTTTGATAGGATTTTTCAACATTAAATTTAACGATAACAAACAAATCTAATATGTTGTAATATGTTTCATTTGTTTGTAAACAATGCAGACGACGCGCAGAAGGATACAAAGTGTTCCGGATAGAATTTTCCAGTACTGATAAAAACGGGATTAGTCGATCTCCGGTGCGAGAACATTATATCTGAAACAAATTATAAATACTTAACGCGTCGAATTTTGGAGATGAAAGATTATTGCACGATATGTCTTGTAACTCTTACATATGCAATATCGGGAAAACGTAGGCTGCAAATTTAGGCAAATTTATGTATAACAACACTTTCTCAAACTGACCTTGTATTTATCTATTGTCTCTTTTATATAATGTTCATATCCTGTATATTGTCAATAAGCTGTATTTGCTTTAGATTTTTATTTTTTTTTTTTTTGATTATTGTTTTACGTCACTCCACGATTATTTCACGTATATGGTGACGGCATCTGCCTGATGCATTGCATACAAATTTAGACCTTTGCAACGGACCCACCCGAAGCAGTGAGGGATCTTTTACGTGCCACGCCTACCGTGACACGGGACCTCGGTTTTTACTGTCTCATCCGAAAGACAGAACACCGGTGTGCCCCGGGCGGGAGTCGAACCCGCGACCTCTCAATCACGAGCCGAGCACCTTATCCACTAGGCCACACCGGCTTATTTGCTTTAGACTAAATAAACAATACAAATGTAGGTCACGTTAACACCTAGTTCTGGTGAAGCCTACGTAGAATGTTTACAATACGGAAAGGAATAATTTGAACTTATACAGTCTGTTGTACAACTTTAATGAATTAAAACATCAATTTTTCGGCATAACGTCCTCAAAAACATTGAGGTTGGCAAGGGCCGTGGAAAGGCCCGAAAATTTGCGATCAGTGCGTAGTAATCAACGACTGAGTGAAAAGATAGGTTACATGCCAGTAAGTTTCAAAAATAATCATTGTGTTTGTTTTGCTCTGGTATTAACTTTCTATACATCTTCCTAAATAATTTGATGAATATATAGTTCTTAACATACAAACGGTATCAATTTTTCATGAATATACATGTATGCATATTTAATGCACATCATCATGGACCTATTTCCTTGGTGTAGGAATGCATGAGCAAAGGGGTCAATTCCAAGATTCAATATAGCAGCGCCCAGAACGCCGATGGTAACAGAGTTAACACTTCGTGTCACAACACCCTTTTCAAACCATTGTTAATTATATTGAACGTTTTTTTATGGATAACGGAATTTGCTATTAAAAGTTCAAGTGTAAATCATACCGCCAAAATTGGGAAAAACCTAAAGCTAAAGCAGTAATTAAGTATCTATGCAAGATGAGGATGACTACCAAGGAAATTCATGAGGACTTCATGAAAACCCAAGGGAAGGAGTCACCTCCTTATAGTACTGTTAAAAATTGGCTGCTGAATTTACAAGAGAAGGTAGAGCACCTAAGATGATAAAGGGTCTGATCGTCCCAAGGATGCTACCACAGACGAAAAAGTTTATATTGTGCACACTTTTGTCATGTGTGACAGAGGGCGAACCCTCCCATTTAAAGACAGAGAAGGTAGAATAAGTTACAGGACAGTTCAATCAATTTTAATCAACATCTTAGGCATGTCTACGGTGTTTCTTTGCATCTTGTGTCTCCCTATGTGGATGATACCGAGGATTTTATGAACCGATTTGTCACTCAGGATGAAACTTGGGCTCATCATTTTTATCCTGAATCTAAGAAACAAAGCATGCAATGGATTCTCCTTGACTCACCCCTCCTGAAAATTCAAGAATGGAGTGTTTTCTCAGCTTGGAAAGTCCTGGCCTATCTTTCGGGACAATCAGGGAATAATCATGATTGATTTTCTAGGGGGCGGCAGGATAAATGGTACATAATACGCAAATGAAGTAAAGAGGCTGCATCATGAGGTTGTGAGAAAGAGGAGAGGAAAACTAACCAGAGGCGTGCTGCTCTTACAGGATAATGCACCCGCTACACTTCTTAAGTTGTAATGACGGCTGTGACGGAATGTAGCGTCAAGGTTTTTCCTCATCCTCCATATTCTCCAGATTTAGTCCTATCCGACTTCTATCTGTTCCCAAAACTAAAATCTAACCTACGTGGTAAAACGTTTGGAAGCAATAATGGGGGCATGGACGCTGTATATATGTACTCAGAGGACCAGGACGAAGCATTTAATTTCAAAGGGATTTAGAAAGTGATAGAGAGGAGGAGAATGTGCATTAAGATGAAGGGAGATTATAACGAAAAATAATGACATTTCTTTCAGTCCTGGGTATTCCTAAGTATATGGGGCCGAAAACTTTTTGATCATACTGCGCAGTTCAATCCATGACACATATCTGTAGACCTACATGTACAGTAGGTCAGTCAATGACGTTGTCTACGGGTGTAGGGTAGGAAGGTCAAGGATGTTGTCTACGAGTCTTGGGCAGGTCAGTCAATGATGCTGTCTACGGGTGTAGAGTAGGGAAGTCAAGGATGTTGTCTACGAGTCTTGGGCAGGTCAGTCAATGATGTTGTCTACGGGTCTAGGGTAGGGAAGTCAAGAATGTTGCCTACGGGTTTAGGGTAGGGAAGTCAAGGATGTTGTCTATGGGTCTAGGATAGGTCACTAAATGATGCTGTCTACGGTAGGTCAGTCAATGATGCTGTCTACGGGTCTAGGGTAAGGAAGTCAATGATGCCTACCGGTCTAGGGTAGGAAATTCAATGATGTTGCCTATGGGTCTAGGGTAGGGAAGTCAATGATGCTGTCTACGGGTCTAGGTTAGGTCAGTCAATGAATTTGTCTATAGGTCTAGGTTAAGTCAGTCAATGATGCTGTCTATGGGTCTAGGTTTGGTCAGTTATTGATGCTGTCTATAGGTATAGGTTAGGTCAGTCAATGACAATGATGTTGTCTACGGATCTAGGGCGGGTCAGTCAATGATGCTGTAAATGGGTTTAGGGTAGGTCGGTCAATGAAGGTCTACCTGTCTAGGGTAGGAAAGTCATGATGATGTCAAGAGTAGGCCAGTAAATGATGATGTCTACATATTTAAAGCAGGACCGTCAATGACGCTTACTACTGGTCTAGAGTTTGCCAGTCAATGATACTGTGTACGGGTCTGGGGTAGGGATGTCAATGATGCTGTCAGCATTTCTAGAGTAGGTCAGTCAATAATGCTGTCTACAAGTCTAGGGCAGGGCAGTCAGTGATGATATCTACACATCCAGAGTAGGTCGGTAAATGGCATTGTCCGCAGGTCCAGTGTAGGGCAATCAATGACACTGTCCACAGGTCTTGGGTAGTGTAATCAATGACACTGTCCACAGGTCTAGTGTATGGCAATCAATGACACTGTCCACCGGTCTTGGGTAGGTCAATCAATGACTGTCTATAGAGGTCTAGTGTATGGCAATCAATGACACTGTCCACAGGTCTTGGGTAGGACAATCAATGACACTGTCCACAGGTCTAGTGTATGGCAATCATTGACACTGTCCACAGGTCTTGGGTAGGCCAACCAATGACACTGTTCACCGGTCTTGGGTAGGTCAATCAATGACTGTCTACAGGTCTAGTGTATGGCAATTATTGACACTGTCCACAAGTCTTGGGTAGGACAATCAATGACACTGTACACAGGTCTAGGGTAGGCCAATCAATGACACTGTACACAGGTCTAGTGTATGCAATCAATGAGACTCTACACAGGTCTAGTGTATGGCAATCAATTACACTGTACACATGTCTAGGGTAGGGCAATCAATGACACTGTACACAGATCTAGAGTAGGGCAATCAATAAGACTGTCCAAAGGTCAAGGGTAGGGCAATCAATGATACTGTACACATGTCAAGGGTAGGGCAATCAATGACACTGTACACCGGTCTAGGGTAGGACAATCAATGAGACTGTCCACAGGTCAAGGGTAGGGCTATCAATGACACTGTCCACAGATATACGATACGGCATTCAATGGCACCGACACTTGTCTACGGTAGGGCAATCAATGACACTGTCCACAGGTCTACGGTACGGCAATCAATGACACTGTCCACAGGTCTACGGTACGGCAATCAATGGCACTGTTACTAACAGTCAGATCTCAAATTAAAAGTAAACCTTGACATTCGCAGATATAGACTGTTTAAGTTCAATTACAGGCAGCGTTATAGAAAATCTCATTTCTAGATGTAGACAGTTGCCGTCAATGACAAAGTTATTGAACTCTGTTGTCATTACCAGGTGATGCCAATGAATGTAATGCAGTTAGCAATACTAGCGTGTTGCCTTTAATTTGAGTTATCTACTTTCTTTGTGTCCATGGATTGATTCGATCGAATGCTTTAACTGGTGTCTCGTCTCGCGACATCAATTACACATAATGACATTTCCGAATATACATGTACATGTACTTCAAGTCAGACCTTACATATGACACCGCCAAATCATCTGCATAGTCTTGGTTAAGGAAAAAAAGTGTAGACAAGTATTTCTGACCCAGCTCATTTTCCCTACCCCTGGGGCTAGACCCCGGTTTAAACCCTGGTGCACAACTTTAAGTGAAATCCCTTATATACCACCACCAAAACATGTGTACCTCCATAGTTAAGGAGGAGAAGCGCGGACAAGATAGTGTGGACGAACGAACAGAGTGAGGCGAGTAAAAATCATGTCGGGGAATTTCTGTTCCTTCTCGTTGGTTAAGCGAATGGAAAATTCCATATCTTTTACATCACTGTAGTTAAAAATTAACGTTTGTCTTACCTCGATAATATCTTTTAAAAACCATAGTATATGCATATGATGATAAACTTGCGAATATCAAGAAACACATTCATTATATACAAGCATTCCGAGTATATTGTTTAAGTAATACATGCCCCCTGTCGCCCCCAACAAATTTTACAATGCATACATTTATAAGAGGCTGATACTGTGAATATATTATTTCTGAGAATATATAATGCATAACTGAGCAATGCAATAAGTTATGGATGACATTTTCCCCAATACCTGTAAGCACTAGTAGCATACAACAAGTAGCTGGGAAACAATCAACAAGAGCCTCATTTCCACATTGTAATTTGGAGTAAGAATAAACAAGCCTATTTTGTTTAAATGAATCATCATAGTCAAATAATTTATTAATTCAATTTTATTATTTATTCAAATGATCAATGAGCAACAATCAAAGTAATTCAGAATACAGTGTACACGAGATAATAAATTTCCTACGAATAATAGAATAGAATATGGAATTTGATTAGTCATAAATGGCTTTTATTTTATAACCAGGTCCCATAAGTAAAAGCCATATATGGATACACTGCGTAAAATGGATCTTAGTTAAGATGAAAGTCATTAAGTATGGAATTATAATAACTCTCAATATTACTAGTCCCAAGAAGTATACAACATATATAATTTTACAAATCCATTTTTATAATTTATAAAAGTTATAAAATAAATAAACAAATAAAAAGTCCCTACTTTCAAGGTCAAGGTTACAATGTAGGAAATATAAGCTATCATTCAAAATCTCTAATCAAAAGAAATATACATGTTCATTATGACAATCCTATCTCTTACTAATGAAAAGATATGGCCAGGGTGGAGGTTTATGAGACTCGACTCTAATGATAAAGTAAGAAAGTAT
Organism: Pteria penguin; assembly: GCA_035048485.1. Taxonomy (NCBI): domain Eukaryota; kingdom Metazoa; phylum Mollusca; class Bivalvia; order Pterioida; family Pteriidae; genus Pteria; species Pteria penguin. The sequence continues at coordinate 13,795,375 of CM068580.1, forward strand.
GAAATCGTGGTAATGTATGAATTAAAAGCTATGGTCATGAAAATTATACCTGCTTATAATGATAACTTTACCTCTTGCTACTCACAAGATATGGCCACGGTTGAAGTTTTTATTCATATATTTTTCAATTTACTCTAAGGTAAATATTGGATAGTATATATATATTTTTTGGTATCAACAGAAATATATATTGATACAAGGAATGCACATATGAACTATGAACGAAAAAAAAAAACCTGTATACTTTAGCCAGACTTTCTACTCCATTCGACGATGACGTTCAGGGTATAATATGGAACGCCACAGCTGCCTTACGGTAGCTAATCATGTAATCGTATGTTATTATGTCATAACATTCGGTGCTTTTAATATAACATAGAGTCATATTGATATAACATGAAGTAGTAATAATATAATGTAAAGCTGTATTGATGTAATGTGGAGTCATATTGATAAAACATGAAGTCATATTGATATAACATGGAGTCAAATTTATAAAACATGGAGTCATATTGATATAACGTGAAGTCATATTGATATTACATAGAGTCATATTGATATAACATGGAGTCAAATTTATAAAACATGGAGTCATATTGATATAACGTGAAGTCATATTGATATTACATAGAGTCATGTTGATATGACATGGGTTCATATTGATAAACCATGGAGTCATATTGAAAAACTATGGAGTCATATTAATACAACATGGGGTCATTTTGATATAACATGCAGTCATCAATATACCATGGAGTCATATTGATACAACATAGAGCCATGTTGATATCACATGGATTCATATTGATATAATGTGGAGTCATATTGATATAACGTTTAGTCATATTAATATAACATGGAGTCATATTGATAAACCATAGAGTCATATTGATATAACATAGAGTCATGTTGGTATAACGTGGAATCATATTGATATACCATGTAGTCATATTGGTTTATAATCTTGAGTCATATTGAGATAACGTGGAGTCATTTTGATATAACATAGTCATGTTGATATATCGTGCAATCGTATTGGTATAACACAGAGTCATACTGATATAACATGAATTTAGAAATTCGCCGTTTTTACTGAATTTGTTACATCATCTTAAATATCAAGGACTTTATACATGTAATACTAAGTAATTTGTTCACTGTGCACCGCTCTGGAGAAATATTACGACGGAAGTACATACAAGTCCCTGGATTAATACAAGTATGTACAGGGCAATTCTGACCTTCGTAATTATTCGGTCCTTTCATTTGATGTTCCAGATTAAGAGTGACTGACCTTTCACTGATATTGTGAAGGTTTATGGCTTCCCTCTTTATATTAAATAAAGTCTAAAGAAGAAGTTTGTCAAAGGAGGGTACCCTCAGGGGACGATGCCATCTAACGCCGGATCTGGAATGAAACAGCAACGCAGCATTTGTAGGGCACCTTATGTACTTAATCCCTAGCAAGTGTCTTCAAAACTGTTCCATTAGTTTTGAAAGCTCATCATTACATGCTGTAGTATATCCCCCTTTTATAAAAAAAAAAACAACAGTTCTCAAGACATCCTGTTACATCACTCAAATGTAGTCAGTTTGATAATCTATGCAGCTGGTCTGAAGAAGTCTGTTATAGAATGGTACCATCTATGACCTATCTTGCCCCGCCCAGGATCCATCCTTGGACTGATCCAATACAAATGTAGAAAACAGTCACATTTGTAGGGGACCTAGAGTACTTTATACCTACCAAGTATCATCGATATCTTTCAATCATATTTGAAGAGAAAGTCCGTCAAAACGAATTAACTAATTGTCTATCCCCTCTTTTCTTTTAATCTTAAAAAGTTGAAATTGAAAAAAAAATAGAGAAAATTATTTCTGTATTTCATTTCTTTCCAATACATTCATTAACATAAATGTAAGTTGATATACACAAAATCAATAAACATTATAAGATACCTACAAGGAGAAAATCTAAGAAATTGCCTGAAAATAGACAAAGTTAACAGTCCAAAAGACATACTAGGACATTAACTTTTTTCCCCGATTTAAACGAAGAGAACTTGAATTTTACATTCTTCTAAAACACTCAAATACCATCAGTTTTTAAATCCACTGAAGATTTTCAAAGGAGGGCACTGTCTTGGGCATACTTTGCTTTATGGTGGCGCCACTGTGTGGCAGATCTGAATTGAAAACACAAATATAAACTTTGTAGAGATTTACTAGTACTTCAAGAATACCGAGTTTGATCAAAATCTGTCAAATACATTTGGAGTAGATATCAAAACTGCGAAAAGTATACGACGACGGACGACGGAAAAAGCCCTATGTCTATGACAATATATCATCGAGAATTTGGCTCAGGTGAGCTAAAAGTAAGTTCAAAACAACCTCCGATGAAATTTGACTCCTGTCATCAAACTTTTTTCTTGAATGATCTTTGGAAAAAACAGCATGATAAATAACTCTATTCTGTCTCGTACCAACCATGTAAGATTTTTATTTAGTGATAAAGTGAAATACTGGAGCTGTCATAACGGGACAAATATTCCCATTCCCTCAGTAACAAAGTTGAAACATGCAATAATTCATTCCAAGGTACATCACTGGTATAAGTGTAATGGATTTCCCACTTGTACATTTTGAGGTATAATCAATGAAAACAAAAATTCTGCTATGCGTGCTCTGTGATCTTGTAGATTTGACCTTGGTTCAATGTCATGACATACCCTTGGGTCATGGACAATAATTGCGTGGAATATAATCTCCCTCCAAAATAAAAAGTTATGGCCCGGACAAAATTGATGGACAGACAAAAAGACAGACAACGAACGGACAGGGCGATTTCCATATAAGTCCCCCCAAAACTTTGTTTCCGGGGAATATACAAATGTCAATGTTGTTTACCCGTGTCTGCTTTTGTTGACAAAACGTGCACATAATACCTAAAAATGTGCCTTACAGGTGCACTGGAATCCAGCGTTATAACCATCGGTATAATTGATTTTCCTCGATGATATTGCTTTAAACAAACGGTTTCTTAGTGAACAAGCTATAGGGAACACAGGACTGAACTTTAGTTCAAGTTCACGATGTATCCTAGTACTGCGAACAACAATGACGCCAAGTACATGCATCATTAATCATTTTGTTTTCGTTAAACGTTTGAAGAACTTGACCAAACACAGGGTTTGTAAATAGCACAATATATATCCGTGCCAGCGTGAATCCAAATTCCGCAATAAAAAGGTCCAGCATAACTGAAATTATATATATTGAAGACATGGAATTCAAAGATTAGATATATATGTAATACGTCAAAGCCCATGATTCCTATCTACAGCCAAGCCAACTATCTGCAGACATATCCACTATTTTGGACACTGACATGCCAGGGCGTCCATCATCAAAACGAGCATGAGTCAGGATGGTAAATCATCTGCTCATTATTAATATAACATGTAGACTGACAGAAACTATCATAACTCTCTGCAAATAATGCAAGACATTCTGTAAACTATTAAACTCGCGTGGGAGTGATGTTATAGCTATAAATACTTTATAGTATTATTATTCCTATATCACTATGCCGCAACTTTAACTGTTCTTCTGGTTATCTGTTTGTTCGATGTATAATCTTAAGAGTACAACAAACAAAACATTCTTCGGACCATACATTTAAAGTTGTTTTATTTGTTTCATTTTTTCCGTTTTATTCATGCAGTAATCTCCCATCTTTACAAAGGCGGCGCCAACTAACGTGCTTTCTTTAAGGATACCTGCTTCTGAACACTCTCGCTATAGACATCCAAGAACTTTAAATTAGCACATTATCTTGGATATGAGACTCTCCTTGCCTATAAACATATACGTCTGCCGACATTTCAACCTACGACTATTCTATAATATATTTAATTGGGTAACATTATAGTCATTATACATTACCTTTATACATACCTTTTATCATCTACAATTAACAATTGTTGCCCATATATATATATATATATATATATATATATATATATATATATATATATATATATATATATATATATATATATATATATATATATATATATATACACCTCATACAGAAAGTATCTAGACATTTGGCTTACAATAGTTACGTGTCACTCACACGGAAATCGTCTCCGATTTTAGCATCACACTGATTGGTAAAGTAGATGCTCCATTGGAAGTACTTACTGACAATAAAGTGAAAGATTTGCAGTAAGAGTGTAAGTAGGCAATGTTTCCATCATTTAACCGCACAAGCCGAGGCAGAACATCTGTTTTGTGAGAGGAGGTAATCAAACCATCAACTGAATTGTTTACTTTGTCAATATTCGATAACCATTTACTTATCATACTGCACTGTACAAACACCACAGGTATGTTACAAATGTATTCAATGATTGTTGCTAACGTCGTAGAATAAAAGTTTTTTGACAAAAATGTTTTCGCGTCCACGTACTAGTTTTAGTTCTCGAGTCCGCCGTACGCGTCCGTTTGAAACCGAAGTCGGCTTTTCCAAATGATCGAGACCGCTGTCACACAAGGTAAACAAACCTTGTTTTATCGCTGATAAAGATGTCCTTAAGCATAAATAAGAAGTACTTACATTTCTTTACGCTTACACTATTCATAACAATTAAGTTTATGTTGTTATTTATTGAAATTAGACGAATAATCTTCTTGACATATCAAGTCGGCCGTCGAAGTCCGCGTACTAGTTTTAGTGAGTTTGTAACAGATCAGTGCCTCAAATGATAAATTTAGGATTTAAGTTGTGAATATCTGGCATTGATAAGAATAAACATGTCCATGACAATGTCTGTAG